>JBAMMX010000004.1:16624314-17224314 GCA_037126225.1 Dillenia turbinata | reverse complement strand
CGACGGATTAGCAACGGAAATATTTTCGTCATTAATAATCCGTCGGTAATTAGGGACGGAAAAATTTCGTCGGTAAAAAATTCGTCGCTGATCCGTCATGAAAATTATTGAGGTGACTTTCAACGATGAAAAAATTCGTCGCTGATTTTCGTCGTTAATAATCCGTCGATAATTAGGGACGAAAAAATTCCGTCGGTAAAAAGTCCATCGCTGATCCGTCATGAAAATTAGTGAGGTGACTTTCAGCGACGGAAAAATCCGTCGCTAATACGATTTTTCGTCGCTGATACTTTTAGGGACGAAAATTTGGGTATCAGCGACGGATTTTTTCGTCGCTGATACCCGTTTTTCTAGTAGTGATCGCTTAACTAAGTTCCACATTTTGACACAAAACATATCTTCCATATACGAAAAGAAACATAACAGATCTAATCGATAAGAAAAAAACATTTTCCCATATAATTCAGTTGTCTAAATAGCCGCAACATCGAATCTTTCGTGATCATAGATTCAAAATCTTAGGACGACTTATTAAGAAAATTAGGGTTTCACAGAGCCACAACGGCACGGATCTAAGAAAAGCATTATATAACATCAATGGAGGTATCCATTTAGGTAAGTCATCGAATCCTACACAAGACACATAGAGTATAAAGGGAAATCGGTCCTCCCTCATCTCTCAATTTGTTTATTTTTTTCTTTTCGAAAACCGCTCTTTCTAATTTGAGCGTAGGAGCCTCCCCCATCAGAACACTCTTTGGCGGTCTTTTGTAGGCCTTAAACCTCACAACCAGTTGTCCGATCGAGTCCAGAAACAGCCAAATTTGTGGAGACGAAACCCACCTCCAACAGATTGGCTTCGTCTGTGAGAAACATACTTGAGAATCTCTACGAACAAACATTTGAAAGCATCAAAGAGGACATGCCTCTGAAACGGAGAACTAGAGCAACTTCAAGGGCTGCATCCACAATAGACGGCCATGCCGCTACTCCCACTGACATCGCCCCTTCGGCGGCACCCGTTCGATCAACTGATTCTTCTACTCGCGACCAACCTCCTCGGTTAGAACCAGTCCCACCACCTGGGAACCAGGAACGCCCACTGTGGTTCCTATGCCGGTACCTCCAGCGCTGGCCAATCAACCTCAGATGGATAGGTTAGAGTCAAAAATCCAAAATATAAGCAAATAGCTCGAGGGCCTTAGTCGTGCTGTGAGACCCGAAGGTCATTTACTTTAGGGGGATCAAGTCGCAATCGCCCCCATCGACAAACCCTACCGTTCAATCATGAGCTCTTGGTGACTTCTCACCACAACCCTGATGACCTCCGAAGACAGGTCGAATAACTTGTTGCCAACGAATTCAAGCGAGTTAATGCCCTAGGAAGCCAAACTCCCCCTTATTCTAATGTTTTACCTTTCAATCTAAAGGTCTCTTCGAAGCTTATGTCTCGCGATATACTTATGTCTCCTATGAAAAGATATGACGGGACAACTAACTCTCGTAATCACACATCACATTTTATGACAGTAATAAGGGACATGACCGATGCGGCCATGTGCAAACATTTCTCTACTACTCTTTAGGGGAATGCGTTGACATGGTTTAATTTACTCCCACCGCTGAGCATAAAAATTTTCTCCCAACTCAACAACAGTTTGAGACTCACTTCGTGATAAGTAGGGGGTTAAAAGAAAATCCACTTTTCTATTGTCATTACATCAAAAGGAGAATGAGTCCCTGAGGGACTTCTTAGAAAGATTTAGGGTAGAGATAATAAATGTCTCGTCTTTGAATCACTTTATCGCGCTGGTCGCGCGACTCACCAGGCTGCGCCCTTCCGGTATGAAAGTTTCGATTACGAAGAAATCTCCGTCCACTATTTAGGAGTTTTATTCTTGTACCGAAAAGTACATCGCTGCCGAAAACGTTGAGATTTTTAATCGAAAAAAAAGTCAAGTATCTAGAAAAGAACATAGTTGATCACCACAGTAGCTGGCACCCAAAGAGAACGACCGGGTCCACCACGCCAATGAAAATTTAATACCTATACCCCACTAAATGAGACCCCCAACCAGGTATTATTTCAAATAAAAAACAAATCATACCTAAGGTGGCCATCACGTCCCACTTAAGATGATCCAAAAAAAGACAAATCGAAATACTGTCATTATCATTGAGACTATGGACACACGACTGATGATTGTAAGCGACTCAAAAACGAACTAAAATTCTTAGTTTGAAGCAAAAAATTGTAAATATTTATTAGTATGGGAGGAAGAGATAGGCCCTCTCCAGACTGACAAGATTTGCCATAAAGAAATGAGTTAAAAGATCCTGCAATGGATAGACTATCGCGAAATGAACAGGATAGAGTGATCCTCCAAGTACATGACCCCCAAATTCCACATGAATCCTATATTCTGACATATGACTTCCCAGCCTACGACCCGATGTTCTTCGTACCCCCTTGGGAATGAACATTGATGTCTCCCCCTCTGATGGGCGCTCTTTATAGCAGGCGATCGTTTTCATATTTATATTCCAAATCATTTAGCCTCCTCCTGAAAGAATTTGTAATATCTATTTCCCCAAAGAGTCTTAATTGCCCTGTACAATCGAATCCCCGAAAGGTCTCAGTCGCCTCGTCCAATCGAAGGGATCTATCTCCCCAAAGGGTCTCAGTCGCCTCATACAATCGAAGGGATCTATCTCACCGAAAGGTCTCAGTCGTTTGGTATAATCGAAGGGATTTATCTCCCCGAAGAGCTTTAGTCGTCCCGTTCAATCGAAGGGATCTATTTTCCCAAAGAGTTTCAGTCGCCCCGTCGAATCGAAGGGATTTATCTTTCCGAAGAGTCTAAATCGCCCCGTCCAATCGAATAGATCTATCTCCCCAAAGGGGCTCAGTCGTCCCGTACAATCGAAGGAATCTATCTCCCCGAAAGGTCTCAGTCGTCCCGTATAATAAAAATGATTTATCTCCCCGAAGGGTCTCAGTCTCCTCGTCCAATCGAAGGGATCTATCTTTTCGAAGGATCTTAGTTGTCACGTCCAATCAAATGGATCTATCTCCCCAAAGGATCTCAGTCTCCCCGTCAAATCGAATGATTTTATCTCCCCGAATGGTCTTAATCGCCCCGTCCAATCGAAAGAATTTATCTCCCCGAAGGGACTCAGTGCCCCGTCTAATTGAAGGGATTTATTTCCCTGAAAGGCTTTAGTTGTCCCATCCAATCGAAGGAATTTATCTCCCCGAAGGGTCTCAGTCGCCCCGTACAATCGAAAGAATCTATCTCCCCGAAAGGTCTTAGTCGCCCTGTCCAATTGAAGGGAGCTTTCTCCCCAAAGGGTCTTAGTTGCGTCGTACAATCTATACCCCTAAGAGCCTCGGTTTCCTTATCTCATCAGGGAGATCGATCAATAACTTCTACAAAAATAGATATTGGACAAATGATTTTCCTAATGAACATACCGTCTGAACTCCCAAAATCTCGAACAAGACTCGGTACCCAGAGTGGCCCTAGTTCGACCAAATTGCCACCCTCTATAATGAAGAGGGCACATCTATATGAGATTACGGGATAAAAACGTTCTATAGAAAAGGCATTTGTCCTACTGAAAGTGAAAGATATGAAGAGAAAACACATTTAACATTCATAATAAGAGTACAAGGCCACAGTCAAATCAAAGAGAATGAGGCACTAAGGCCTCTGACGAAGGTTCCACAACTGGTCTGACGCGGTCCAAAGTTACAGAGGCGAGACCTTCACCCATCGCTATTTGATCAGCTACTCCCTCCAGAGGAGGGAGAGCTTCATACATCCCCACCTCATAAGCTATCGGTTTGGTGTACCTGAGTCTCTCTAATAGCTTACACTGAGAATGTTTGAGGGTCAAATTAGATTCCTCTAGAGGCAAAACCCTTTGATTAGCTTCCTAAAGAGACTCCTCCCGTAGCTGCATTAAGGTCTCAGCAGATATTAGGCGACCCACAAGAACACGTCGTTTGGTCTCCAGCTTTTCGCATAGCTTCTCAGCTAACGATAACTTTTCTCTGGAAAGTCGAATTTGTTAATCTTTCTCGGCTAGCGAAGCAATAGAAATTCTTTGAGCTTGGGCCTCTCCTTCTTCAAGAGCCTTCTGCAGCGACAAGACTTGACCCTCCAGAAAGTACGTCCGTTCCTCCAGTTGGTCCCTTTGTTGTTTCTGAATTTCTACCAAAGTTGTAGTCTAAAGAATGAACTATACGTGTCGGTCAAAGGAAAGGAACCAATGTAATAAAGTTTTGAGTAAAGTAATACCGTTAAGCAAAGGGATTGAAGGACTCTGTCCATACAGTCAAGAGAAACTTTCGTTAAACTCAGGCTCGGGTCTTGGAAGTCAAAGCACTTCACTAATCGAAATGATCACTCGGTATCAATACAATCAAACTTCTGATCCCCTAGGTAGACAGAAACTGATTCTCCTTTTTGCCCTTCATTTTGGAAATCAAAGGATTTGACTAGAACAAACAATGGAAACCCTTCCTCCTCTGACCTCCCTCGTTGAGGGCTATGCAATCCCGCAATCTCCTCACCCAAATGCATAGCAGAAGGTGTCCCTGTTTTCGGGACCTCTTTCGCCCAACTATCTTCCTTAGAAGAAGAAAGCATGCTAGACAAGGGAATCTTTACTTCCTCTGTTTCCATTTCCAAAGACAACGAATGTTTCAATATTAGAGAAAATGCACGCTCTTTACAAGGGCTCTGTTTCCATTTGTGCCCTTTGTTATTTTCGTAACTTTAAAAGTCCCTTGCTAGGAGACCTTTCCACATACTCGCAAAGCTTTTTAGTATTCGGCTTCATGCTTTTGTTTGTCGAAATCATATCCAGAATAGAGTGATCTACCAACTTTAGATCGCTCACCAATTCTTTCTCTTTCTGCTCCAACAAAAGAGGCCTGGTGATCGTCCTCCTCTCATCAATTAACAAGCCTGTCAGAATCAACAATTGATCGTCTACCAACGAATCCACCCAGATGTTCCTATGAGTAAACTCACAATACCGCCTGACAGATCTAAAAAATTAAGAATGGCGAGTAGGAAGCGGGGGTTTTCCTTATAACAAAGGTTCCTGTTCTGGATCTGGCAAAACGGGCAGAAAATCCGTATTCAAAAATTTCACAAAAAAGAACTTTTGCGCCTAGAGTTTATCTATTGACTCACTGTAGTATAACTTCAAGTGAGAATCGGGCGAGTCTGTAACCAATACCAGCCATGGGTAAAACCCTAACCTTTAGATCTCGTCTAGGAAAAAAGAATGGCTAGAATCTTCACATCAAAGCGAAGGGGACAAAACCCTAATAGGAAAATTATCGCCACTACAAAACACCAGGCGCTGAGAATAAGCAGTGTGGGGTATACCCTCCAATAGTGCATCACTTCAGACAATGGGCCCATATACGAGATTTTCATCCCGTACTTCACCACTTGCTTGTATATTGAAACATAGCCATCGAGAGCCATATTCGCCCTATCTGCATCCGCGGGTTCTATCAAAACAAAGTTGCTGCTTAAAGCCATGTCTGATCGCACCTCATCTAGTTCTTCCTTAGAGATAGTGCTCCGAACATCATTAATACCTTAATGAGAAGAAGATGAACTCTTCGACCTCCTTAGTGAAAATCTTCACCGAACGAGGGTTTGCTCGCAAAGAAGGAGAGAGTACTCAGTACGCCTGAACCCGTAATTCTTTTAAAGCACTAGTCGAGACGGTTCGAGGAAGCTAAAAGGGTGCACATTATACTAAAAGATTTTGGTGACTTTTCGTAAAAACCACTACTCATGACTCATTTTTCACGAAATGACACCATGAGTTAGGGGCAAATGATGGACCCTCTTTTAGAAGGCCTTAATGTGTAAAATGGGCCTCCCTTTTCCTGGTATCAACATATTCAAGCGAGAATGGGCCTATGTCGCCCCGGTTCACTGAAGAGATTCATCTCCATGAATGGGCCTTAATAATCCCGATTACTCGAAGGGATCTGCCTTCCCGAAGGGCTTCAGTCGTCCTACTTAATCAAAGAGATCTATTATTTGACTCAATTTACATGGGGTTCGGTGGAACCGAATACCCTCAACCGATAGCTATCAAAGAGATCGAATGTACCCGTCTCCCTCGATCATTAATACCCAATCAGTATTGCTTAACTGAGTTTTTCACTTTGACATGGAACATGTCTTTCATATACGAAAGGAAATCTAGCAGATCTAATCGATAAGAGAAAAAGTCTTCCCGTATAATTCAGTTGTCTAAGTAGCCGCAATATCAAATCTTTCGTGATCATAGATCTGAAATCCCTAAACGAATTCTTAAGAAAACTAGGTTTTCACAAATCCCGCAATGACACAGATCTAAGAAAAGCATTATATAACATCAATTGGGGCATCAATTCAAGTAAGTTCTCGAACCCTACATAAGGCACATAGAGTACAAAGGAAAATCGGTCCTCCCTCCTCTCTCAATTTATTTATCTTTTCTTTTCGAAAACTACTTTTTCTGACTTGAGTATCGGAGCCTCCCCCGCCGAGCATCCTCCGACGGTTTTTTGCAGGAATCAAACCTCACAACCAACTGTCCGATCGAGTCCAGGAAGAGTCGGATCTGTGGAGACGAAATCCATCTCCAACAAATTATAAAAATTATGAAAATATATGTCTTCACAAAAATTCAAACATTATATTTTAGGAAATACACTTCAATAAAATTTTTTTACCATTTGAGTGTTTATACAAGAATGTGTTTGTTGCTTAGGTTTCAACTTATATTTTTTGTTGCTTTCTTTAATGTCAACTGAAAGAGCAAAAATGAATGAGAGTTTTAACTTTACTTTGATCGCTTTGTAGCCTTGTCACCTATCTTTCAATAATTTTAAACAATAAGTGGGCGTTTGGTAAGAGAGTATGAGAATGAGGAATCGAAATGAAACCAAAAGATAATATTTGAATTAATACTATATGAATGAATATTTTGAAATCATACCAAAAAATTTAAAAATTCACAAAACTCAATTAAAGTGGTGGGTTTTATTGGAAACTCATATTTAATTCTCAAATAACCATCTACTCCCACACTTACCCAAAATTACTCATTACTCTCTACTCACACACTTCCTTTTTTTATTTTCTTCTTTTTATAAAATTAACAATTACTTATATATATATATATATATATAACTAAACAAGTAAATATATATATAATATTTTTATTATTAAGTTATTTTTTTTTAATTTTTGAAAAAAATATAAAATTTACTTGATAATTCATATAATATTTATTTTTTTATTATAAAATTTCCCATTACGCATTACTCATACAATATTTTTGTAAAATTATCCATCACTCATATACATATATACATATATATATATATATATATATTTATATAAATTTAGCAAATGAAAAAATATAAAATTTTCATTATTAATTTACTTTCTATTTTTCTTTTGTTTTTGAAAAAATATAAAATTTATTTGATAGACACATATAATATTTATCTTTTTCATTATAAAATTATCTCTTACTCATATATATATATTAAAAAAACTAAATAAGTGAAAAAAATAAAATTTTTATTATTAAGATATTTTATTTTTATTTTTGAAAGGAATATAAAATTTACTTGATGAAATCATATAATATTTATTTTCTCATTATAAAATTACTCATTACTCATACAATTTTCATTATAAAATTATTCATTATTCATATATATATATATATAAACTAAATAGATAAAAAATATAAAATTTTCATTAATAAGTTACTTCATTTTTTTATTTTTGAAAAGAATAAAAATTTTATTTGATAAATTTATATAATATTTATTTTTAAAATTTTTAAAATAGTTTATTTTAAATTATTTATAGTTTTTATTGTATATTGCAGTAAGAGCAAATTTGAAAAATTGTTAATTACTATTAAAAAAAACCAATCAAACATCATATATAGTAATGATATTCATTCCAAAAGGTCGCGAGCCAAACAGGGTGCGAATGGAAGAAGATGAACACAATTCGATTCTATAATATATGATTTCGATTCTCAGAACTGAATCAAATGTCCCCTAAATGTATACATATGTTTTCAGAGAAAATAAGAAACAACTAACGTCCAAAATTAACTTAATAATAAAACTATGCTTATATTTAACAAATAAATGAAAATTAAAAAGAAAGACAAAGTTGAAATAAAAATAAAAAGAAAAAAAGAATAAAAACAATAATATGAAAAAATACCATAGGATAAGAGGTCTTACTCGGTGGTATTTAAATTTATAATTAACATAGTGACTAATGTGATATATACACCGATGTACATATTATATAATAATAAATTCAAGTATAATAAAATAATAATTACGACCAAACACAAATGTGAAAGTAAGACGACAAGAGAAGCAAAAGAAATAATGAGGAAAAGTCAAAACACAAAATGAATAGAGTGGAAGGAACCACACTCTCAATAATTCTAAAGGGCCACATACATGTAAATGAATAAATAATACAGATAATATTAGCAAAAGATATTAAGAGAAAATAGAAAAATTTAATTCAAATCAAAAAGATTTTAAAAATAATACTATAATTTGAATAAAAAGTATGCTTAATAGAATTACAAATTATAACAAATTCATAAAAAGAAAAAAGTCTTGCAAAAATTCGAACACAAAGGAAAACATTCAATAAAATGAATTTGAGGATATACAAGAATGTGTAGTTCTTGGTTCCAACAATATTGTCGATTTTAAAAATAGACAAAACAATGGAGTAAATCGACTCTGATGTTTGCAGCCTCCTCACCGATAGACTTTTTAAAAATAAAGGGGTTGGGAAGAAGATGAGAACCTCGCCACCCAAGGACAATATTTGAAAAACTATACGATGAAATCTCGAACATACCAAAAATTTAAAATCACAAAACCAATAAAATGGGAAACCAATATCTCAACCACTCCTCCCACACTCACCCAGAATTACTCATACTCTCTCCCCTCGCTCTCTTTAATATTAATTTAATATTTATAATTTTAAATATATATTAAACAAAATATATAATAAATAATATTTAATATTTAAAATTAATTTATTTTTAATTTTTAAATATTTACAAATCAAAATTATTTTATCCAAAAGTTGAAGCATACTATAAAATTTTAATTTTAAATTTTATATTTAATTAATATATACATTAAAATATATATAATATTTATATAAATTTAAAAAAAAATATAAAATATTAATATTTATTTTCAATATTCATTTATATTTAATAAAATATGATGACACAAAATATTTATATTTAAAATTTAAAAAGAGAGAGCAAAGGAAAGAATAATTAAGAATAATTTATATTGAAAGAATAAAAATTTACTTGTGAAATATAAATTTATCTCATATAAAATATATACAATTTCATAAAATTATTCACATTTATATTAATTACAGAAAAAAATATTTTTCATAAAAGTCACACAGAAAAGAAAATTATTGAAAAAAAAATTTTTTAATGGAATTTTCATACACATCTAAAGTAGTTTTAAATTATTATTTTATGTATGCAAGAAATAAAAATTGTTTTCTATTAAATCACTTTTACATTATATAAAGAGTGTTGGGATTCATTCATAGATATGTTATGCTAATAATTTGCCCTTTTTTTTCATTTAAATATTAAGATAATCAATTTCTAACTTGTATTTTTTCCTAAAATTTAACTTTTATTATTTTTTTAATAAAACTATGCTTATATTTTTTTAACAAATAAATGAAAATTTTATTTTTTAAAAAGAAAGACAAAGTTTTGAAATAAAAATAAATTTTAAGATATTATTTAAAAAGTTTAATTTAAAAATCAATTTTTAATATTGAATTATAATTATTTTACCTATTTAGGATATTAGAGGTCTTACTCGGTGGTATTTTTAAATTTTATAATTTTTAACATATTGTTGATCTATTATGTGTATATATACACTCGTATGTACTATATTATATAATTATATATTATATTTCATAGTATTTTAATATTTAAATAATTTAATTACGACCAAACTACTAAATTGTGAATTAGTATTATGATCGATTCAATGATTGATATGCTAAATATTGTAAATTAATTTGATTGGTTATAAAAGTCAATTAATCATTTTCAAATATGAATAGTATGTGGATTTTAGGATACCACATCTTTCTTTTTCTAATTAATTCTAAAGGGTCCACATACATGTATAATGAATAAATAATTTACAGATTTAATTATTTAGCATAAAGTTATATTTAAGAGATAAATAGAAATTTTAATTTTAATTCAAATTCATAAAAGATTTTAAAAAATAATTATCTATAATTTGAATAAAATTTAGTATGCTTAATAGAATTACAAATTATAACAATATTTTCATAATAAAGAAATTGAAGTCTTGCAAAATTTTCCCCGAAGAGAAGCTAAGGGTCATTTTCCATAATATTATGAAAATTTTCAAAAATTATGAAAATATATTACTTTTTTTCTTCCAAAATTATTGATATCGATTTTGATAAAATTGATTTCAAAATCAATTCTGCCAAAATCGACTCTGATGTTATGCAAACCTCCTACCCGATAGACTTTTTTTTAAAAAAAATTGAAGTCGATCTTGGGAAGATCAACTTCAGAACCTCTCCCTCTCCCAGGCACAATAAATGCGTCGCTCTCTCCTTCTCCCTCTCTCTCCCACTCCCTCCTCCACTCTCAAGCGCATTAAATGCGCCTCTCTATCTCTCCCTCTCCCTCTCACCCACTGTCGCATTCTCTATCTCTCTCTCCCCCCTCCCTCGCTCTCTCTTTAAATATTAATTTAATATTTTATAAGTTTTTAAATATTTATTAAATATTTAATATTAATTTAATATTTAATATTTAAAATTAATTTAATTTTTAATTTTTAAATATTTAAATTTCAAATATTATTTTTTTTCTTCCAAAAGATTGAGAGAGTTATAAATATAAAAATATTTAAATATTAATTCTCTCTCTTAGTCACCTCTCTCTCTCTCTCCACCTCAAATATTTAAATATTTAAATATTTTTTCATTTATGAAATTTTAGATTAAATATAAATGTTTAATATTTATAAAAAAACTTATAAATATTAATATTTATATTTATATTTTAAAATTATAAAAATATTTAAATATTAATATTTTAAATTTTTATTTTTTTCATTTGGATCCTTGCTCTTTTTTTTTTTCTCTTAAATCCTTCATCTTTTTTAAATATAAGTTTTTTTCATTTTGTTTTTCTAGTCTCACGAATGATCATCATTTTATTTTTAAATCATAATTTTTTTTCCATCCTTTCTCTTTTTATTTTTGTTACCTAAATTTTTTTCTTAAGTTATTTTTTTTTTCTTATTTGTCCATTCAAATCCTTTTCTTTATCTATTTTTTTAAAGCTTTAGCTTTTCATCATTTTTTAATATAAGTTTTTCTTTTTTATTTTTTCACCTCACATATGGTCGTCCCTTTATTTTTTAAATCACAATTTTTTTCTATTTAGGTCATTGCTCTTTTTATTTTTTTATCATTTTTTCTTCTTTGGTCATTCATTTTTTTAACACATGTTTTTTCACCTTTTTTTTTGCTCTACCAATAGTCGTTCTTTTATTTCTATTACCTTTTTACTCTACTTATTATCTATTTTTTACTTTATTCGTTGGTATTTTTTAAAATTTCAGTGGTTAGACATTTTTTTATGTCATTAATATACATAATATTTTTTACTAGTTTAGATAATAATCTAATTTAAATATTTAGTTAATTATAAATTTAATAAATAATTATATGATAAAAAAATACAATTCATATTTTATGGGTGTTATGCGCATTAACGAGGGCAAGAAAAAAAACTAGTAAATATTAGAGAAGAAAAAGGTTTATATGGAAAGTGGTTTCATAAAAAGGAAAAAATAAAAGGTCGGAGCCGAATGGAGAAAGGCATTGTTGAAGGGAAGGAGGACCGGCGGTCCTTATCTTCTAGCATAATTCCAATTGCGTCCTTAGAGCATCCACTTCATTATGCCCTCTACGTGAACATATGTGACATTGACAGATACTTTCTTTGTTTTTTCACATCTGTAGGAGAAAAAAAAAAAAAAAAAACAAAACACTGCACTCATCATCAACCCGATTTTTTTGATGTGAATTTAAATATTTGTATATTTCTAAAAAACTTATAAATTATAAATACACAATATATAAATATTAATTCTTTCTCTCTTAGTCACCTCTCTCTCTCTCTCTCTCCATCTCAAATATTTAAATTTTTAAATATTTTTACATTTATAAAATTTTAGATTAAATATAAATGTTTAATATTTATAAAAAACTTATAAATATTAATATTTAAATTAAATATTAAATTAAAATATTAAATATCAAAATATTAAATATTAAATATATAAATATTTATATTAATTCTCTCATAATATTTTTGGAAGAAAAAAATTAATATTTGAAATTTTAAATATTGAAATATTAAATATTAAATTTTTAATAAATATTTGAAAACTTATAAAATATTAAATTAATATTTAAAGAGAGAGAGAGAGAGGAAGCGAGAGAGAGATAGGTGACTAAGAGAGAGAGGAAGAGGGAGAGGGAGAGGGAGAGGGAGAGGGAACGCGTCCATGAGGGAGAGGGAGAGCCGGGCGCATTAATGCGCCTGGGAGAGGGGGAGGTCGTGGGAGAGAGAGAGAAAGGGACAAAGAGTTAATGTGGTTGAGGTCAAATAATAAAATTTTTGTTTTTTTTTTATAATAAATTCGAATTTAAATTTTATTATGTATAAAAAAATAGAGAAAAATCTATATTTAATATGCTTGAGATAGAAAAAATTTATGAACTCTATTTTAATTTTTCTTTTTTTTGAAATCTATCGGGTAGGAGGTCTGAATAATATCAAAGTTGATTTTAATATAATTGATTTTGAAACCGATTTTATCAACATTGATATCAATATTTTGAAAGGAAAAAAAAATCATATTTTCATAATTTTTGAAATTCTTCATAATATTGCGGAAAATAACCCGAGAAGCGAGACCCCAAGACCGGCCCCAAAGAAATTTGGACCGAACTGTACGGCGATTTTCAAAATCGGATCTAGACCCGGTATCATAATTCTGGAAACCGGAGTGAATCATTTGGTTCGACGATCAGCCTGACCTCATTGAAGATTTGCTGTTGGAAGAAGACAGAGATCTCTTATTCGGAGGGAGAAAGAGAGAGTGAGACTGAAAGAGAGAGAGATGGATTCTAGGAAAGAGGGGTTGGGATGGATGGAATGGTTAAGAGGATGGATGTACTTGATATACGAGATGCTCTTCCAGAGGATAATGGCGAGCCATTTGCACAACCCAATGCCTCTTCCTCCTCTCCACGACTTCACCTTCATCATCACTGGTTCCACCAGTGGTATTGGCCTTGAAATCGCCAGGTTCCTCTCTCTCTCTCTCTCTCTATCGCTCTCTTCCCAATTTATCTGACATTAAAATTACCGCATAAATTTGGAATATTTTGACAGGCAATTAGCTGAGTCAGGGGGTCATGTAATCATGGCTGTGAGGAATCTAAAGGCTGCTCATGAGTTGATTCAGAAATGGCAAACTGAGTGGTCCGGGAAAGGTCTCCCTCTAAATATTGAGGTACTTTGGATAAACTCATATCTGTGAAACATGGTTAAAAATTTGAAGATGAATTCAAGGCTATTTTGTACAAATTCTTCCAAAATGAGCCTATCTATGTGTCGATGTTATGTTGTTGATTTTCCTTGGTCCTATGTTTATGTTCGCGCTTCGTAAGTACTTGAGGAGTGAGTGGTTTTGGTCACCACCAAAAAGTCTTTTGAGAAGCTCTTAACTGAAACTTCGTTCAAAATTGTGATGGAAGCTGTATTCTACTTCATTTCATCGACTTTGGAGACCATCTTTGCTTCATCTTCTTAAAATATAGTATTGTGGAATAACTAATTGTACTTAACTTACCGACTTTTAAAGGCCATGGAATTGGATCTTCTTTCACTGGACTCCGTTGTTCGATTTGCTGAAGCTTATAATGCTCGGTCAGCACCTTTGCATGCTCTCATCAACAATGCAGGGATATTTTCTATTGGAGGTTTGTGTTCTGATAGTGACCCACTTATATGGTTACCTTGTGTATTTTAAGTTGCTATCTCTCCTTTGCCTTTGTTTTTCAATGTCATAAATTTTATAAGTTGGTTGGTAGATATTAAGAAGTAAGGTGGTACTTTCTGTTGTTTTTTTTTTGGGGGGGGGATGCTGCAGCGATACATTTTTTCTTTTGACTCGTTCCATTGCTAGTTTGCATTCCTTGTTCAGAGCAGTTGGCATGAATTACTCATATAGGTCTTTATTAGTACATCTTGTGTTTTATTTATTCTCTTACTAATGAAGGATGGACAAGGATGATTTTTTTTTTTTAATATATTTTTGAAGAAGAACATTGAATAAGGTCATGATTTAGATTCTAGCTAGGAGAAAAGTTTCTTGAGGAAGGCTTCAGAAGGAGTGAGAGATATCAATCTCTCAAGATAGATGAGACTAGATTGAAAAAAGCAACCGCTGCACTAGGACCTGTTTACTGGAAAAAATAAAATGGCCTTATTCTTCATTATATTGATGATTTGATATTGATGTGAATTGAAGAATTTAGGACATCTTCCAGTTGGTTCCTGAGGGAAATTAGCCTCCTTTTGTGTTGTCTGTACTGGAGAAGGAGAACCAAAGGACAGGCAGTGATCTATGATGAAACCTGTGTTGATATGCTCCAAAAATAAGGTACCCCTGGCCTTGTGAATTGATGTCATGCTTAATAATCAAACATGTTGGATATTTGAGAGTGTTAACCATGTATGGCTTTATTAGCTATGGCAGGTCACCATTAGCTATGGTGTTTGACTAATGGCTTAATAAGCTTTTGTTTTGTTCTTTGTTTTTGCTAAAGGGGAAAGCTTGTTGGTGATGTAAGATGCACATGGGACATTTATTCTTTGATGTTCTAGATAATGTTCCCCTCATTTAACCATTCTTGTAGAATTGAGACCCTGATGACCAATGATAGGAGGTAGTGATAATTGATTCTACATGTATGGTAAATTGCCTTTTCACCATACCAAAATATGAAGAAAAGGGTAAATAATGAAGGATCAGATTGATGGAAATACCTTCTCTTCTCCCAATCTTTTGTAGTTACTCTTTGCTTAAAATGATAAACACGAGAATAAAAAGTAAATTTCATAATTTTTTTTTTTTTTTTTTTTTTTTTTTTTTTTTTTTTTACAATTCATTTGGAAGAAACTTTTTTGCTTTCCACTATTGGTCTTAATTCACTTGTCTGGTCCAGAGACACTGCCTCTGGCTATCTGACTTATTAAAAGCACTCTGAAGTTTAATGGAGAAATTTTAATACTCATATTGTGCCAAGAAGTCCATTTGCTGCTCCTCCTTAGCACTTTTTGGCAGTGGGTCATTAACATATCAGCCTGTATTGCTTAATAAAGCTGATATTCCCCAATACGGGAAGCGAAGTATTGTTTGCGGGAATTGGCGATACTGTATAAGTAATCATGTTTGTTTGTCCATACGAAAACTGTTATTGACCATAAGGTCTTTGTGTTGTAGTCTTGTGTAGGTCAATACCATTTGACTAGAAATATTTTGCAAAATGTGGTTTACCTTTGTGATCTGCACCTACACTCAAAAGTTTCGACGAAATGTCCTTGCTGTTTTTGTCGATCTAGTTCTGGACGGCATTGTGTTCATCTTTCTTTCTTTTTCCCTAGGCTTTCATGAGTTTTATTGTATTAACTAGTTATATTACTTGAAAACCTTTATGATCTGCACCTACACTCAAAAGTTTCCACGAAATGTCCTTCCTGTTTGTGTTGATCTAGTTCTAGAAGGCATTGTGTTCATCTTTCCTAGGCTTTCATGAGTTTTATTGTATTAACTAATTATATTACTTGAAATCTACTTCTACGTTGCAGCTGCCTCATCTTAGGAGGCTGAGGCATATTTCATAGTCGATACAACTTTACCTTTTTCTTGTTATTCTGGTTCAGATTTCATTTGTTTTTGTTTTAAATTACACTCATAAGGTTTGGCATTGTTATGCTCAGAACCTCAAAAATTTTCAAAGGATGGGTATGAAGAACACATGCAAGTTAATCATCTGGCTCCAGCACTGCTTTCGGTATTGCTTTTTCCCTCCCTAATCAGGGGCTCCCCAAGCCGAATCATTAATATGAATTCCATTGTGAGTATGATTCTATCCTGCCTGATTGTACTAAGTAATTTTTAGGTGTTCTTAGTGCCTTCGAGATACCATAAAACTCTTGTTTTTGCATTTAATCTTCATCACACTCTTCACGGGTTTTGACTATTACCTAAACATGGTACTCTGAAACCATTGTGTTCAATTCAAATTATAGATATTAGTGTTGGTATGTTGGAATTTTTTCCCATTTATCTCAATATTTTCTATTATTTTCAATATTTTTTAATTGACTTGTGGGTTGGACTATTGACTTGGTGACTCCACTCCTTGGCCGGGTTGATAAGTGGTCTGCTTTCAATAACTATACATACACATGACCTTTGTCGCTACAACTTTGGTGACTATTACAGTCACAGCCTTGGTGATGACTATGAAGATGATGGAATCATCACCGATGGTGATAATCACTCTTCCACAGTGGCGATGTTAGTGATGCTACCAAAGCATGTGTCTGTGTGTATATCGTTTTTCTGGGTTGAATGTTTTTGTTATTTATTGGCATTTTATTGTCTATTGCTTTTATATTTGTGAATCAATTTCATTGTTCTGCCATAAATGCGTAATTGTTTTTGTGATATGAATTTAATATTTTAAATTTAATTTTTTATATGTTTGGGTTTTATGATTTGGTGAAATTATGGAATTTTAGCCATTTTATGACCAAAATGCCAATGCATGCTCACTTTTTATATATTTATTAACCGTGTTACCTCTATGATGCAAAATGTTAGCGAAATCAAGATATAATGAGTGAAATGTTAGTTTTCACAATTGGGGGTGTGGAGTGTTATTACCACCTAATTTGAGGATGCTTGTCATAACTTTACCTATCCAGTTTGATATTATAAATTGTATCTGCCAGCATTAAAATGGATCTGAAAATTTCTATTATTCTTTTTCTACTTCATATCTGATCTTTATATTTATCTAATTCTTTGAACTGCCCTACTGTGATCAAGCGGTGTTCATTCCTCTGCTGTTGTTGTAGATGCACTACATTGGCTTTGTTGATCCTGAAGATATGAATGTTGTTAGGGGGAAAAGGAAATACACAAGTTTAGTGGGATACTCGAGCAGCAAGCTTGCACAGGTGTGCTCGAAATTTCAATTGCTCAAATAGCTTTCCTTTCAGTGGAATTATGACTTATCTTGACTTTTGCTCTCATCCCTTTTATATAATTTTGCGGGGGCATAACTCTATTTAGTGAAAGTAATGCTTGTGTTGATTCAGATAGAAACCCACTCGATCTTATGATTCAATTCAACTTATATAAGACTCCCCAATTTCCAGTAAAAGAAAGGGCACTCTAATCCTCGTTTATTTCTTTTCTATTCTGAATGCAAAAGCTAAGTTTCTATCTTCATTTCGTTTTGGTCGTTATCCCTTTTATTTTCTTGATAGAAGTCATTCTCCTTTTTCCTCAGGATTAAGCCAGCAACAACATGTCATCTTACTTAAATTTCCAGAGCGTTGTGTTTATTTCCTAGTCTTGGAATCATTCGCAACTACTACAACTGTTATTCATAACAATCCTTGAATCTGATGTGGGTAGCAACTAAAAATTTTGACAATCTACCAGTTAATTCCACCTGTCTGTGCCTGTATTATATTCTCAAGTATAATGACTGCAAACAAAATACACACATGTTGTATCCTAGGGGCCCTAGTGCCTGTTGGCTGAAGGTTGTCTTTCCCTTGACTGTTCATTTCTATGAACATTTACTGCTAGTACCTGTTTCGGACCACCAGTGCATAGTGAACAAGGTCCAACTAATAATTATGTATCAAGCTTATGCTGCTTAAGCATGTTGTGGATGACAGTAAAATGTTATTTCTAGATTTGGCAATTTTCTGCAGGCATATTGAGGCTGGCTATGAGATGTGTATATGCCTCTGCTAGTAGTGGTTAAATTGTTTGTGGTTTTTAGGATGGCCTGCTGTTATACTAGAAGTTACCTACTGGATCATCGTTGAGATGAGAATTTCATGGGTATTTGTTGGCCCCTTATTGTTATGTTTTGTCAAAGAGGAGATAAAAGGACTTTTAGTTTGTCTCTTAGGATATTAAGAAAGTAATTAATCTTCCACTGCAACTATAACACAATTTGGTTGCATTCTCTTATGAAGCATGGGTATTTTAAAATGGAAGATTTCCATCACCTATTGGAGCTGTGTCAGTATGCCACATCGCATGCTGAATTTCTTAGTAATCTTCTTAAAAGTGTAGTATTTGAAACTCTTGAAACACTTTTACTTTGGGATCACCCGATGTACAAAGTACTCCCCGACAATGCGAGGGTAGGGGAAGGGTGGGCATATATCTACCCAGCCTTCCCCTTGCATTTTGCAAAGAGATTGTTTCCACGCCTCGAAACCATGACCTCAAGGTCACCAGAGAAGCGACTCCATCGTTGCGCTAAGATTCGCCCTCTTGAAACACTCTGCATAATTATAAATTTTATTACAATTAGAATGTTGTATTTTGGAAGATATTTATAAAAAATTTGATTAAGAGTAAGTAAGAAAAAATAGTCACATTTGAACTACCAATATATGCATGCATGTGTGTGTATATATATTGCCAATTTTGTAATATATTTTGGCAAAAAATTTTTAAATACTTCTGTGATTAACTTTGTGTGTGTGTGTCCCTGTATGGGGTTGTGCTTCATTGATCATCTCCAATCAGTAAACCAACTTCTTGTCTTGAATACCTGCTATGACCAAGGATTCTGCTTATGTACCGCAGAGGGTTATAGAACTTGGAAGAACATAGCCAGTATATGTTGCAGCTGGATTGGGCTCTGGGCACTTATACATAAAGTTCAGGGTGCTTATACATAAAGGTCAATTCATGTCATCCTGCTTCGACAGACCTAGGGACTATTGAGGCAAAGCCCAAAAGCTCTTTATTGCACAATCCCTCCCCCCCAAAAAAAATTTATATTTATTTGGACAAATGATATAACAAGACAGGCACTGGATTGTAAAGTGGTTCACTGGTAGGAAAAAGATTTGACAATGCTTGCTCTATAAGTGGATACAAGAATGTTTTAGTTGAGTTTATTTTTGTTGATCTTAATTGGATTTCAGTATCCGAATACAATGATAGTATGGCAAAGGCAATGCTATCTTGAAATGTCATGATGTTTATTAAGAACTTAGAAGTTTGTGTTGATATTCTGTCAATGACTGTTGACATTCAATGTGGAAAATATTTGCCTTCTAGAGTTGACATATTATAAGGTGCTCCTAATCATTTTTTGCTCTTTGAATTGATTAGTTTCATCTTCTTAATTTTTTTCCTTGATTTCATTAAAGTAAGTCCCCTTCTGAGTGAGCTAATGTATGACCAAAAATTTAAGCTGAAAGTATCATGTTCTACAACTACAATCTATTTCTATTTAGAGCTGCCATCTCGGTTAATTTAATTTGGTTCCAGAAATAAATTGCTTAAATTTTATTAGCTGTTAGACCCAAAGTCCCAGGTTCCTATAACATCACATGGTTTATGATTGCCGAGTAGTACTATTTTCATTTAGGATGCAAAAATAGCACTGTTCGATATATATGCATACACATATGTGTTATGAAATCAGGCAAGCAATAAAGGCTATTGTTCATTTTGCAGGTGATGTTTAGTAGTATTCTCAATAAGCGCCTGCCTGCTGAAGCTGGAATTAATGTTGTTTGTGTGTCACCTGGAATTGTCCAGACAAATGTTGTGAGTTTTTTTCATTTTTTTTTTTTTTTTTTGAGCTTTTTCTCTCTTATACCTATAGGTCTATAAGTGCAGATGCGCACAGTACATATGTTCATGAACAGTAGTCATTCATTGTAAAATACAGTCCTATGGTAAGCATAATGAACTGTTGAACTTGATAGTGTTAAATTTGTGATCTCTCTTTCATTGGTAAGATAGAATCATTTTGTTGTGTTGTTTTAGGTATTGTCAATGACAATATAATTATGAGGAATACTCCACATTAAGTCAAAATGTCTTCTAACTTATTTGAATTTCATACAATGGTAGTTGTAGTGGAGGAGGACTGAGAGTATGAACTATATGTGGCGATTCTCTAAGAGGCTCTTTTTTTTTTTTTTTTAATTAACAAATTCTCTAAGAAGGTTTTTCCCCCAAAAATGTTAATTGGAATGATGTTAATAAAACCATTTATTGAACTAAGGTTTTAAAAACATTTCGAACTAGCTGCCAAAGAGCTTCAAACAGTGGGGTTAATAGGTTCAGTTGCTTAAAATTAATTTATTTTTAATTTGCCCTTCAACTTTCATTTCTGATAAGGAGTATATATTTGCTAACATTAAACTAGTATCCAGCTTTAATGTGAGAACACCACTTAGGTGAGAAGCTCCATTTTCACTGCATTATTTTCACGACCTCACAGTTAAACCATTTTTGGTTCTTTGCTGCTCCCTTTTTTAATTGCTCTCGGATCTCATATAAGGGGACATAAAGTTGTCAGAGAACAAATCACTCCCCTGAAATGATTACAAACTATTATTTCCATTCTCACCGTATACAGCTTCTCAGCCAGAAAAAAGTTAAATTTATTTAACAATTTTAAATATGTTATTTTAATGGACATTTCTCAAAATGTTGTTCCACTTCACATTTTCAACCACCATATATATATATATATTTTTTTAAAAAAAATTTGATGTGTCAGCTTATGTGCCAGTCAAACAGCAAACACTGAAATTATTTTTGAGTCAACCCAAAAAACCAAATTAAATTAATTTTGAACCCTGAAATAAGAATTCCCTCTAATTTGAAAACAAAAATAATATAAAAAATTAGTTCTATCATCATTATATTTTTGGCAACATTTAATGCTAAAATCGATTGAAGAGGACAAAGTGATTGGGACTAAAACTAAGGGGGAGGATATTTTTATGCGTTTTGATCTGCACTGCAGTAAAGTGATTTTTGGTTTAATCACAGCAGGAGAGAGTGTTTTTTTTCCGAGATGTTTTTAGCAGAGGATATGGTTAATAATATAAGGATATTGTAGTAATTATGTTAGAAATCAGATACTATGCACTAGCATTTTGAAAGGAAGTCATAAAATATGTAAGTTTTAAGGACAAAAATGTATGCAAAGGCCTAAAATAGAGGTTCTTGAGGTATGAAAAGATAATTACAGCTTAAATAGTATTACAAAAGGGCATAGCCAAATTTTTTTTGGGTACAAGAAATGCAGTTCTAGGTGCTGAGTTTAAATTAGGATAATTTTAGCTGATCACTTTCTTGCATGCTGCTTCCCTCTCATACTGAAAATTATATCCATCAGCTCTTTCATCTGGTCATGCATGTTGTTAATGTGAAACTTGATCACATTAAGATGATAAATTTTTCAGCAAACGTCTTCCTCCTCCAGAGTAAAAGAAATATAAGGTGAAAATGTAACTTACAATTTGATATTTACCAGACTAGGTATGCACATGTCCTTAATGGTCTGTATTTAATTTCACATATTATTTATCAGCAAGTTATTACGACATGTTTCTTGTAGGAGTCCATAAGTAGTATATGCAATGATTAACTAATTGAGAATTCCTTATTATCCTCTTGACCTTTCTCAATGTAGGCGAGGGATCTTCCAAAAGTTGTTCAAGCTGCTTATCATCTAATACCCTATTTCATATTCAATGCGAAAGAAGGTGAGTTTATCAACTGCCTATAAACTTTAGTGGACATAGCACATGTTGTTTGGCCTACAAATTTTGAAAAAAGTCATACATGGGAAGCATGTACATACATGCTCATATGCATATCTATTACCAAATCATTCATCAGAAAGCAAAAAAGCTTTCTTTTTCTCTTCCTATAACAAACTTGCTTTTTCTATATGGAAATGTCAAATGCATAAGGCTCCTGCTAGTGCAGGGATTGAATATAGGTAGCCTTGCCGATGCGGATCTACTTTTATAACCCAAACTTATGACCTCTAGACCACAAGAGCAACCTTCCCATTCAAGTGTAAATGGACCATGTTAGTGGTTCAGCAAATTTTTTAACTAAGATATTGCATGATATATCTTTCCTTATCAAAGAAAATAAAAAGAAAAATGCTACTGATATTGCTGAAATCAAAAGCTGCTCAATTTTTTTTATTGAACTTTGAAGCACTTCAAAGTCAAGAAAATGACTCATGAGATAATGTTCTGGCTGCTAATGACAAAATACTATAAGGCATTTTTTTTCTTCCTTGTATAGCACTAGAAATAAAATTCTCTTAAGGTCCTTCTTGTTTGTTATACTTTTGCCATGAGAAAATTTATTAGGGAAAATCATTTAGTGCACTTGTCAGTTGTAAAAATCAATATCTTATTGTATTTGAGATTGAGTATTTAGAACGGTTATAGTTTGTTCAAAAACTTGAAGGTAGCCTACAATCAAACATCCCTTTATGCTTGAAATGGGAATATTAAATAAATGTGCAATAATTCTTAGTACTCCCTCATGGTTCACACATATCCTTTATGTCCATTTACTATACATGGGATGTTACTGACAGGCAAAAATGTAAACTTCCATAACCTTGCTCCTAAGACTTTTCGATAGAATACTGGATAATAAATTTTGAGACCCCACAAGAGGTGTATAAAGGTTGAAACTCATTGAGGGTACCTTATCCATCCCTTGGGTTTATTTCAATTCATCTTCTTACTCCCCTTGGTTCTCCAGAGGATCAAAACTAAAGCATGTTTAAAGGACCTTGTGGGGAAGCAATGCTGATGGGAGTAAAAGTTTAGTTTGGTCGAATGGGAGGCAGCAGTGCATCTTATTTGTCTTATGAGTCTAGGGATTAAATCTCTTGTTAACTTTTATAAGGCTTCGTTAAAGGAAGTGGTTGCAGAGATTCCTCTGAGTGCCTAATTAAATTGTGGAGAATAGTGATTAAAGCCAAGCATGGATGGTTGGATGACTAAGGAGGTTGGGTTTTCTGGTGTGGCAATATGGAAAGGCAATTAGGAGGGGTTGAGAAGAATTTTATAATGGGGTGGATTTTAAGACAAAATAATGGTAAATATGCTATTAATGTGTGGTTGAGTCTGGTTGATAAGGTTGTTACACTAGCCTACATAACCGTAAGGGAGATATGCTATGGGGTGAAGGGTTTCTCTACCAAACTTGAAGCAGCTAAATCACAGCTTCAAAGAGTACAAGAGTGGATGTCTAGTTCTTCAGTTGCGACACCTGATATCAGTGAGCCTTACGTTGTAGTTTAAGAGTTTTTATATTGTGTAATATAGAACAAAACTAGGGAGATCACTTAAATTTGATATAGCAGCTGAATGGGCTGATTTTTTCTTCGTGGCTTTTCGAAATGGGTGGGTTCACACCCCCCCACCAAAAAAAAAGAAAAACGAAAAGAAAGGGGCCAAAGCGTGATTTGCCTCTTGAATTTCGTGTTTTGAAATCTTATTTCACAATCATTTTACCCTCAAATAGAAGTGGGAATTAGTCATAATTTTACGCTGTTGTGGAACATCTCTCTCTCATGTGTTCACAAAGAGTTAAAGTGAATGTGAAATAAAATTTTGAGGATGATGCTGGATAACAGAAAAAAGTTCAGATGGCAAATTGCATTTTGCCCTGTAGTATTGGGGACCAAAAGTATGAAAATCCTTTTAAAAATGCTGACATCCAAATTTTTATATGTATTGCTGTCTAAAGGAATTGTTATATTGGCATTGGCAGGTTCTAGGAGTGCACTCTTTGCTGCCACTGATCCTCAGGTTCTGGAGTACTGTGAGGTTTTGAAAGCAGATGAGTGGCCTGTTTGTGCTTTCATTTCACAGGATTGTCGCCCGGCAAATCCTTCAGAAGAAGCACATAATGTTGAAACTTCTAAGCATGTTTGGGAGAAGACATTAGAGATGATTGGCCTGCCCTTTGATGCTGTGGAGAAGCTTATAGAAGGTGAAGAGGTCAAATGCAAGTATGGATCTGAAAGCGGGTAGAGAGTTTTCAGTTCAATTTGTCCAACCCTGCACCAGTTCTACTGGACTAGGATGACAAATGGCTAATAGCTGCTTGGGTTGAGGCGAAGCTTTACCATCAGCTCCCTGGGGAATCTGAATCTGACTATTTATTTCAGTTGTGGAACAGGTCAAAGCAGGCTTTTAGAAGATATGGCAGTTTGTTGGTCTGTCATTGGCATCATACAATAGTTTTAGATTTGTTAACCGGTTCTCACATTTGGATTATTGTTTAGGTACTTGGTCTGTTATTGGCTTGTTATTGGCTTGTTATGTCAGTATTTGTTTGAGGCCCTTTCTCTAACGTTGTTACTCCAACAGATCCAAAATTTTATGATATGCATACGGAGGATGAATATGCTCTCTCTCTCTCTCTCTCTCTCTCTCTCTCTCTCCCCGAGTAATTTACCAAAATAATGATAATTTAAAAAAAAAATTAAAAAATAGGGCGTTTTTTTTTTGTTCCCAAAGTAGAGATTTCGCGATCTGTGAGCGCGACATAGGACTGTTTCGCCAAAAAGAAGGAAAAATAAATTGAGGTTGCGCGATCTGGGACCGTGCAAGCCATTGCGCGCCTGCGGAGTGCACAACAACTTGCGCGGACAGGCCCGTGCGCCCCCACAGCGCAATAACTTTTGCGAAGCGAAGCTCCTCCCCATCGGCGATTACACGATCAATGTGCGACATTGCTTGCGCTCCATCAAGCTGATTCTTGCAAAAATCAAAAATTCATTTCTATTTTGGAAGGTAACACCACAGTATCACTTTGTTTAATCTCTTGTACTCTTCGAATCTTTCACCAAAAGTATACAATTTTTTTGTTTTCTCTCCCATCACATGATCTGTTCACTTCATTCCATTGAATAATTGCACCCCCACGGTTGTTATACAACCATTGCAGGTAGAATAAAATGTTAATTTCTTAGGAAATTGGACAAATTAGGGTTAGAGTTAGGGTCGTGTATCTATTTGTTTATTCTGTTGTCTTTACTCATCTCTTGCTTCTCTCTTTCGTGAAGTATGTTAGGGTTAGGATTAGGGTTAGGGTTAGGGTTAGAGTTATATATCTATTTGTTTATTCTGTTGTCTTTGCTTGTCTTTTACTTCTCTCTTTCGTGAAGTATGTTAAGGTTAGAGTTAAGTATTTGTTGTTATAAATGTTATGAATATTTATCTTGTTTGTATATCAATGTTGATTTTAATGCTGACATTTATTGTAATTTTCATGATGTTTGAAGGGAGATGACTGATAACCGTGTGAAACTTGTGCTTTATTGGGGGTCAAATTGGTGGACCTGAAAATGAATATCGGTATAGTGTCGGACCTAAAACGGGTGTTGTAGTTCGTAATAATGTTGGATGAGAGGAGTTTATAAATGTATTGCATCAGAAATGTAGGATTGATTCTAGGCAATTCAAACTGAATGTTTCATGTAGATATCTTCTTTGATCTGGTAATTCTCTTTCATATTGTGTATTACCGATGGAGGTAGATTTTTTAGCGGAGGTGTTGTCACTACCTAGATATATATCGGGTTTGTCATCAGTTGAACTTTTCTTAGAGTATGAATCAATTATAAATGCTACCGTAGATGCACCAATTCATATGATAGAAAATGAGTCAGAGGTCGCAGGTAGTTCATTTAGGAGAGACCCAGGCAATTCATTTGGTGGAATTGGAGTTAGTTCATTTGGGGGCGTGACAAATTTTGGATCCTACACTGAAATGTTGACAAATGTGAATGTTGGAGATGAATGGTTACAGTATGGGGCATTCATTTCCAATGATGTTGCATTGAATGCTCATTGTGAATCAGTTATGCCTACGACAAATGAATTTGGTGAGCCCAGTTCTAGTATGCCTTATCATGGGTAGGAGACAGATCCTGTTGATACATTTGTTGATGATGAATCGGAGAGTGAAACTTATGATAATCAGAATGTTGCAGATGAAGAATACTTTGTAGATGAAGATGAATAAGACATCTAATTTTTATATAATTTGGGAGAAGGGGATATGATGGTTGATGAGTATAATGACTTTAATCGTCCTACATGGGATAATGATTGCACTTCGCAATTACAAATTGGGATGATTTTCAATTCGAAAGAGGGAGTTCAGCATGCTATGAAGTGCTTGTCCATACGCCAGCACATATATTTTAAAGTTCATGAAAGTAACTAACATATGTGGTTTGTGAGATATTCTTTCTACTATGAAAATAACTATTTGTAGCATGTTCGGGCAATATTGAAAAAGAAAGTTAATATTTGGGAAATCACAAGATTAAATGCAAAACACACTTGTTTTCCTCGAATGCCTGCGGGAGATCATCCTAATGTAAACTTTAATATGATGGGTCGTCTTATCAAGAGTCATATAAAACAGAATGTTGACTATAAAGTGTGTGATTTAGTAGAGGATACGAGGGAATATGGGGTAGATTTGTCGTACAAGAAAGCTTGGTTGGGGCGTCGAAAATCGATAGAAATGGTGTATGGTAATTGAGAGATTTCTTATACATTGTTGCCCCAATTTATGGCTGTTGTGCAAATGAGCAATCCTGGAACTGTCGTTGATTTGAGGTTTAATGAAAATTTAGGGGCTGTTGATAGAGTTTTTAACTCAGTTTTTTGGGCTTTCAAACCATGCATTGATGCATTTAAGCATTGTAAGGCTGTGATAAGTGTTGATGAGACCTTCCAGTATGGGAGATATAGGGAGAAAATTTTGATTGCCGTTGGAACTGATTTGGTTAATCATATTCTTTTTTTGTGTTTTGCTATTGTCGATGAGGAGAGTATTGTAAATTGGGCATGGTTTTTAGAGAATTTGAAAATGCACATCATTGGCAATCAACAGGGTGTATGTCTGCTATCAGATAGGGCTTGCAGAATATTGCAGGCTGTAGAGAATTTGAGTCATATAAAACAGAATGTTGACTATAAAGTGTGTGATGTAGTAGAGGATATGAGAGAATATGGGGTAGATTTGTCGTACAAGAAAGCTTGGTTGGGGCGTTGAAAATCGATAGAAATGGTGTATGGTAATTGAGAGATTTCTTATATATTGTTGCCCCAATTTATGGCTGCTGTGCAAATGAGCAATCCTGGAACTGTCGTTGATTGGAAGTTTAATGAAAATTTAGGGGCTGCTGATAGAGTTTTTAACTCAGTTTTTTGGGCTTTCAAACCATGCATTGATGCATTTAAGCATTGTAAGCCTGTAATAAGTGTTGATGGGACCTTCCAGTATGGGAGATATAAGGAGAAAATTTTGATTGCCGTTGGAACTGATTTGGTTAATCATATTATTTCTTTGTGTTTTGCTATTGTCGATGAGGAGAGTATTGTAAATTGGGCATGGTTTTTAGAGAATTTGAGAATGCACATCATTGGCAATCAACAGGGTGTATGTATGCTATCAGATAGGGTTTGCGGAATATTGCAAGCTGTAGAGAGGAATTATATGCTACAACCACCATTTGTGTATCACAGATTTTGTGCGCGGCATGTTGAAGCTAATTTTAGCAAACGGTTTCAAAATAAGCCGTTAACTGAGTTAATGCATATGACGGCACAACAAAGACAAGTTAGAAAGTTTAATATTATTATGAACCAAATGAAAGAGTTGAGCGAGTCCGCTTATAATTGGTTGATGAACATTCCTCTCGATAAATGGACGTTGTGTTATGATGGAGGACATAAATGGGGGAACATGACCATTAATCGATCGGAGTCGTTTAATAGTGTGCTGAATGGTGCAAGAAAGCTATCAATCACTGCATGTCTGCGAGTAACAATGCATCGTATGGTTCGTTTTTTTAACAAAAATCGAGAAGTAGCATCTAATAATTTGGAAAGAGACAACGTATGACCAACAATAGTGATTGAAAAATTGGTTAGAGTTGAGCAGAAAGCAAAATATCATCGTTGTGAAATATTTAACAGAGCAAGAGGGGAATATGAAATCATTACTCATGGTGGGAAAGGTGGAAGCAATCATATCGTGCTCATGGATGCTCCAACTTGTACTTGTGGTAAATATACTATATACAAGTATCCTTGTTCGCACATGTGGAGAGTTTGTGCCGATTTGGAACGTGAATTTATGTCATTTGTGAGTCAATTTCATAGTTATCAATCAATGTTTCTTATTTATAGTGGTCAGTTCCATTCACTTCCACGCAAAGACTATTGGCCCCATCCTTCTTTCAAGTTGGTCGCCAATCTTACACGTCTTAATAATCAGCCGGGTAGATCACGCAACACGCGAATTCATAATGAAATTGATAGAAGAAGAACTCAACGCTGCAAAGCTTGTGGAGAATACGGACATAATTGAAATCATTTCCCAAACAGTATCCGGTTGCAATAAAGAGCAAGACGAGGTTGAAAAAAAAATCACAGCTATGAAGTTTTTTAACATGTGTATAAGTTGTATGTTATTTATGACTTGTTATTGATAGTTTATTAATTATGGATATTATATGTTGTATTTCATGACTTATTATATGTTAGATGTTATTTTATGCTTTCTTTATATATGTATATTTAATGTTAAATTATGACTTGTGTGTCGTGCTCATAGACATGGATTACTCTCAGTCGATATTTACCCCAGGTCCACGGGATCCTAGTGTTTTGACCCTATAGTCCTCACACCAGTCTCAATCTATATGGGAGACCGGTAGTGATACACCCCTAGAGGTGCGGCGGTCAGATCGCGATTTTTGGGTTGCTTGACCACTTGATGTTAGAATTTAGCAGATTTTGTTACGAATAGATTTTTACAGAGTGTACAGATGTGAGCATATTCAGTACGATCATGCCCTGATTATAGCTTTAGTTGAGAGATGGAGACCGGAGACACACAGTTTTCACTTACCGGTTGGTTAGGCGACTATTACTTTACATGATGTTTCAATCCTTTTTGGCTTGCCTATTGATGGAGAGACAGTTATTGGGGTAGATAAGAGTCGATCTCTCACTGAGTGGCAGCATTTGTGTCGTAGTCTTTTGGGTTTCTATCCTAGTTTACAGGATTTTCACGGAGATAGACTTAAGTTGCAAGCGATCACAGAATTTCTTGATTCACATCCTCTAGGGCCCGACTCGGATAAGATTTTAGTTCACTTTCATACATGTGGTCGGATTATACAGCTTTTGGGTACTCTTTTGGGGGATAAATCTGGATCGATGGTGAAACTTCTATATTTGGAGTTCCTACGAGATCTTGACTGTGCTGGGAGTTATAGTTGGGGTAGTGCAGCACTAGCGACACTCTACAGGAATATGTGCTGGGCTTCATTTGATGGTGTTAGACAGATTTCAGGATCGGTACTACTTATACAGGTATTTCATCTCTATTTTTTTATTTGTTTTGCATTAATAATTCTATATAAAATATTATGTTATGTAATCTATTTACCTTCTTTTGATCTATTTTCAGCTCTGGACATGGGAGAGAGTGACTATGTTTACCCCTACTAGACGACACATCACTGATCCACAACCTCTTGCTCCGAACATGCCGGCCGGTCCTCGAGGATCTCAGTACGTAATAGTAATTATTTATCTAAAACTATGATATTGTTTAACTTTATCTAATTTAATCTCTAATCATATTTTATTAGTTGGGATGTTCCTCGTAACTATGTGCATACAGGACAATTTGTGCTACGATAATATCAGGACCAGCTTGATCATATGAGGGATGGTGGGGTGAGTAAATTTCCTTTCCCTTATCAGTTTGTGCACTACTTGTAATATTTATAAAACCAACTAACCCAATTTTATTTTTTCAGTTTCTCTGGATGCCATATTCATATTCTTACATTAGGGCTACCTAATTATTGTCGTGTCGGAAGCGATATATGGCGAGCAAGTGTGCCGTTTATATACTTCGAGGTCGTTCAGTTTTATTATCTTGCGAGAGTTTTACGCCAATTTGGTTATCGGCAGGATATTCCTACTCCCCGTACACACAGATATGGAGTTGCATCGCACTGATCGACGTGGAAAATCTGGTCGTGATTGGAGTATAGAGCATGCGGCATACTTGCAAGTATGGGATAGCCGTCGATACCATGTCGTGACTGGAGAGGAGTGTTATGATGATGATATGACGACACCTGATTATATGGTTTGATATTGACAAATAACATGTATCTTGATTGGTAGTCCTGCACATCGATATCAGCAAGGTTTTCGGCCGACCGCAGACGACGTGACATTCATGGTAAGTCATAAGCACTTGATCATTTTATAATACTTTTATTCTTTACTATCTATACTTACAAATATATTTTTTTTTGCAGTGCTACCAGTTCGAGGATCTCCATTTAGTAGCCTCTGATGTTCTCACGGTCCCAGGAGTGGATCCTCGAGTTGGTTATATCAAAGATGGCATATGGGACACATTGCAGTGCTTCGGACATACAACACCTCAGAGAGATCGTCCTTCGACATCTACACGAAACATATAGATCCAGACGTTCCCTCTACTTCTGGTGCTATGGATGCCTTTGAGGAGTATGTAGAGGCACAAATATATTCGTATTCGACTCCACCCAGTCATACATTTACACAAATGCTAGCATTTGAGGAGCATATGGACACTCAGATGTATTCGTACCCGACTCCTATACCCACCCCAACGTTTACAGAGACACCTGCCTCCGAGGAGCATGACGATGCTATGCCGGGTGAGCCTCCACGACTTAATACATATCAGCGGCGGAGGAGGCGTCGATATGTAGAGGATAGTATGACTGCCGTGCTTTAGTTTTCTGAGAGTCATGAGGGTACACAGGATCAGACTCCAGTTCCAGTTCCCACTAGACGTCAGCCGCGTAGAAATGCTGGATGATCTAGATGCGGTATTTAGTGTAGTTTGTCTTATTTGTATATATCAGTGCTTTTTTGTATTATTTTCTAACTTTATAACTTAAAAGATCTATTAATTATAATTTTATAACTTTTGTTTCATGATATGTGTTTGTTGATATTTTTATTTTTGGAGTATTGATTGATGATTTTGGAGTTTGGAATTTGTGAATTTGGATGATATTTCAGGAGTTTGGATGTTTGTTATTTGATATTTGTGAAATTTGGTAATTGAAATGTTTGTAGTTTGGTGACGTTGAAAATATCGTTTTGCTGTAATTGTATCCGTGAAGTTTTTATTGCAGGATGATGACTAAGAATGGAAACAGGTTGCGTGGGGTGGTGGGTGTGGCAAAATTGTTGCGCGCTCCACAGGCGCGCAATGGGTTACACGATCCCAGACCGCATAACCTCAATTTTTTTTCTTTCTTTTTGGCGAAGCAGCCCTATATCGCATTTACAGAGTGCGAAATCTTTACTTTAGGGAAAAAAAACGCCCTATTTTTTATATTTTTTTTAAATTATCATTATTTTAATAAATTACTCCTCTCTCTCTCTCTCCTCCCCCGGGGGGCGGGGATCCTTAGGTAAATTTAAAAATAAAATACAGGATGAAGACGATCTCTCTCGGGGGGGGATGTTGGTATGGTGATTTGGGGTGGTTACTGGGGTTTTGCCAGGGGGGGGGGGGGGGGTGTCGTGATCCTGTGGTATGTTGCCTTTTTCAAAGGATTATATTTTATGGGTCTGATATTTTGATAAATGACATTGCGTTTTGGTAATTGTATATATTTGCTATGAAAACCTTTATCGTAAGTACAAATTGCTTCCTTTGCCCAATAAAATAAAATAAATAAAATGAGATGTACAAACCACTCGCAAATAAATTTTCTACTTATACCTATTCGTTAATCTTTAGCACCTTTTTTGTTTAGTTGCCAAACTTTTTCTTGGTAACGTGTGAGAATGTGTGGCATTTTTTGGTAATAAGCCTTTTTTTTTTTAATATTTTTCCACAACTTTTTGTAATTTTTTTAATTGTCCAATATTATATAAATTATTTAAATATAAATAAAAATATGATATAAGATAAAATATAAAAACGTAAAAGTATTCATATCATGGAACTTACTCAGCAGAATAAAAACACAATTATTGTTATTGTATAAAAAAATAATCATATAACTTAAAACTGAACCTATTTAATGGGATGTTATTATGGTAATAGGTTAAATTTTTTTTACACATTTAATGTGTCAAGGTTCATATATCAAGAAGTCATACTTTTTTAGTTCTCTTCCCCCAAACCAATTATTATTGATAAAATACATCTTTTAAAATACACATATTTAATTAATTTATTAATTAAAATTTATTAACAACCTTTTTATAAAAATATAAAAGAAAAACTATGTATATATACGTCTATTTTAAAACCGATCTCAATTATTAAGATTAAAATTTTGATTGTTATTATTGTTATATTAATTAAAATTTGATTTATCAAGTAATTTCTAAATTCCCTTATAATCTTATTTGTCACGTCTAATGATTCAATAAATAATTTGCAAGTTATGTGGCATAAGTAAGAAGAGAGAGAGAGAATTGAATTAATAGTAAATCATGTTATGTTTTTATGGAATAATCTAGTGATCATAATTCTTTCCTATAATTTGATAATTTTAGATTTAAATTTTTATGTAAAAAAAAAAAGCAAACTGACAATTTATTTATTATATAATTTGATGTATTTTTGAAATTATCTTAAAAACACAAATTTTAATCCTAATTATAACCTCCCAACCGTATCATGCCCTTCCTTTTAAAAAGCCTAGCAACTCGGGCAAAGCAAAAAAAAAAAAAAAATTTAGTTTATTAATCAATGATATTTTCAATTAATGTATTATTAAATTTGTAATTTATCAACTAATTTCTAAATTCCAACATAATCGTCTTTCTCACATCAGATAATTTAATAAATTAGTTGCAAATTTCGTAGCATAAAATAAAAGCAGCAACAAAAGGAGAATTGAATTAATAACAAAATTTTGTTTAATTAGTTTTTATTTAGAAATAAGAATAAAATAATAAAAAAAAGAATTGTGAAAGAAAAAACTCAGAAGACTATATAAAGGAGGTCTCTGTGGGTCACAGCCGCCTTAGAACAACAAAAGCCCACTCCTTTTTTTATTAATGAAAAACCAGACCCAAGAGAAGACTCCTATTCTCTCTCTTCTCTCTCTCTCTCCCTCCCTCTCTCCTCTGCCTATTTCGTAGACCTTAAGGTTCAAACTCTCATCTCAATTCATTCCCCAAAATTAAAACCTACCACCAAACCCTAGATTTCTCTCTCTCTCTCTCTCTGGATCCCGATCGATCGAGCAATCGATTCAAGAACCATCTTCCACATATGACAAATCGTTCACGACTCCTAGATCTGCGCACCAAATAGGTACGAATACTTTTTGTTTTCGCTTTGTTATGTATAATTTTCTTGGGTTTTTTTCATGGTTCGAGGCTGTACTTGAACAGTCTTTCGTTCTTTCTTGATGAAATTCTCCCGATCTGAATATTTTCAGGTTAGCTTTATTCGTCTAGTTTTGGGGGAAATCCTGGGTGAATTGTTAATTTTAGTTTTTAAGATGTTCTTGCCGTATTTGGTGTACTGATTTGATTTATTTACAGGGTTTGGAGTAATTCGGTGACCAATAGATTTGATGTTTGGAATTTTTGATCTCGACGATTGTGTCTTCGCTGGAAATATTTGTATTTTGTGGATGGTGTACTGATTTGGGTAATTCATAGGGTTTGATGGGTGAGGCTGATTTCTAGGGTTTGATGCGTGGGACTTCTATAATCTTGACCTTATTTGTCTGATAAAAAGTTGTAAATCCATTGTTTCTGGAATTGTTTTTATTTTCTTCTTAAAAAATGTAGGCTAGGAGTCCATCTGTACGTTTTAGGTTGGTGTTGGTTGGCTCTTTCTGTTGTTGTTTGTTTTTTTTTTTTGCTAGAAAATGTTCGTGTGTTTTCGTGTTCTTCCATTTTTTTTTTTTGTTTTTATTTTTTTACAACTTTCTTATTATTTTGTTATATGAAGAATACTTCCCGGGAAGATAGAACTGGTTGTTAAACTTATGGCTTTGAAGATTTAGCCATTTATCCGTTCAATTAGGATGATGGACAAAGTTTCAATTAGGACGATGGACAAAGTTTAGAAAGATTTTAAGGGTTACGCAACATATTTTACAAACCCCTTAGATGAATATGAAATCACAACAGTTGGTGTCATTGGCATGATGCATTTTGGGTATTTATGAAAGATACTTTTCTTGGACTCCACTAGTGACATCGCCTTGTTGAAAAGATGTGAGCTAACTTGATCAGCTCCTGATCATAGCTTAAAATTTGCTTCTGAAAATTCTTTTGTGTTTTCTTATTATTTTGTACTTGATATCTGATATTGTATAACTGGACCAAATTTGCTATGGTCTATGTAGTTTCTTGTTTATGTGGACTAACTTGTCACCATTGTGCAGTTTAATCAGGGATTGGATGTTTGATGCCGCTGCTGAAACTTTGTTTTTTTGGATTTGAAGTTTGTCATTTGTGTTTGATGGATGACTATTCTGATGGATGATACTACAGATAATTCATCAAGAGACCGTGTTCAGCGGCTGTATAACAAGGTACCGTTTTGTTCAAGTTTAATTTTCAGCAGGGATTGGAAGAACTTTATGACAAATAATTTTGATTCAATGAGCAACATTGTTACTACCAAGGAACTTGATGCATGATTTTCACAGTTCAGTGGTCATTTTTGAATCTACTTTATCTTGATCTGTATTGTCGTTTTTATCTCTCTGAACTACAGATTTAACAGTGTCATGTCTTGTCATTATATAGAATGTTGAGTTGGAGAATAGGCGTTGGAGGTCTGCTCAAGCAAGGGTTCCTTCAGATCCAAACACATGGCAGCAGATGCGGGAGAACTATGAAGCCATAATCCTTGAAGATCATGCTTTCTCTGAGCAGCATGAAATAGAGTATGCTCTATGGCAGTTGCATTACCGTCGTATTGAGGAGCTACGAGCACATTACAGTGCTGCTCAGGCTTCAACTGGTTCAAATGGGCCCCAAGGTGGTAAAACTCATCCGCGACCTGATCGAATTACTAAAATTCGGTCACAATTTAAAATTTTTCTCTCAGAAGCAACTGGTTTTTATCACGATCTGATGTTGAAGATCAGAGCAAAGTATGGACTGCCTCTAGGTTATTTTTCAGATGATCCAGATAATGAGGTTGTTACATCTAAGGATGGCAATAAGTCTTCTGAGACGAAGAAAGGCTTAATATCCTGTCACCGTTGTCTAATTTATCTAGGTGATCTTGCACGTTATAAGGGCTCATATGGGGAAGGTGATTCCAAAACAAGAGATTATGCAGCAGCATCAAGTTATTATTTGCAGGCTTCTTCCCTTTGGCCTTCAAGTGGCAACCCCCATCATCAGGTGCTCTTACTTTTCTGGGGCTGTTATGATTTTCATTTAGTGCAAAGAACTTCTAAAGGTTCTATTTTTATTATGCTGATAGTTGACTCATCCTCTTCTTATTTTCAGCTAGCTATATTGGCTTCATATTCAGGAGATGAATTGGTGGCAATTTATCGTTATTTCCGGAGCTTGGCAGTTGATAACCCTTTCTCAACTGCAAGGGACAATTTGATTATTGCATTTGAGAAGGTATTTTTTTTTTAACATGTTTTATGTCTTTAATAATTAAAAGTGTTGCTTTTCATGTTCAAGTGGAGACTCTCTGCTATTTGGTGAAGTATCTTATGATTCTGAAGTTAGTTTCTGAAAACCTATTATAATAAGATATCTTGTAAATAGAAACTAGCAAAATTAGTTTAGCCCTTATAGTTTGTATTTAACCATTTAACTTATTTCCTGGCAGTCCATTGATTCTTCAAGGTGATACTTGTGATTAACTATAAGATATTGATTGTATTTAACTATAAAATATCTTATAGGTTGTCTAAGCTTGGGAGAATGAAGAATTTCCTTGTAAAATTTGTCATGTGTAACAATGTATGGTCCAATTTTATTATTGTATTATTTATTTCAAATCATTTGAGCATGATTTTTATCTCCTTTTCTAGAAGGTTTACATCTGTACTTATTTTACTCCCTCCTCCCATTATTAAAAGACTATTTCTTCACTTTTTCTTGACCGGAAATGAGTTTCTTGGTTTATTTTGTCAATTTAATAAATGTGATTTTACTATTATTCTCTTAAAAAAACTACATAGTAGATTGAATAACTTGACTAAATGGTATTGTTGGAAGAAAATGATTTTGAGTGAATCAAGTTGAAGAAATTAATGATTTTTTATCCTTTATGCCTGTGTTGGCAACTCTCTTACTTGAAATGGGGTGGAGGGAGTAAAATTTGTCTCATGATTGTGCTGGGATGGTATTATGGTGTGAAGCTTTCTTCCATATGCATTGGTGCCAAGGAAGCACCAAAACTTATGTGGTTACATGTTACTGTTTTGAGCTTGAACATGAAGGGATGGTCTCTATTTTATTGTTGCCTACTGTGAATGTCTAGTCAATTTTTATAAGTCAAGTGAGGTTTTCCTAATAGATGGTTTAAAGTGGAGATTGTAAGGTGTAGGTTGTATAGCAGTGCTAGGTAGTTATTGCTGCTGATTGTGAATCAGAGATGGATGTTTAAATATCTATGCATCATAGAAATTGGGCTTTCTTTTCTCTGTCTTATCGATTTTAAGGCTAAAATTTCTTTCCCTTAATTTTTTGGCAGAATCGTCAGAGCTACACCCAATTACTTGGTGATGCCAAAGTTCCCTCCACGAAGTCGATGCCTGTGAGATCTGCTGGTAAAGGAAGAGGAAAAGGTGAAGCTAGGCCAGCAGTAAAAGACAGAAAAATAGAAACTAGTTCTGTCAAGGAAAGAGCAGTTAGTATTCCTGAAACTTACAAAGCATTCTGCACTCGATTTGTTAGGCTTAATGGAATACTATTCACAAGAACAAGGTATTTATCCTGTCACACAGCTTCTATTTCTGCTGATCTTTGAGTTATCTTTACAATGTAACGTTTCTCTGTGTTTGTTTTCGTTCAGCTTGGAAACATTTTCTGAAATTTTTACCATGGTTAGAAGTGATTTGCTTGAGCTTCTCTCTTCTGGACCGGAAGATGAATTCAATTTCGGTTCTGGTGCTTCTGAGAATAGACTGGTCATTGTCAGACTCGTAGCCATTCTGATATTCACAGTTCACAATGTGAATAGAGAAACTGAAAATCAGTCATATGCTGAAATCTTACAACGTTCTGTTCTGCTTCAGAATGCATTTACAGCTACTTTTGAGTTTATGGGGCTTATTCTTGAGAGGTCCTTGTCTTTGCAAGATCCAACTTCAAGTTGCCTATTGCCTGGAGTTCTTGTCTTTGTTGAGTGGTTAGCCTGTCATCCTGATATCGCTGCTGGCAATGATATGGAGGAAAAACAAGTTAATGCTAGATCATCATTTTGGAAACATTGCATCCCTTTCTTGAACAAGCTCTTGTCAAGCGGCCTTTTGTCCACTACCGAGAATGATGAAGAAAATTGTTTCTATAATATGAGCCGGTATGAAGAAGGTGAAACTGCTAATAGGCTTGCGCTTTGGGAGGATTTTGAATTGAGAGGATTCTTGCCTCTTGTTCCTGCGCAAGTCATCCTTGATTTCTCGAGAAAACAGTCATTTGGGGGTGATGGTGGTATCAAGGAGAGAGAGGCTCGTCTTCAGAGGATCATAGCAGCTGGAAAGGCACTTGTGAATGTGGTTCGTGTTGGTCAGCAAGCAGTTTATTTTGACCATAAGTTTAAAAAGTTTGCTTTCGGAGTGGAGCCTCAAATTTCTGATGAGTTTCTACTCACTGCTTCAGAACTGCCTGAAGTGAATGGCATGATAGAGGAACAAGCAGCAAGTAACAAAATGAATGCAGATGCAATGTGTGTAAAATTACAGCTAACTGTGGAGGGAGATGAAGAGGAAGAGGAGATTGTCTTCAAACCACCAGTAATGGATAAGCACACCGATGTGATTGTCTCAAACTTGAGTTCTTTTGACATTCAGAGGCCTGCTGCTACTGTATATAAGGGTGATTTGGGTAGTTTTGTGGAACCTGTTTCTGCCCCACAGAATGGTATACTCCTACAGAACGCTTTCAACACAAACTTCAGGCCTACTACTTTGACAGGCGATGTCCCAAAGCATCTGGACCCTGTTCAACCTAGTGCCCCAAAGTGGCTTGTGGATCAACAGGCGTCCATTGCTGACGGATTGAACAACTTGAGCTTCTCAGAAAGTGGTCTAGGTGTGAAATCTGATTTGCAAAACCAAATCTTTCAGCATAATGCTCTTTCACTTCCTTTTCCTCAATCCATCAATTACACTGCTGGCAGCGTACTCAGTACTCAGGTTCCAGAATCTGTAATTCCTTCCAGATTTGATTTGGTCATGTCTTCAGGAGCCAATATGGATAGTTTACCTCTGAAGCCAACACTACCTTTGTCTGCTGCTTCGAAAAGGAATCCTGTTAGTCGACCTATTAGGCACCACGGTCCCCCGCCAGGATTCAGTCCTTTCCCTGGAAAACATGTTGAGGAACCTTTGTCTGGCGTTATTAGGAAGAGTGAAAATCTGCCAATGGACGATTATAGCTGGTTGGATGGGTATCAAATGCCATCAACCATGCAGGGGATGGGCTTCAGCAGTAGTATGAATCACCCAGGACAAACAATTCAGAATGTCAACAAGGGCAATAATTTGGGGGGACTAAGCTTTCCGTTTCCAGGCAAACAAGTGCCAGGATTGCAGGTCCAGGTCGGAAACCAGAAAGGCTGGCAAGATTACCAGTTCTCTGATAATTTAAGTGTGTACCAGGAGCAGCAGCAACAGCAACTTCAGAAAGGAAACCTACAGTCTATCCCACTGCCTGAGCAATATCAAGGACAGTCTCTCTGGGAGGGTCGTTTCTTTGTGTGAGGTCATTATGGGAACATGGTAAGGAGATGCACCATCCTGCTTTTCCTACTCACAGATATAGCTTTTACTTTTATCATCGTTGAGAGCTTTAGCTCATCTGGTAAAATTATATTGTATCCTGTCCTGTACTAGTTATGTTTTGCTTACTGGTCATGTTTGATAATTTGAAGGCTCTGTTGTGGTGAACATCTAGTGGCCTGGTGCAACAAAGTTCAGCCCTCTGCATTTGCAGTCCTGCCAATGTTATTTTCTGGAGCATGATTTGTCTTGAAGTGTTGCAGGCACCTGCTTCTGAATAGGTCAGATCTCTCTCTCTCTGGTATTTGAGCATTTTTGTCAGCAGCACTTGTTCTGGAACTTCCTCTACCATAAGTACACATGCATAACTTGCTTCTAGTGTTATGGATATCATACTTCATTTGTGAAAAAGGAAACTGGATACTTTGAGATGGAAACTGTATTTTTATAGGACACGGTACTTCCTGGATGCTTGTTGGATACCCCATATGGCATATCCCCTTTTTCTAGTATTTGTTTTAAAACTGATATATAGCTGTATCTGTGTTTATGTTAGCATGATATATAGCTGTGTGTTTATGTTAGCATGATATATAGCTGATCTGTGTTTATGTTAGCATGTGGATTATGTCATGCTCATTTTATTTGTTTTATTGATGTTAAATATTTGCATAGGAATGGGGTTCGTTCTTAGTCCTTTGATAAACAAGCTTTTCCAGAGCATTAGTTCTGGAAGTTTTTTCAGTCATAAGCACATTTCCACCTTTACAACTAGGGGTTTTTTCGGGGTTTGAATTTATACTTCTTGGAACTAGGAAGAATGGTTACTTTAAAATTGGGAACTGTATTTGTAGGGAATGTGGTACTTCCTGAATAATTGTTGGATACAACGTGGCATATTCAGTTTTTTATTTTTCAAAACTGGATACTTCTTGGATACGACTTTATTGTAAGCATTTTTTTAAGACAGTTATAATCACCAACAACTTGTGTAACCTTTTTTTCTTTTTTCTATTGATGATAAAATTTACGAACAATAAACAACAATTTATATATCTACTTGTCATGTCTTTTTAATACTCACTTTCAAAGTATTTTATTTGTTATGATGCTATGTTAGACTTTTATTTATAAACAAAAATGTATTAATATTGTTTCTCCAAGGTCCTATATTTGTTGTCTTGTGTCCTATTTTACAAGTTTATCATATCATCTTATCTATACCAGGTCACGAGTGTCCCGTCTCCGTATCAGTTTTAGCATCCATACTTCATTGTCTGTAAATAACTTGTATGTGCTTGGCCAATTGTTCCAGGACTCTGATGGGCTGGTTCTGTTGTAACTCAGTTCATTCTGGGGTCATACCAGATTTGATTTTCTAAATTTGACCTGTCTGGTCTAGCTCAGCTTAATTGAGAAAAACTCTACTGGTGGGTTACTTGGCATCTGAGTTTAACTCATATGAATGCCTATCTTGCATCTCTTATTTCAGTAACAAACAACACAGGCTACGATTTGGGCTTAATTATGTGATGTATATATGGTAAGACTTTACTTGGTATCTTTGATTTTTAGTTCAAGTACTTGTCTTCCATGCCTGTGTAGTGGTTGGCATGATACTTGTTGTCAGGCATTGGGTTTAAACTAAGATTAAGATTTGGTGTATTATTTGATGAGTCAAATTTATATCTAAAGGGGTTCTATTATGAGGATTATAGAATTGTTTATAGTTTTTTTAATCACATTTTGTGATTTTGAATGCAATTGTAGACCAAAATTGCTTTCACTACAGCAAGTTTATCGGACCTTTACGGTTGTTACCGGTTTTTATCTAATTAAGGAAGAGTTTGTTTATTTTCTAATCGTTTTTTAACTGCATTGCTGTGTGGAAATTTCTCTGTTGGGAATTTTGTTAGTCTTAATTTGTGACCAGTGCAAATGAGTGATATGAGCTACCCGTTACCAATTTTCAATGCATTAAATAGGTAAAGAGATACCTCACACTGAGGCATGTTGCCTGGTGCAAATCTTACAGACGTGTTTGTTATATATATGAAACTAATATTTTCTTTGCCCGTCTGCTGTTCTAGATTATATTCTGCAATTATTTCTACTAAGTGAGAAGCATCAATGATTTTGTTGACTATATTTCTGTTGAATAAACTTCTGTTTTTTACTTTTGCAGCTTGTGCCGAGCTCTCCAGACTGAACACTACGAAGATGTTGATGGATAGTGGTGGGAAATTGGAAATTTCTGATGGCTACGTGCCTCCTCCATTGAATGGTTGGACTTATAATGTTAAGATATTTGATGGATGTGGGGCCAGTATTTTGATTGCAGTCGGCAGAATGACAGAGAATTGCTAGCTATTCTACGTGTCTGTCTGAAGGCATCAGTCAGAGGGAAATGTTAGTGCTTGTTGCCTTAATCGTAACGTGCAGCCAAATATGTTAAGGTAGTCTTCTTCTAAGCAGTATGAATGAGCTGTGTCTATGGCTTAAGAGATGAAACCTAAAAAATATATATATATATATATATATATATATATATATATATATATATATTAAGAAAATAGGTATGCCTAGCTTCAAGTGTGATATGGGGGGTGATTGATGATAATAAGAATGCGAGGATACACATTGTGTGTACTCGTGGTATCTGATTTAAGTTCTGTTGAATTGACTTCTGTATCTGTGTCGTCTTAAGAGAACTTGTCTAGTATCTCTATTGTCCTTTTGGAAAGTCATTAGGCTTTCTTTCTCAGTACAGCATCATGTGATTTTATCATTAACTTGCCATTTTATAGCTTTTTTGTGTTAATCATGGTGCCTTTTGTATCTATCTGCCGATTGTCTCATGGGCCCTTGCTGCTTTTTCTGGAAGGGCTCTTATCGTCCTCTTGAGATGAAATTTTGCTGTAGGACCAAGTGAGCTAAGGCTTATTCATTTTTGTAAGGGGCGCAGGCAACAGTTGGCCGGAGAGAAATATTCTATTTTTATTAGAGAGTTTGTGCCTTTTGGAGCTGGATTATTGCCGCTCTGATTGTGCAACTGAGTCTACTCATTTGCTTCTGGGTTCATATGCAGCTACGAGCTCAGGGTTTGCATATATATTGGCATATAGGCCTGATAATGTTACCGACTGCAGAATTTTGTTTGGAACCTCTTAAGAGTGGTGTGGGACTTTAAAGCATGGAGGTTTCCTAGTTGATCGATACTGCCCATGCCTTATGTCATTGGCCTTTATATATATCTTACTATTATATAAAAACGTAAGGGGGTCGGGGAATTGGAGGGGAGGCGTCACCTTGGATGGGAACACTTTGTTACTGTTCTCTTTTTTTTGGGTTCTTTTTTATTTAATATTAAAAAAAAAAAACACATAAGGGGGAAAGTGGAGAGGAGGTGTAACCTCGGATGGAAATAGTTTGCTACTGTTTCCTTTAATTTTTATTTTTTTATTTTTACTTTTTTTGGTTTCTTCTTCCCTTTATCTTTTCTACTTTACTTTTTTTTATCACTCTTCACCTTTTTTTTTTCTTCTTTTTCTTTTCATCTGTCAACTTTTTTTATTATTTTTTGGATTTCTTTTTTCATTTTTTTTCATTTTTTCGGGGCTCTTCTTTAAAAAAAAAAAAAAAACACAAGCGGGAAGTGGAGACCGCGGGCCATGTGGGATGGGAACGGTTTACTACTGTTCACATCCTTTATTTTTTTCACTTTTTTTTTGGTTTCTTCTTCATTTTTTCTTTTCTTTTTTTTTCTTTTTACTTTTTTTTTTCACTTTTTACACTTCTTTCTTCTTTTTTTTTTTGACCCTTCACCCTTTTTTATATTTTGCTTTTTTTGGATTTCTTTTTTTTTTTCACCCTCCACCTTTTTTATTTTGGATTCTATTTCCTTTTTTATTTCTTTTTTTTGTTTCTTTTTTATTTTTTTTACCCTTTACCTTTCTTTTTTTCCTATTATCTATCTATTCTCCTCACTTCACATTTTTTTTTGTCAATTTTGATGTTTTCATTTTTTTTACATATATATAAAAAATCAGAAGAATTTCTTCTATATTCAGTCACATGTTCTACTTGTAATATGATACATGACTAGTAAGGTTAGAAAAAAATAGAGAAGAGTTAAAAAGACTTTTTTTATCACCTCCACACTTAAATAACTCGATAATGATGTATATTTTTTAAATTTAATTTAATATACAGTAATCAGTAAATATTGAAGTAAAATAATTTGTTTTTTAACCTATCAAAGTGGATATATATATTTTTAAATATGTATTTAATTTGTTTTTTAATTTAATTTAATATATGAAAAATATATTTTTAAATTTTAATTTAATATACAGTGGGTAGCAAATATTTTTATGATAGTAATCCTATAAACTCATTATTCAATTGAGAAAAAGATAATTTTATAAATAATATTTTAAATATTTAATTTGATTTCTTAAAAAATAAATAAATAAAATTTCTTAATATAAATGTTAACTTATTTTTGTACGATAAGTTATGATTGTTATCGAATTATATTTTGGTAATGAATTAGAAAAAAAGAATTAATGATTGATTAATATAAGATTTATAAATTTAATATATATTCTGAAAGTGTTAAAAATAATTAGAATGATTTTATAAAAAATAGTGAATATCGTAAATTATTAAATTGTTTGACGAGAAAGAAAGCAAATAAACAAAACTAAATTCCTACATGTTTTTTTTTTTTTTTTTGTGCTTTTCCTATATTATTTAAAACACCATTCATAAGATATTCAAATAAAGTTTTTTAAAAATCATGAAATATAAAATAAATTTTTCTATAATTAAATTTATTAATTATCAATTCACCTGAGTAAAAAAATAAAGATTGAAATAGAGTATAAAATCACCAATCTGTATTGTTCCTTCGATTGTATTTATACTTGTGATAATGGTTAGAATGAGAGGGAGAGGGGGTGCCATTAGAGATATAGACAATAATTTCAAAAAAATATATTATTTATTATTTTATGATGTCATTTGATTAAAAAAAATTATGTTAATAAGTTTTTTTAATTAATAATAACCGAATTTGTGTTTAGCAACAATAATAGTAAAAAATAGTCATTTCTTTCCAAATAAATTGCAAGATATTAAAAATTTTAAATTAATATACAAATATGTATAGTCAGAAATATATCAAATAATTTTTTTAACAAAATAATTTTGAATTCTAATAATAATTATAAATTATTTAATAATTTTATGAGAAAATTCACTTTAATTGTGTGACATAGTACCTACGTACTTTGTTAATGAGTTATAATTCAATTAACACCATTCTCTTTTTTTTAGAGTTTTTAAATTTGATCTTCTCTTATATACTAAAAAAAAATAATAACTATAAACTTTCTAATAAAACAAATTAAATCATAAAAAAATTCAATAAGAATATTTAAAAATTAAGATGTAAAATAAATTTGTAAGAATTTACTTAAATGTCAATAATATATATATGTATATATATATATATTATTCAATTTATAGATAAGAAAAAAAATTAAATCTACTAAAAGAATAAAATTATTTTTCAAGAAAAGATTAAAATATGCTTACTATCAATAAAAGATTTTTGATGAGAATTATAAATATTATTTAATTAATATATTGTAAGAATTAATTATATTTAATAATGTATTATATAAATTTTAAATTTAATTATTCATTATATACAAATAAAAATATTAAAAAATTATGAAAATTTTTAGCTCTGGTCGCACCTTGTGCGGCCGGTACCACCTAGTGCGCGTGTGTTATATATATATCAATACCAGATTGACATGATCAAATGTCTCCCATATAAAGGTTTTTTTTTTTTTTTTGGAATAAAACTACAATCATATTAATTAAATCAAATCAATACAAATTATATATTAGTTAAAAAATTATTATTACATAGAAATTTGTTTTATTTGGCAAAAATTTATTTGGTCAATGTGATATTATTATTAATTTTTTCTTTTAATGGTTAGGAAGATTGGAAGTTTTTGTTCTTGTTCTTGGGACAATAATTAGACCTAAGTCGAAGTTGTTAGGTTTTATTTTTATTTTAATAAATTATTGATATTTGATGATTATGTTAAATTTAACTAAATTTGATTTGTATCAAATTTGATTTTTAAGAAGACAATTTTTTTTTTTTGTGTCTATTTTTTTATATACAAGATTTAAATTCGAGAATTTCATCGAAGAATATGAGTATTAAATATATGGATCAAATAAGCGAGGAAGGTTGAGATGCCAGGTCTAATAAGGTTGTCCCTAGATCAGATTAGGTTTGGACAAATTTTCAGATGGTCTGTTTCAATTTTGTCATTTTTTGCCTTTTTTTTGCCTTTTTTTTTTTTTTTACACAAATTAAAACAGTTGGAGTTTAAAAACATACGACTTGATATTAGAATTAAGCTTCGATTCTTGGCCTATTTTTACTTTGGGAAAAACAACATTTCTTAGCCTTGTGGGCCTAATTAGGCTTGCATCCAAACCTGGACCTTTTATTAAGACCAGGTTTTGCATCAGTGCAAGCTTACGCCCAGACTTGGTGCTGAATATCTAATATTTTTACTAGATCTCGCCTTTTACCTGACGTGGCCTAAGTGTGGCTTGAGCTCAAGAAGGCATTAACGGTTTTTTAAAGATGTTTTCCCCTGGTCGATTAAATCGATTATATGAAAAATTAAAAAGTTATATTGTACCCCATATATTAAATAACGGATTTGAAAAATTATTAAAAACTATCATTCAAAATAGTAGTTTTTTTTTGTTATACGTAGATTTGAATCTGAAATCTCCAGGTTGGGAGAGGAGATTGTGACCATTAAACTATTTCTTGAGAACAATAGTAATTAATTCTTTTAAAAAGTAGAAATATCATTTATCATGATTAATACCTAATTTGTAAGTGTTGTTCATAGTACATTTCATATCATATTAGATGGATTAAATCGCATGATAAATAGTCCATACTAGATTAGTTTGTCTTTTAACACATATAAAACATATTTAGTGGTTGTGCCATTATCATAAGATTCAAAGTTCTCAGAGCCCACAGTTTGACAGGTCAGAGTGCGCTAAGATATGTTGTCCATATAAGATGTATCTCCCGGTGAGATAAATATAGCTCACCTTTTCGGTTCTTATCGACCAGATCCTTCTCGATTAGTTGGCTGATTGTCTCAGCACCTCTTCGATACTCGGTATTGTTACTTGATTAACTAAAATAATATTTACTTTTTCTTAAAATGCGAAAATAACATCCCATGATTAGGAAGGATATCCTTAACTTTTGTCGCTAAGGAAAATAATCTCTTGACAACTTGGACTTTTTCAACTAATAAGGATTCTAAATCTCTTAAAGATGTTTTAATAAAAATCTCGTAATCTTGAGACACTTTCATAAGGAAATTAAGGTTCTTACACCCCGGTAGCATACTGAACTTACTATGCATGCAGAGTATATATACATCACAAAAGCTATCGGCTAGATATGCTCTCTTGACTCTTCACCCAACACACAAAAAGGCATATAGAGTTCCTCTCTTTCTTAGTCTATTTCTATTTTCAAAAACCGTTTTCTGACTTAAATTTCAGAGTCTCGCCACTAGAACCCCTCCGATAGCTTTTTACAGGTTCCACCAATTAGACGGTCCAATAACCATTCACTCCGTTTAAGTTAGCAAAGTTACTATCTTTGGAGCAAAACCCACCTCTAACAGATTGTATTCTAAATCTTTAAATAAATTATGTTGAAATTATATTTTGATTGCACTTGATAATTGAATTTGTGATAGATTTGATATCATTGACCTTTAAATTTATTTTTACGTGTTATGATAGCTTATAGTTCTTTTACTTTTATCATATTTATCCTTAAAACAATTTTTAATCAAAATCATAGAAGCAATGAATTCGTTTCTTATAGAGACAATATCCAAATATTCACTTGTCTATGATTGAACTCGTTTACTAGTAAGTTTAGGGTTACATTTTAGAATTATCAGTGGGCAAGGTGAAGGATCTAGTTTGATGATTTCATTTGTTGTATTATATAACTAAGTTAATAGAGTTTTCATACAAGCCAATCCCTTTATTTTTGTTTCGCATGCATCTTAGATATCTTGTTTTATGCACTTCTAAGTCTATATGTTATGTTATTTTTATTCTATATCTATTATTAACAGCTGTCATCCATGATGATGCACCATGCATTGCCTTTGATATCATGCCTTATATATTGTTTTCTATGATCCTTTTGGGTGCTTGCCGAGTCAATTGATTTGGTTAACCATTTTCCTTTTTCTTTCTTTAGGTGTTATAGGAGCCAAGCATGAAGTTTAGGCAGTGGCTATCAAATCGAGGGATTTTAGATCCATATCTTTTATTTTAGAACCTTTTCGTATTCCTAGCTTAAAGTATATTGTATCATGTTTATGATGATCATGTAATGAAGTCTAGTGGTCTAAGCTGGCTTGGGATGTCTTCTCCTTAAAAGGAGAAGAGAAGCCAAATAAAAGATCTACCAAACGGGGTCTTAGTTTGTTTAAGCTTTTCATGGTGGATGTGTAGTTTTCATGTTTTCTTTTAGACCCCATTTTATATTCCTTGGTTAGAGTATGACGTTATATCATATTTGTGTTTAGAGCTTTTTATGATGTTCATGTAATGTCATAAAGCATGATGTTAAGTAGTCTCCATAGGCTCTCTTAAATTTTTCATGTTGGATGTATAGTTATTTATTTCTAGTAAAATTGGTTCTTATTCTGTTGTTGCGCTGGACATAAGGGCCAGGTGATGTGATGTGTTTAATATACGTTTTATCGTGATTTTTATTTGCCACCTAACATTAATTGGTCTGATGACTAGATATCAGTTTCTTTTTTAAATAAAATTTTAAATTTAAATTTTATATGTGAAGAAAATAGATATTAAGAGAGATTTACTATTTATACATCTAATCTAACACAAAACGGATTTAATCAGATTTTATATAGTTATCACATATAAATAATTTATAAAAAAAATAATTTTTACTTGCCTCAAGTGGCTTGAATAACAACTATTTTAGTAAAGACCAGGTCCCTTTTTACTTTTTATAATTTAATTAAAATAAAATTTTAAAATTTTTTATATTTTTATTTTCATATTTTCATACAAGTGAATAATGATTCTCAAAATTATTTTCATGATTGTCATATGTTATGTAATATTTTAATTATTTACTCATATATTCCTTCTTGTTTTTAGGAGATTGCGATTGTGAGTTGTCACACTTCCTTTTATCTTTTTCGCTCAATTAATCAACTTTTTGTTGTAAATTAAATAAAATACTAAAGAAGAAGAAGAAGAAGAAAATAAAGAGAGAAAGAGAAAAATTTCTTTTTCTCTTGGATGTGTGTTGAATGAGGTTACAAATGGGAGTATTTATACATCTTAGGGTGTATGCATAATTGGAAGTTTCAAAGTAAAATATTCTCTCAAATATATGATATTTCCATATTGTAATATTAATATATAAAAAATACTATTAATAACAATGAGTATCATTCTAAAATATTTACCTTCTATATATTGAACATCCATCCAAATTTCTTAGGGTTTATAACACCCCCCTTGGATGTTTATTACACTGAAAATATATTTTGTTAAAATTTTTCTAAGAAAAAACCCAGTGAGAAAAAAAATCATAGTAAAGAAAAAGAGTATGCTATTCAAAGTATTTGATAATGTACTTACTTCTCTTGTTGAGAATATCCTTTAAAATCTTTGAGTCGATACATTTCGATTCCATTCACCAATTTTGTAAAGGTAGCAGTTGGTAGTGACTTTGTAAACAAATCTGCTAAATTGTCACTCGATCGAATTTGTTGAACATCTATATCTCTATTCTTCTGAAATTCATGAGTGAAAAAGAATTTTAGTGAAATGTTGTCACGCCTCGAACCAGAGTCGTGAACAGCCGCCCGTTGCCCTAAATGCTGGCTGGATTTTTTTTTTTTACACAGAAAATCGTGCAGAACCTCCCCATAAATTGGATGTCTTCCATGTACAAATAACCTGTTTAAACCTGTGAAATTCAAATCATCCTGTAATATCAACAAATGGCCATCCCGGTCTTTCCAAAATCAACCAATTTTCACAGCCAACATTCAGAACAACGTAAGGCTATAAAATTTCTAACAGACTTAACCACAGACCTCTACTGTCATGCCCAACTAGAGCATGAGCAGCCGCCACACCGAGCGGACCTAAATTTATACAAATGTATAACAAATTTCTCAAATAACTTTCAAATACGTACAATCGCCTCAATGCAAATGAAATATGAGAGTTTCGCAAATAAATATACATAATTTATACAGTCATCCCAAAATAAGTACACGGCCAACTACGGACCTCAACAAGACCTTGCAGGGTCGAAATAAAGTACGAAATTCATATTTCAAATTTAATTTAAACCTCTCACCGTCGAGAATACCAAATCCACCAGCAATCTATCAAGCCCTCGAGCCAAATACGTCACCCTATCGCAATAATCCTGTCTGAGGAGGGAAAGGAGAGGGGTGAGTATCTATGGGAGGATACTCAGTGAGTGAGGGGATTAATCTCAAGTACTAATAGTGTAGGTGAGTATTGGAGTGTCAAATAGTATCATTCGTAAACAATAACTCAAGTTTCGCAATAAATCATGATATGTTTAATAAAATGAACTCTTTTAATCATTCACACGATATCACACATATATGCATCCATTTAAAAATCAAGTATAACATAGAGCTGGCCGAAAAGAATCCTGGCAAAGGTTAACCGTAACCAAGGACAGGCGCATTGGGGGTGTTATTATGCAAAGTGTTTCAAAAGTAGCTCTCTACCCCGACGTTGGCCGTGGGATTAGCCCTTGGTTACCCAGACTCGTCAATAGGTCACCGCCCAGTGCTAGACGGTGGCGTCACACACGTCCTCCCCCGATGTGGGTTCAACCGTTCGTGCCTACGAAATATATAAACTGGCTGGTCAATAGATCACCGCCCGGTGCTAGACGGTGGCGTCACACACGTCCTCCCCCGATGAGGGTTCAACCGTTCGTGCCTATGACCATATAAACTGGACATTTGCGGATACCTCCTGCAGAAGCGTATCCGGGCAACTTGTGCCTCTACAAAATCCCTTCGTAGCTACGGAATCATCAATGTCATCATCATAGTATCTCATCACAAGTGGGCATCCCGGTGCCCTCACAGTTCATCAAAACATTTCAAATACGTGTGCCAAATACATTTCATCAAAATCATTTCAAATCAACAACCGATGCAATGGTAGTATAGAAAACATTCAATTTCTCAAATCATGGCACAATTTCATTTCATTTCAAACATGGATGCATAATCGCAGAAAACATAAGTACGACACTCCAATAGTCACAAAATAGATTTGAGATTTAATATCATACGTCGAATCAATGCATATCAAAGCATGTTTTGATTTAAAACACGGTAAAATCAGATTTTCACCATTTCATGCAAGAGATTAGGGTCCCACTCACATTCTAGGGAGGGTGGTCACTCCCTATTTCCAAAATCAAACCAATTCGACTCCTCGGATCTCCAAAAAGATCAACCTAACCAATCAAAGTCGGAAATATGCTTAAAGTAAATAAGTTTCCGACAAAATGGATAAATCTTTGAAAAATCATACACTTTTCAATTCTAATCCGATTTCTTCAAACCATATGTCATTTTAAAGGTATTGAAACCTATTTTCATATTACGGAAATTGTATTTTGATTTCCTAAATGCAGGATAACTTAAAATGAAAAATACTGAATCAATCCTTAAACTTAAATCCCAATTTTCGACTATTTTCATGCATACTTCAAATTAAACTCTAAAAGAAACTATTCAAATCAAGTCAGCCTTATTCTATCATCCGAAACAGCTCAATTCCTATAAAATTCTATACTTAACCTAAATAATAATATATAATGTCAAACAATGTGTTCTAATCGAATCTAACATGCATCCGAAATCTATACAACACTTCCTTATCCTAATTTCATCCTAAATGCATTCAATTAACGGAAATCAGTTAGAAACCCCTCACCTAGGGTTTCCACAGTCCACAACTCTATCGTCTGTGCACCTACAACTTAGTCCCAAACCTACAAAGCTTCCAGTTTGAAGCAAACTCCATTGGTTAGTCTAAATTACCGAAAGAACTCAAACCCTAGAGCTACTGTTCAAAGGAATGGTTCTTACCTGCGCAGGAGTGAAATTTGGGCCTAGGGTTTTCGAGGGTTTGCTTCTACGCTGCAACCGAGATTGCAGCAAGTCTGCGCGCGCAGTGAGCGAGCGAAGGAGAGGGGGAAAGTTCTGCAGTCGCGCGCGCAGGAAGAGAGGAAAGGCTGTATCGCGCGTGCGGGAAGAGGGAGAAACAGAGTGATAGAGAGGGAAGGGGTAGAGAGAAAAAGAGAGAGAGATTGAGGGACTGTGAGAGACAACGGGGAAAGAGAGTGAGAGAACAGAGGGAGCGAAATAGAGAGATTGACCGAGAGAAAATGAGAGAGGTTGGTGGTGGTGATGGATGGTGGTCGAAGGCGGTACAGTGGCGGGGGAGCAATGGAGACGGGCGGAGAGTGCGAGAGATTGAGAGAGTGTTGCGGTGAGAGAGAGAAGCCGAGAGAGAAAAGGAGAGAGATAGAGAGATGGAGATGGTGGAGAGGATGAGTGGTGGCTGCGGTCCGGACGAACGCAGCAGTGGAGAGGGAGGCGAGAGAGAGAGAGAGCGCGGCGGCGGGGAGAAAGAGAGAGAGGGAGAGAGAGAGTGTGAAAAGGGTTAGGGTTTTCTAACCCTAACCCGTTTTCTCTTTATTTCTTTATTTTTTTTGATTACTATTATTATTATTATTATTATTATTATTATTAATATATATTTATATGGATAGATTTGGAAATAAATAAATGAGGATATAAATAATTTAATAAATGAAAAGAATAATATATTTATATATATATATACTTTATTATTCTATTTTTAAAAATTTAATATACCAAAGGTTTGAATTAAAACCCCAAAAATCAAAATTATATAAAATTAAATATTTTTCTCTATATATATAAATTGAGGATTATTTTATTAAATTCAGGAAATGAGAGTACAGAAATTCGGTACCGCAGAGTCGGCGTTACATTTTCTAACCCCCTAAAAATAAGTTTCGTCCTCGAAACTAAAAGAAAACTATACAGCAAACAAATGGGGGTACTGTCTCTTAATAGCCTCCTCGGGCTCCCAGGTTTCTTCCTCAACTTGATCACTCCTCCACAAAACTCTGACCAAAGAAACTTGTTTCGCAGCTTTCTGACCTGTCGATCTAGAATAGCCACGGGCTGAACCGGAAGACTGAGGTCTTCTCGTAACTCAACAGGTGGAGGCTCAAGTATATGAGAAGGATCAGCTAGGTACTTCCTGAGTACTGAGACATGGAAGACGTCGTGAATACGGGAAAGTTCATCTGGCAGCTCTAATCTGTATGCTACGCTCCCAACCCTCTCAAGGATACGAAAGGGTCCAATATATCTGGGGCTCAGCTTACCCCGCTGCCTGAACCGTATAACTCCTTTCAAAGGAGATATCCTCAAGAAAACCATATCTCCTGTAGCAAACTCAAGAGGTCGCCGCCTACGATCAGCATATGCCTTTTGTCTGTCCTGTGCGGCTTTCATCCGTTCACGGATGACTTTGACCTTATCCTTCGTTTCCTCAATCAACTCAACGTTGCTGAGACGTTGCTCTCTGACCTCATCCCAGCATATCGGAGTGCGGCACTTTCTACCATACAGAGCCTCATATGGTGGCATCCCAATACTGACCTGATAGCTGTTATTATATGCAAATTCGACCAGAGGAAGGTGCCGATCCCAACTACCCTTGAAATCCATTACGCATGCTCTCAGCATGTCCTCAAGCGTCTGAATGGTCCTCTCTGACTGACCATCAGTTTGGATGATAGGCTGTGCTAAAACTCAGCATCGTGCCCATTGCCTCCTGTAACTTGGGCGAAAATCTGGAAGTGAATCTCGGGTCCCTGTCTGATACTATCGACACAGGAACACCATGCAGCCGAACTATCGTATCAATGTAAAGACGTGCCAAGGTCTCGAAAGGATAGTCGCTGCGAATAGGCAGGAAATGTGCGGACTTGGTGAGTCGATCTATTATCACCCATATGGCATCATGCCTTGATGAAGTCCGCGGTAGCCCTGTCACAAAGTCCATGGTAATATGATCCCACTTCCACTCAGGAATGGGTAAGGGTTGCAATGTACTAGCCGGCCGCTGATGCTCGGCCTTAACCTACTGGCAAACAAGACACCTAGCCACAAAATCCGCTATTTCCCATTTCATGCCAGGCCACCAGTAACTATCCCGAATGGTCCGATACATTTTGGTAGTACCCGGATGCAAAGCATAAGCAGAGGAGTGTGCCTCCTCAAGTATGGCCTTGCGGAGATCTGTATCAGCAGGAACACAAACTCGATTCCTTAATACCAATAAACCATCATCTCGGATCCGGAAATCTCCACCCTCAGCTTTGCGGACTCTATCCGCAATACCCTGAAACTCCTCATCTGTACCCTAGAGCTCTCTGATACGGTCGAACAAAGTCGGTCTAACCTCAAATCTGGCTAGTAAGCCTCCCTGATCATCACTAGTCAAACTGACTCCTAAGGCTCGGAGTCCTACCAGACAAGAGAGATATGTTTTCTCTTCAACTGTAAGGATGATGCTGACTTCCGACTCAAGGCATCTGCTACAACATTTGCCTTGCCCGGATGATAATCAATAATGAGATCATAATCCTTGAGGAGCTCTAACCATCTCTTTTGTCTCAAATTCAGCTCTTTTTGGGTGAAGAGATACTTTAAACTTCTGTGATCTGTGAATACTCTGCAAGTCACCCCATAAAGATAATGCCGCCATATCTTCAACGCGAAGACTATGGCTGCCAACTCTAAATCATGTGTCGGGTAGTTAACCTCGTGTTTCTTCAGTTGTCGCGAGGCAAACGCAATAACCCGACCATCCTGCATCAGAACACAACCCAATCCCTGTCGGCTAGCATCACTGTACACTGTATATTCCCGACTGCTAGTGGGAAGGGCTAAAATAGGAGCGGATGTCAACCGTCATTTGAGCTCCTGAAAGCTCGCCTCACAACGGTCATCCCAAACATACTTGACTCCTTTCTGGGTCAATCTAGATAACGGAGCAGCTATCTGGGAGAATCCTTCTACAAATTTGCGATAATACCCGGCCAAACCGAGAAAACTACGAATCTCGGTAACTGTCTGTGGCTGCTCCCACTTCACTATAGCTTCAACCTTCCGCGGGTCAACATAAATACCCTCCGCGGAGACAATGTGCCCCAAAAATCCAATCTGTCTCAGCCAAAACTCACATTTCGAGAATTTGGCATATAGCTGCTTCTCACAGAGTATCTGCAATATCACCCGAAGGTGCTGAACATGATCTTCATCACTCCGTGAATACACTAAGATGTCATCGATGAATACGATGACGAACCGATCCAAGTAGTCGTGGAAAACTCGGTTCATCAGATCCATAAAGGCAGCTGGGGCATTAGTCAGCCCAAACGGCATGACTAGAAACTCGTAATGGCCGTATTGGGTGCGAAAAGATGTCTTGGGCACATCTTCGGCCCGAATTCTCAACTGATGATAACCCGAACGGAGATCAATTTTAGAGAAAACCTTGGCTCCCTACAGCTGATCAAACAAATCATCGATACGTGGCAGGGGATATCTGTTTTTGATGGTGGCTTTGTTCAACTGTCTATAATCCACACAAAGCCTAAATGTACCATCCTTTTTCTTTACAAACAGCACCGGAGCACCCCAGGGTGAAGTGCTCGGGCGAATAAACCCTTTATCCAAAAGGTCTTGCAACTGAATTTTAAGCTCTCTCAGTTCAGCAGGCGCCATTCTGTATGGCGGAATAGAAATAGGATTGGTTCCCGGCACTAGATCAATCTCGAAATCGAACTCCCGAACTGGTGGTAATTCGGGAAGTTCCTCGGGGAACACGTCTGGAAACTCTTGCACCACAGGGACATCCTCAAATCTCGGTCCCTCAACGGTGGTGTCAACAACATGAGCCAGGTACGCCATGCAGCCTCGGCGTATCAACCTCCTGGCTTCCATCACTGATATGACACAGCGAGATAGTACTCTCCTTTCGCCAGAGAATCTCAATGGGGATCCCTCTGACCTCCGGAACTCGACCTCTTTGGTGAAACAATATACCGAAGCTCTATGTCTGCTCAGCCAATCCATCCCGAGGATGGCATCAATATCAGTCATCTCAAGGGGGATTAAGTCTGCCTCGAGTACCGCATCCCCTACTATGACCTCACATCCGCGATAGACTGAGTCTCTGAGAAGGTGCTCACCTAGAGGAGTGATAACCAATATCTCCTCATCAAGTGGCAATAAAGGTTTACCCATCTGGTGGACAAAGGATGCCCTCACATAAGAGAAATTCGACCCAGTGTCAATAAGGACACGGGCGTCGACTCCAAATATCCTCATGATCCCTGAATGTGAGGAATGGAAAAATTAAAGATATTCAAAATGTAAATAAAAGTAGACAATTATATATATATATATATATCAACTAGTTAAGCTTCTGAAGCTTTAACTGGTCAAAACTGTACATCGACATCATGATATACAAAATCTCATAGAGAAAACATAACAAAAGTACTACACTGAGGGGTCTGCGGGAGGATTACCCATAATAACATCCGGGTTCGCCTGTGCGTCCTTCTGTGTCAACGCGAACACACGAGCCTGGGCCCTAGGCTGCTGTCGTGACGGTCCTGGCACTATATTACTCCCGGCTGCAGTCCGAGGAGCGGTAAAAGCTGAGTGCACAAGTGCCCCCTGCTGGCCTGTGCCAGAAGTACTGGTACGACTCTGCAAGGTCGGTCCTCCTCGACCTGTATCTGGGCAGGCACTCCTAACGTGACCTTGCTTCCCACACTGGAAACAAGTAACTGGTGCTCTACATGCCCTAGAGGCATGGTAGTTGCCGCATCTACGGCAGGGAAACTCTCTGTATAGGCTGCGTGGTGACACTAAGGGTTGGTGCCTCAAAGCCCTGAGGTCGAGGTCCCTGTCCCGGTCCTGCTGGTCTGAAGCTATAAAAACCTCCGGCATATCCAAAACGTCTACCCCTCTTCGAAGACTGCCCACCCTATGACTCAGTCTTCCTCTTCTGGTGACTCTCTCTCTGTCTAGTCTCAGCTCGGACAATCTCCTCTGCCCGATATGCTGAATCAATCACCTCTGAAAGCGTAAAGGAGGGAGTCACCGTCATATACTTTCTGATGCTCAACTGGAGGCCATCTTCAAACTTGAACCTCAACTGAGCCGGTGTAGCCATATCGGGGACGAAGGTTGCTAGTCGTCTGAGCTCAGCCTCGTACTCTGAAACTGACCTCGTCCCCTGGCGCAAGTGCAGGAACTCCGTCCTCATCCAGTCCTGCTGAAACGGGGTGAAGTACCTGCGATCGAACTCTCGTAGAAAGTCCTCCCACCGCAGGGTCTGTGTGGCACTGTCACGGATAGCCTCCCACCACGAGAGGGCATCTCCGTCGAGGAGTCTTTCAGCAACTCTCAATCTGAGCTCCTCTGACAACCCCAAATCCATAAGGATCCTGCGAGTCCTGTTGATCCAGTGCTTCGCCGCTACGACATTACTGGATCCGGAAAAGTCTGTGCATCCTAGTTGCCGAGACTCTTTCACCAACTGAGTGAGCTCGTGGATGCGCCTCAAAGTAGCCGACGTCTCATTGGTCGGAGTAGAAACAGAAGGACCGGCCACCGGAGAAGGAACCGGTGCCGTAGGAGCAGGTACGGCCGCAGGTGCGGTCGCTGGAGTCTGTAGTGGAGGTGGGGGCATTTGCGCCCCATATCTACTAAGCCACTCCTGCCACTGCCTCAAAGCGTCGAGCGGTGGTGGAGGGATCTCGGCTGTACCAGCCGGTGGAGGTGCTGGGGGTGGCACTGGGGAAGGTGCGTGAGTAGAAGAAGCACCCTCTGGTACTCGTGGAGCCTCGAGTGCCCTAGAAGCCTCAGGCACCGAGGGACTCTCCGGTGGTGCACCGCGCCTACCACGTCTAGGCGGCATAATTCTGCAAAAAGAGCACCGTTTCATTAGATATAAGCAAGGATTAGGGTTAGTTACTGGTAACTAACCCCCTAAAAATAGAATTTGAGTTATGGATCAAGGTATTCGAATGCGGAATCATGAAATGTATGCATCTTATGTCGTACCCTTTACAATATATGATCTTATATGCCTATGACCGTGTACGAGACTTTAAATGACTGTACGAAACTCTCAAATGCATTGAGGACTTTTAAATGTACTTGGGAAGACTTTCAAAACTATTCTATAAAACACAGCTCTCAACCTAGAGCTCTGATACCAATAGAACTGTCACGCCCCGAACTAGAGTCGTGAACAGCCGCCTGTTGCCCTAAATGCTGGCTGGATTTTTTTTTTTTTACACAGAAAATCGGACAGAACCTCCCCATAAATTGGATGTCTCCCATGTACAAATAACCTGTTTAAACCTGTGAAATTCAAATCATCCTGTAATATCAACAAATGGCCATCCCGGCCTTTCCAAAATCAACCAATTTTCATAGCCAACATTCAGAACAACGTAAGGCTATAAAATTTCTAACAGACTTAACCACAGACCTCTACTGTCATGCCCAACTAGAGCATGAGTAGCCGCCACACCGAGCGGACCTAAATTTATACAAATGTATAACAAATTTCTCAAATAACTTTCAAATACGTACAATCGCCTCAATACAAATGAAATATGAGAGTTTCGCAAATAAATATACATAATTTATACAGTCATCCAAAAATAAGTACACGGCCAACTACGGACCTCAACAAGACCTTGCAGGGTCGAAATAAAGTACGAAATTCATATTTCAAATTTAATTTAAACCTCTCACCATCGAGAATACCAAATCCACCAGCAATCTATCAAGCCCTCGAGCCAAATACGTCACCCTATCGCAATAATCCTGTCTGAGGAGGGAAAGGAGAGGGGTGAGTATCTATGGGAGGATACTCAGTGAGTGAGGGGATTAATCTCAAGTACTAATAGTGTAGGTGAGTATTGGAGTGTCAAATAGTATCATTCGTAAACAATAACTCAAGTTTCGCAATAAATCATGATATGTTTAATAAAATGAACTCTTTTAATCATTCACACGATATCACACATATATGCATCCATTTAAAAATCAAGTATAACATAGAGCTGGCCGAAAAGAATCCTGGCAAAGGTCAACCGTGACCAAGGACAGGCGTATCGGGGGTGTTATTATGCAAAGTGTTTCAAAAGTAGCTCTCTATCCCGACGTTGGCCGTGGGATTAGCCCTTGGTTACCCAGACTCGTCAATAGGTCACCGCCCGGTGCTAGACGGTGGCGTCACACACGTCCTCCCCCGATGTGGGTTCAACCGTTCGTGCCTACGAAATATATAAACTGGCTGGTCAATAGATCACCGCCCGGTGCTAGACGGTGGCGTTACACACTTCCCCCCCGATGAGGGTTCAACCGTTCGTGCCTATGACCTTATAAACTGGACATTTGCAGATACCTCTTGCAGAAGCGTATCCGGGCAACTCGTGCCTCTACAAAATGCCTTCGTAGCTACGAAATCTTCAATGTCATCATCATAGTATCTCATCACAAGTGGGCATCCCGGTGCCCTCACAGTTCATCAAAACATTTCAAATACGTGTGCCAAATAATTTCATCAAAATCATTTCAAATCAACAACCGATGCAATGGTAGTATAGAAAACATTCAATTTCTCAAATCATGGCACAATTTCATTTCATTTCAAACATGGATGCATAATTGCAGAAAACATAAGTACGACACTCCAATAGTCACAAAACAGATTTGAGATTTAATATCACACGTCGAATCAATACATATCAAAGCATGTTTTGATTTAAAACACGGTAAAATCAGATTTTCACCATTTCATGCAAGAGATTAGGGTCCCACTCACATTCTAGGGAGGGTGGTCACTCCCTATTTCCAAAATCAAACCAATTCGACTCCTCGGGTCTCCAAAAAGATCAACCTAACCAATCAAAGTCGGAAATATGCTTAAAGTAAATAAGTTTCCGACAAAATGGATAAATCTTTGAAAAATCATACACTTTTCAATTCTAATCCGGTTTCTTCAAACCATATGTCATTTTAAAGGTATTGAAACCTATTTTCATATTATGAAAATTGTATTTTGATTTCCTATAAGCAAGATAACTTAAAATGAAAAATACTGAATCAATCCTTAAACTTAAATCCCAATTTCTGACTATTTTCATGCATACTTCAAATTAAACTCTAAAAGAAACTATTCAAATCAAGTCAGCCTAATTCTATCATCCGAAACAGTTAAATTCCTATAAAATTCTATACTTAACCTAAATAATAACATATAATGTCAAACAATGTGTTCTAATCGAATCTAACATGCATCCAAAACCTATACAACACTTCCTTATCCTAATTTCATCCTAAATGCATTCAATTAACGGAAATCAGTTAGAAACCCCTCACCTAGGGTTTCCACAGTCCACAACTCTATCGTCTGTGCGCCTATAACTTAGTCCAAAACCTACAAAGCTTCCAGTTTGAAGCAAACTCCATTGGTTAATCTAAATTACCGAAAGAACTCAAACCCTAGAGCTACTATTCAAAGGAATGGTTCTTACCTGCGCAGGAGTGAAATTTGGGCCTAGGGTTTTCGAGGGTTTGCTTCTACGCTGCAACCGAGATTGCAGCAAGTCTGCGCGCGCAGTGAGCGAGCGAAGGAGAGGGGGAAAGTTCTGCAGTCGCGTGCGCAGGAAGAGAGGAAAGGCTGTATCGCGCGTGCGGGAAGAGGGAGAAACAGAGTGATAGAGAGGGAAGAGGTAGAGAGAAAAAGAGAGAGAGATTGAGGGACTGTGAGAGACAACGGGGAAAGAGAGTGAGAGAACAGAGGGAGCGAAATAGAGAGATTGACCGAGACAAAATGAGAGAGGTTGGTGGTGGTGATTGATGGTGGTCGAAGGCGGTACAGTGGCGGGGGAGCGATGGAGACGGGCGGAGAGTGCGAGAGATCGAGAGAGTGTCGCGGTGAGAGAGAGAAGCCGAGAGAGAAAAGGAGAGAGATAGAGAGATGGAGATGGTGGAGAGGATGAGTGGTGGCTGCGGCGGTTGGTGGTGGCAGTCCGGACGAACGCAGCAGTGGAGAGGGAGGCGAGAGAGAAAGAGAGCGCGGCGGCAGGGAGAAAGAGAGAGAGGGAGAGAGAGAGTGTGAAAAGGGTTAGGGTTTTCTAACCCTAACCCGTTTTCTCTTTATTTCTTTATTTTTTATTTTTTATTTTGATTACTATTATTATTATTATTATTATTATTATTATTATTATTATTATTATTATTATTATTTATATGGATAGATTTGGAAATAAATAAATGAGGATATAAATAATTTAATAAATGAAAAGAATAATATATTTATATATATATACTTTATTATTCTATTTTTAAAAATTTAATATACCAAAGGTTTGAATTAAAACCCCAAAAATCGAAATTTAATAAAATTAAATATTTTTCTCTATATATATAAATTGAGGATTATTTTATTAAATTCAGGAAATGAGAGTACAGAAATTCGGTACCGCAGAGTTGGCGTTACAAATGTGTTTTGTTTTATCAGTTTTGATATATCTTTCCTTGAATTAGGCGATGCATACTGCATTATCTTCATGTAAGATCTTTGGTGCTCCTTTTATTGAAGATAAACCACAAATTCCTTGTACGTGCCTAATCACATACCTTAACTATACGTATTCACGACTAGTTTCATGAATTATCAAAATTTCAGTATGATTAGAGGATATAGTTACTATTGTTTGTTTTATAGAATGTCATGAAATGGCGGTACCATCATCTGTGTACACATATCCAGTTTGTGACCAAGTATTATGAGAATCAAACAGGTACCCTACATCTGTAAAACCAAGTAAATCTGTTTTGGATAATTTAGAAAAATATAAACCCATTTCTTTCGTACCTTGTAAGTAACAAAATATATATTTAACCCCATTCCAATATTTTCGAGTTGGACAAGAACTATATCTCACTAATAAGTTGACGGAGAATAATATATCAGGTCGTGTATGACTAGCGAGATACATGAGTGCTCCGATTGTATTTAAGTATGGTATTTCAGGACCAAAAATCTCCTCATATTTTCTCGAGATTGGAAAGGTCTTTATTTACATCAATTGACCTTACAACCATTGGGGTTCTCAACAGATGTGTTTTGTTCATATAAAATTATTTTAGTACTTGCTCTGTATAAGTTGTTTGATGCACAAAAATTCCATTTTTTAAATTTTTTATCTGTAATCAAATACAAAACTTTATCTTTCCGATATTTTTCATCTCAAATTCCTTTTTTAAACATTCTACTGCTTTCGAAAGCTCTTTCAGGAGTTCCAATGATATTCAAATCATTAACATATATTGTAATAATAGTAAAATCATTTCCAGATTTTTTTTTATTATAAAAATGTATGGGCAAATGAGATCATTATTATATCCATCTTTTAACAGATACTCACTAAATTGGTTATACTACATGCGACCAGATTATTTTAATCCATATAAAGATTTATTCAATTTGATTGAGTAATATTCTCGAGAATTAGAATTATATGCTTTTGGCAGTTTAAATCGTTATGAAGGTTTCATATAAATGTCATTATCCAGTGGGTCATACAAATAGGCTGTAATGACATCCATTAATCGTAAATCGAGTCCCTTTTGTTTTGCTAGACTAAATAAAATCGAAAAAAAGTCTCATCTACCAAAGGAGAGTATGTTATATCATAATCAATATTGGGTCTTTGTGAAAATCTTCATACAACTAAACGTATTTTATATCTCATAATTTCACATTTCTCATTTTGTTTTCTCACAAAAACCCATTTGTATCCCACTGGTTTTACATCAATAATTGTACGGATTATGAGTCCGAAGACATTTCTCTTGTCAAGAGATTTCAATTCTGCCTCAATTGTATCTTTCTATTTTAGCCAATCAGGTCATCTTTACATTCCTCTATAAACCTTGGTTCAACATCGTCATTTTCATTCTCAATATTCATTTGCTATATGGTATGCAAAAATGTCGTCAATATTGACATTATTTTGCTTCCATATTTCACTAGTTGTAACATAATTTATCGAAATTTCATGACTATCAGTATTTTTAGGTACCGATGTTCTTCTGGAATAATTATCCATGACTGGTATATCTTTGACATATGCAATATTTTCGTTTGGACAATCTAATTTCTTTATTTATTTTTTATCTTGAGAATTTTTATTTTTGGAACTAATCGGTCTATCATGTTTTGTGCGCACTTTAGATTCATTTGCAATGTTATGTTGTCCTTTAAGGACATTAATTCTAATAAGAGTATTAACAGTCACAATATGTAATTTAATCACTCTCTTATGGTCAGTAAATGCGTCTGACAATTGATTTGCTAAACTTTGTAAAGAATTATCTTTTAAACTTTTAGTTCACATTGTTTTGTTCGAGAATCAAGATAAAATAATGATAATTTATTCTAACTAATTTTACTTCTAGACTATTTATTCCTTTCCCCCCTAACATTGAGAAAGCAGACTCGTTAAAGTGACAGTCTGCAAAATGAGTCGTAAACAAATCTCCTATCATAGGTTTAATATATTTAATAATCGATGGAGATTCAAATCCAACGTATATCCCCGATCTCCTTTGAGGTCCTATCTTGGTTCATTGTGGTGGAGTAATAGGGACATATACTGTAAATCCAAAAATCCTCAAATGAGAGATATTTAGTTCCTGAATATGAACCAAATATAATGGGAAGAAATCATTATTACTTGTTGGCTGGATGCGAATAAGTGTTGTTGCGTGTAAAATAGCATTTCCCCAAATAAAAACCAGTAATTTTGCTCTTATAAGTAATGGTCTTACAATCAATAGAATATGCTTAATTAGTGATTCTGTTAGACTATTTTGAGTGTAAACATATACTATAGGATGTTATACACTTATCCCAATCAATATACAATATTCATCAAAACTTTGGGATTTAAATTCACCAACTTTATCAAGCCAAATTTTCTTGATTGGATAATCAGAAAAATGTGTTCGTAATCTAATTAACTGAGCAAGTAATCTCACAAATGCCAAGTTTCGAGTTGATAATAATGATACATGTGATCATCTAGTTGATACATCAATTAAAATTATAAAATACTTGAATGGTATACATGGTGGGTATATAGGCTCACAAATATCTCTATGTATTCATTTCAAAAATTTAAGAGAATCATGATTTATTTTAGTTGGTGATAGTTTTACAATTAATTTGTCTTGAGAACAAACAATACAAGTAAATTTATTAGGTTGAAAAATCTTTTGATTCTTTAAAAAGTGTCTACATGAATTATTTATAATTTTTTGTATCATTATTAACCTAGGATGTTCCAGTCGGTCATGCTAAATAATAAAATCATTTAATTTAGAAAACTTCTAATTTATTATGGTATATGCTTCTCTTGTATTAATATATTTGTAATATAAATCGGCAGAATATGCCAATAATTTTTTTAATATCCTTTTTTTATCCAGAATTATATTTGTAATATGAAGGTATTCAACATTTCATTCATTTGTTGTCTCAATATGATACTCATTTTTGCGCATATTTTTAAAACTCGATAAATTTCTTTGAGATCTGGGAGAGTATAATACTTCTTCAATTTCAAATTTGGTTCCCTTGGGCAAGAGTATGTTAGCTCTTCTAAAGTCTTCAATCAATTTTGTACCACCAGATATAGTACTGACACTGCCCTCTTGCATTCTCAAAAGAGAAAATTATTTCTTTTCTTTTAATATAGAGTGCGTAGTGGTACTGTCTATGAGACATATATTTCAACTGTTCATCACAAATTGAATCAAAGGAATATCTATGTTTTTCAATAAATAAATAAATATTTTAGAATTCATGACAATAATAATACTAGTGATTTTTAAAAATTTATTTCGTGACAAAAAATATTTATTTAAAATAAATAGATCAATAAAATATTTAAATATAAAAAATATTTTAGAATTCAATATGTTTAAAATAAAATACAATTATAGTTTAGTGAGCTTTAAAAAATTTATTTTTGGACACTTCCATCTCCAATTAAGTGGTCAGTTTTCCTTTAACTCTATTAGAGTTTTTAATTAATCTCGTTTCTCTCAATATCAGGCAGGAGAAATAACACTTATTGAACACTATTAATGAGGTATTCATTTTTCTCGCATTTTATTGATCTCACAATATTTTCAGAATCTTTTGAAAACTTATCTTATTTTTTCCCATCATTATTGTCCCACTTCCGGTAGTGATAAATTTGCATGACCATTTTTGGTGGTTTGATAAATTTGCATAATTATGATAATCACAACCTTATTTATATAACAATATTTAATCACATTCACTTTAGGGAATGGATTAGAATCACTTTTGATGTCCTTTCTTATATACTGCTGCATTCACTTCAGCGAATGGAGGGGCTCCGATTGGATGGATTTCATGATTTTTCATCAATAGTTCATTATTTTGCTTAGCCACGAGTAGGCATGAAAAGTGGAGAATTTTCTAACATATTTTTTCCTAATAATATTTTCTCTATAAAAATTTTACGTTATAAGAACAACCATCTTCAAGTGGTTGTATTTTTTTATCATTATTATTCTTTCAAATTATTTTAATGGTTTCTTGAAGATCCATTACATCTGAATACATTTTAGTATCTAACACCCATGATAAGTAATTCTTTCTCATAATATCAAGAGCCAAATATTCGAGTTTTGCAAAATTCAATATTATCAACTATGAGAAGTTAAGAAAAAATAAATAATACATATATAAAATATATATATTTTAATGAAAACTTATTGATTAAATATGTGGTGTTGTTACACCAAATCTATCTTATAAAAGATTTTCAAATCAGTAATCTGTAAAATCTGGTTTTCAGTTTATATACATAGTCAATAATAAGTTTAGAAAGTAATAAACACAATAAAACTATGATTATTCTTTTTCTAATGTGGAAGATCAGATTAAACTGCAACTCCAGAGTATACTTTGGAAAGATTATAATATTTAATAAAATCTTTATATAAAATAATAAATAAAAGTTGTAGAAATTACATACCAAGAAAGTTTATTTTCGTTGGTGAGAATTTCGTACTCAGTTGGGTAGAATCTCGTGTTGATAACGTATTGTAAATTAAAGAAAATATTAAAGAAGAAGAAGAAGAAAATAAAGAGAGAGAGAGAGAAATTTCTTGTTCTCTTGAATGTGTGTTGAATGAGGTTACAAAAGACCTTATTTATATATTTTGGGGTGTGTACATAATTGAAGGTTTTTAAGTTAAATATTCTTCCAAATATGTGATATTTTCATATTATGATATTAACATATAAAAGACACTATTAATAACAATGAATACCTTTCTAAAATATTTACCTTCTATATATTGGATATTTATTCAAATTTCTTAGGGTTTATAACACTTTTATATATATGTCTCATCATCTTTTTTTCTTTCTAGTATTTCATATTTCATTTTATCTTCTATTTTTTTACTATTTTAATATTCTCCTTCTATGTTTGTCACCAATTTTCTTTTTATGCTATTTTATTGTTTATAATAATTAAGTTATAATTATAAACAGATATCACCTTTTATTTTTATAATTATTAAATAATTATTCATTATTTTTTATATTAGTATAATTATATTGATCAATTAAATCAGTCAAAACAATTAATTCATATATCCTTCGTATTACCGATATTTAAAATTTTGGTTTTTGAAACGCTACTAATGATGGGATATGCCTAAAATTGGCGAGTCGACGTTCAGGTCCAACAAGCCAATGACATCTCAAGTATGTTGGCCAATCTACCCTTTTGTCATGAATTCTACATTGGTTTTTATCAAAATCATAAAATGGTACTTAAATCCAATAAACTCTTTCACCCAATAGGTTAATCTTTTGGGTTGAATTCTCTATTAGAGTTGAATCCAACAAATGGATCCATTGCAAACTGGTATCAGAGTTAGACTAAAATAGAAAAGGGCTACTTGAAAGAGAGCTACCTGATACTTGATAAGATCTAGAGTGGAGCCATCCAAAAGGAAAAGAGCTATCTGCTGTCAGAGTGTGAACTATTCAAAGGAGAAAAGAGTTATCTGGTGCAGAGTGAGAGTCATTCAAAAAAAGGAAAAAGGTTACCTGATATTAGAGTAAGAGCCATCCAAAGAGGAAAAAGGGCTACCTTGTGTCAGAGTGAGAGTAATCCAAAGGAAAAAGGGTTACCTAGTATCAGAGTGAGGCCGTCCAAAGAGAAAAATAGCTACCTGGTGTTAGAGTGAGAGCCGTCTAAAAAAAGAAAAATGACTACCTAGTGTCGTGAAGAGTTCAGAGTGAGAGCCATCCATGGACGTTCGACTTCTCAAGGGACGGGTAATGTCATGAATTTCATATTTGTTTCTAACAAAATCATAAAATGGTATTTAAATCCAATAAACTGTCTCACTCAATAGATTGACCTTTTGGATTAAATTCTCCATTGTGTTTGAATCCATTAAATAGGTCCATGACACCTTTGTCAACTATTATCGGAATAAGACTGAATGTCCCACTGCGAAAACAATTCATGCCCCTTTCTGTTGAGCTAACTGATCTTAAGAGATATATATATATATAAAATAAAAAAGAAAAAGCTTTATTAAATATATAAAAACAATATAAATATTAATTTTTTAATAAGAATAATATTGAAAAAAATGATTTTATCAAATCCTCAAACTATCACTATCAGAAAACCGAGTATCAGCGACAGAAATTAGCGACGGATAATAATCCGTCGCTAATTAAAGACAGAATTGCGACTAATTGACGACGGAATTAGTAACGCAAAAATCCGTTAGAAAAAATTTCGTCGCTATTCTGTCAGTAAAATTAGTGACAAAATTAATTCTGTCGGTAATCCGTACCTAAAACTCTCGCAAAATTTTTCGGATAAATTAGTGACGGAATTAGGACGAAAAAATCTATCGAAAATAATTCTGTCGCTAATCTATCACTATAAAAAGCGACAGAAATAATTCCATTGGTAATCCGTCGCTAAAACTCGCATGAAATTTGTCAGACAAATTAGCGATGGAATTCACGACAGAAAAATCCATCGGAAATAATTTCGTCACTAATCCGTCACTAATTTTAGCGATGGAATTAATTTCATCAGTAATCCGTCGCTAAAACTCGCAAAAAAAAAAAAAGATTTGTATTTTTTTTTAACTTAGGGTATTGTATTTTTATTAAATATAATTTTTTGTTTTTTATTAGATATAATTTTGTATTTTTACTAAATATGATTTTGTATTTTTATTAAATATGATTTTGTAGTTTTATTAAATTATGGGATTGTATTTTTATTAAATATAATTTTGTATTTTTATTAAATATAATTTTATATTTTGGATTTTTATTAAATTAGGGTATTTTTTATTTAATATAAAAAAATATTTTTATTAAATATAATTTTGTGTTTTTATTAAATATAATTTTATGTTTTTACTAAATATGATTTTGTATTTTTATTAAATTATGATATTGTATTTTTATTAAATATAATTTTATATTTTTATTAAATATAATTTTGTTCTTCGTATTTTTATTAAATTATGATATTTTTTTTAAATATAATTTTGTATTTTTATTAAATATAATTTTGTATTTTTATTAAATATAATTTTGTGTTTTTATTAAATATAATTTTGTATTTTTACTAAATATAATTTTTTTTAAATTAGGGTATTATATTTTTATTAAATATAATTTTTTGTTTTTTATTAAATATAATTTTGTATTTTTGCTAAATATGATTTTGTATTTTTATTAAATATGATTTTGTATTTTTATTAAATTATGGTATTGTATTTTTTTTTTAAATATAATCTTATGTTTTTACTAAATATAATTTTGTATTTTTATTAAATTATGGTATTGTATTTTTATTAAATATAATTTTATATTTTTATTACATTATGGTATTGTGTATTAAATGATAATAGTGAAATAAAAAGTAAAGAAGTAAAAAAAAAAGAAATAACATAAAAGTCATTGTGGTATTGTGATTAAGATAACTCAAAATATGTGAACCCAGATTCGAATCTATGCAAGAATATTTTTTCAACAAAAAAATTAGAGACGCTGGTGCGGGTGGGCGCCGGAGGGCCTTGCGGCCGTGTGCGCCTTGGGTGCATGACTTTCAGTGATGGATTAGCGACGGAAAATTTTCGTCTCTAAAAAATCCGTCTGTAATTTGAAATAATTTAAAAAATATAAAATTAAATTACCAAAAAATTAGCGACGAAAGGTTTTCATTACTAATTCGTCGCTAAAATAATTTTACACTATTCCAAATTACCAATGGATTAGTAATAGATTCTTTTAGCGACGGAAAATTTCCGTCGCTAATTCATCTCTAAATTTTTCTAGATAACTTCCGTCGCTAAAAAGTTTTAGTGACGAAATATCTACTATCAGCGACAGATATTTTCGCCATTGATACCTCCTTTTATAAATAAGCACGTTGCAATTGAGCAGATATTTTGAACTTTGAAGCTCCAAAACCTTTTAGAAAATTTTTAAAAACTCAACTAACAATCCGATTCAAATCGAATTTAGTCAGAATTAACGTAATTATGAGATATCAATGGTTTATTTAATAAAAAACTAACATTCAAATTTGCAGGGGGACGAATGTGAATTTGACAGCAAAAAACTTAAAAACATAACATAAATGAATCCTTACATAATGTAAGTATGAGGGTTCTCTCTTTCAGAACCCCTTGAGAGCAAGTTTGGGGGTTAGACATTTTCCCTTTTCTTCTTTTTAACATATTTTGTCAGCATAATACTGCATAACGTGGTGATCTATGGGTTAAAAAAAAAGAATGAAGGTATTGGTTAGAAGATCTAAAAGGAAAAAACATGCAACTCTACAATGCAGCACTTAGATAATGTGACCAGAGAATATTGTCCACGGCCAAGTGAATGGCCTCTGCAGCCACAGGGTTGACTGACTTACACAAAATGCTCCAGCCCAGAAACCAAGTGCGTCCCTGTGGACTAGGACTCTTCAGTATCTTCAACAAAAACATTGAATATGAAGTCACGAAATCGCCTGGAGTATTGTTTTGGGTCAACAGCAGATATTGAGGTTGGGTCATACTGGAAGGATTTGTATGCATGCTCAAGCTTCTTGCTAATGTCATAATCCTGGAGTATGTCTATGATGCCAAAGAACATGACCGCATCGTACATTTCTCCAGTTTGTTCCCCCACAAGCTGAAGTTCACAGTCGCTTTTTCGAACAGTCCTCTCAACCCGCGCTCGCATGTTGAATCCCAATTTCGGGCTAGCCCAACTGCATTACCAACGATGGAAAATAAAGATAACAACTCTAGGCAAGTCTAAATGAATGGTTAAATTTGCAATAGTTCAAAATACTGCGAAGCACTTGCAAATAGAACAGCAACTATGACACAATTAAGTTAACTCCTGAATCCGAAAATTTTAAAAAGAATGCCGACATGTATTTTTCTTTCTTTTTATTGACTTCTCATTAAGACGACAAACTAAAGAAATTTTGCGGAATGTTTCAGGGAGTAATAAACTGGTTTCCAATCCTAGGTTTTGGCTGGCAAAGAAAAGTTTCTGGAATAAGAATATTGTGATTTCTGTTCAAATTACCTAGCAGCATCTATATGAAGGTTGCTCAGATCTAAACTAGATGGATGGTTTTCAGTGCCAAGACCTGCAAAAGAAAAGAAGAATAAAAGAAATATGATAGTATCAGTTGAGTGAAGAAATCCAATTTGATGACACAGGATTACTGTTCAATGATCATCGGAAATGATGGGCATTTGTTTTGAACCTGTGGGAGTTTGAGATCCGGAAGGAATTAGTTCACAAGTGCTTGATGTTTTGTAGAAGTGAATTCCCACCAAAAGACTGTAATCCATTACTCCCTCTTGCTCTAGCAATTCACAGTCTCGATCAACTTGCCTGTTAAGAAGGAAAAAGAAAAAAATAACTTCAGTTCCTAATCCGGCAGCAAAAGATATCAAACAATCACTCCTTTCTATATAAGCCATGTGCTCAATTTTGATGAACAAGTAGATATTGTTGACAAAGCTTTTAATAAAGAATTTTCAAATTACCTGCAAAACTCTTGAAACCATGGCTTTTCTAGTCGAAATATAAAGTTAAGATCCAGATCTTTAAGAGTTGTGTTCTCATCGATTTCTGTTTCAGGCTTATCTGTTGTGCGGCCCAGAGAAGAACCTTTCAGATCAAATCGTCTATGAATTGCATAATCTGAGCGGAATAGATTTCCCATAATAATGAAACGAACCTGGATAATCAACTTCATTACATCCTTACTAGGTGATTACAAATTAAGAATGCTGCACCAGTTCTCTTTCTTACCTTCTTTTGGGCAGGCCCAGTTGACTTGACGCAATGCAGACCAAAATACTTGGTCACCAGAGTATTCTCATATTTGCGTACATGATTGTAATATGCTGACAGCATTTTTATCAGGACCTACACGAATATGCCCAAATGAGTAAATTTAAGTACAGGTAGGAAAAAGACTCAATTTATTGATAAAATTTGTACCAATAGAAGTCACTCACCTTTACTTCAGCTTTCTTCATCGTCTTAATCATGTAGCGATCATCATCAGTTAAGTAAAAAAAGCTTCCACTTTTCCCAGGAGAAGATAGTTCCCGAAGTGCATCATTGCCACATATGGATAACATATAATCAGCTGGATCCACGTTGAATAACTTCCTCAAAGTCCTGAAAAGAAATGTGTTGGAGGGTGAAATGATGTTGCACTTGGATACAAACATCTAAGGCACCTATCAGAGAAATGGAACACCACCTTGGCAGTGAAAATGAAAATTGAGAAGCATTAAATCTTTGCTCCTATTCGGTCTCATACCTTGCTTCTTATCAAATTAGTTCTTTACATTAAGCATGCCCTAAAAGTACAGTTATTATTATTATTATTTTTTTTATTTTTTTTAAATTAAAAAAAAAACCCTTCCAGTAAAAGAAAAGTTGGTCCTAAATGAGAGGTTCGCAATGCCTGTACTCAGATCTATGTAGGGCCATAACCTAAGATATATGACAAGCCATATAATTTTAATAAGGATAGTCAGTAGACAAATTTCATGCCTGACCTGAAAACTAGCGGGCAGTAATCCTTCCATTTAAATTCACTGGATGGGTGTGGTGGCGTGTATTTGCTTCCTTCAGGAGGGAACCGTGTCCACACTTTCTCTTTCGGGTCAAAAGCTGCGGGCTTCAAATCAAGAGATGCAGGAGGAGCAGCTCTTCCTGCTGAGTATCTGTTCAAACACAACAAAATATTAATTAATAGGTACAAAGTTCACACATAATGCATAAATAGATACACAGAGTGCAACTATAAAGAATGTTCCCATTGATCAATAAGATTAACAAGGTTGGTAAATAAGATAAAAAATAAGACTTTTCATGCTCCAAACAACTGATTCTGCTTATGCAACATCTTACTCATCTGAATGCACATCTGGTTCCAAAATTGACCAGAAAGGAGAGATTTTATATTTGTTTGGCAGCTAGATTACAGCTTTGCTCATGCACCATGAATATGACACCAAAATGTGAAGACAAAGGAAGAAAAGCTGAAATTAGTTGGAAGAAATTTCATGTATGCTCCAACTAGCTTTAAAACCATTTCATTAGAATAATTGGGACAGTTCAATGGTGTCGCATGATACATATTATACATGCAAATTGTTCTAGGAAAACTGAGTGAACCATGTTAAATTTACTTGGGATTGTAGTATGTACTTTTAGAACCACGACAGTCTCCATTTGCACATCTGCACAGGAATAATATATTTTATTCTTTCTTCCGCTAAAAACCATATTTTGATTCTAAATGAACATTCTAAAGATGTGGTATCAGCAGAATAACACCAATAACTAATACATCACCTAAGCTGTGGACGGCCAAGAAAGAATATCTAGGTGATGAAATGGAGATTTTTATTTTTTTTATTATTATTTTTTTATTTTATAATAAACTGTTTCCAATCAAATGAAGTTGAAAACCCTAAGCACCCTTCTTCCAATATGTTGGCACTAGTACAATTGGATAAATTTTGCATCTGTTCCGCCTTTAATTTTTGTCCCTTGTTTAGCAACAATAGGTTCAGCTAAGTAACGGTCAAGTAAAGAAGAGAATGAAAATTTGAAATCTCAGAATCAATGTACATCCTGCACAAGCCAAACGTACTGATTGTAAACGACTATCCTGCCACAAGCAATTCAATATGCTGAGCCCATTCAAACTCACAGAACATGGAAACGTTGTGAAACAAAATAGTTTCATGAAACTGCAGAAGAACATGCAATGGCTATAAAAACAGGAGGAGAGACAAAGTTGACCATACCTTATGCCCAGTTGTAGATTAAGCATTAGCTCATAGTTCTTATGCCCTTTAGAAATTGTTTCTCCTTGTCTCTTTCCTGCCTTTGGATTCCTAAGTTGCTGCCCTGGGGATCCCTTACTAGACATATACTCTGTTGGAGTACCCATCAAACTACTATCATAACCAGAAACATCATCCGAGCCAGAGCCAGACATTCTATCAAATGATGTCCGGTCTGCACCCTTATAAACGCTATCATCAACGGACAGTCTCCTTGGTGGCTTCACACTAGATTCTGTGGTCATTGCCGAACTCCACATCGCTAGCTTTTTCTGGGAAGGCAAACTGAAGACGTTGTCATTCGGGCAAACCTTACAATCCTTCAGGTCGACATTAAAAACTTCCTGAGGATCCCACTCAACATTTCTTTCAGATGACCCACCGTTGGAGTGAAAAGTCCCATTTTGCTCATTTGGATCCTTACTCCAATCACCAACATAATAACTCCCATCAGACCACCTAAATGTCCCATTTCCTCTAGGCAACCCATCTTCCCAAAACCCCTCATAGCTATTCCCATTAGCCCAATACAATGTTCCCTTACCAAACATCACCCCATTCCTCCACTCGCCAACGTAGTGATTTCCATTCTTCCATTGATACTTCCCTTGACCCTCTTGCAGGCCGCAATGCCAGTCCCCGTCATACGAATCACCATTAGCGAATTTCTGAACCCCATTACCATGTTTGAGGTTCATGACCCAAGACCCACTATAGATAGCCCCATCTGGAGCCTTATAAATACCGTTACCATCCATACAACCAGCTTTAAAATCACCTACGTAAGTAGCCCCGGAAGGGCAACTAAACCTACCTTTTCCCATAGTTCTGCCATTATGCCACTCTCCTACATAAACACAGCCATCACTCCAAACATATTTTCCATGCCCATGTGGGAAAGTATCATACCAGTATCCTGTATAGACATCACCATTGGAAAGAACTCTCTCTGTATGATGAACCTCACCCGGTGATTGTGATTGTGAATATGATTGCGAAGAATCTTTCTCAAAGTAATTGGTGTTGTCGTCATCATCATCCATATGCGCCACGGGCACAGAAATTGCTCCAAAAATTGAAGTTGCTCTCTTCTTTGCCTTTGCATGTGTTTTCCTCATTGTGGCCTCCCACGCCTTCACAACCCCACAAGGATCTATATTCATTCTGCAACATTAACATCAACAACTGTTCTTCTTTTTTTTGTCTCTAATTCACGTTTGAACACATTATATTAAACATTCAACAAAGACCCACTTCAAATTAGACCCCTATCGAGGAAATAATCAATACCCGGATCACAAAATGGATCGAATCGATTGAGTTTTGCAATGCATCAAAAGAGAGGAAAAAGAAAAAACAATGTTTTCTTGCCTCTTATTTTTTTTTATTTTTTTTTTCCAGAGAAATAATCGAATCCTAGATGGAGGAAAAAGTGTCAAAATCAAAATGTAACAGAATGAGACAGAATCAGAGTGCGAGAGAGAGATTTTATGACTCTGTCTCCAATGGCTTTATTCATTTTAGTTGCTGAAAATAACGCGAAAGAAGCGATGCAACCGAAGGGTACTGTCAACGGAAACCAACCCCAAACATCTCAAAACTAGCGCTTCATCCTTCCACTTGTTTCATTTTCCACTTACCATAAATTTGCCCCTAGTTTTAAACCATTTGATATTGTGCCCCATAGTGTTTACATATTTACAACGTGTCCCTATTTTTTTTTTTTTTTATATTTCATTTATGTATTTATTTACTTAATTTTTACCTGCGTTATTCTAGGAAATATTTAGAGTGCATTAAAAATTATCATTTTAATCCTTCACAATTGTAACGATTTATCTTATATCAGTTGTATCATCTTTTTAGTTACACTATTATTTTGAATATATATATATATATATATATATTTGAAGAAGAATATTCAATGATTCACTATTTAGGAAAACTTTGACACTGAAATCTCTCTCTACACAAGACCAAACAATTACCTAGTCAATAAAAAAAATTAATTATAACCAATAGAAAATGAAAGACAAGTTTCAAAAATTTTCTTGAATATCACACGTAAAAATTAATACCCAACTTAGTTAAGTCTTAAATTCAACATAGTTAAGTTATCTACATGATTTTTTTTTTTAAATATTAAACTCTATTGAAAGTCGTATCATTAGTTAAACCTATAATTACAATATTATCTTTTTTTTTTTTTGGGTTATAACAGGAATCACACCCCAGATCAAGGGGTCAAGAGAGAGGGACTGTTGCCACTGTGCTATCATCTTGGGACAATTACAATATTATCTTATATCTTATATTACCTCTCTAAAGATATTCTCTTACCATTTTTTTATGAACCAATTATTGCAGGAAATTTATGGATGTAGTTCTTTTCATATAATTGTTAATATTTAATTTTTAGTGATAACAATATAGAGTTTTTTATTTGATAAATGGGGTTTACTTAGTGTAATTATTCAATAAACATGATTTGTAAAAAAATAATATCTGTCTAATAATTTATTAATATATATACTTAAAGAATAATTTCTCCAAAATCCATACATGGACGTTGTTTCTACTACAAACAAGTAAAGGCTAATGTTTGCTGCTCTTTCTTTTTTCTTTTTTTTTTTTTTTTTGGGCTATTAAAAGGGAAATCCAACTATGATTTTGAAGAGTTCGTGGTCAGGATTTTTTCCACCACAAATTGCTCATATATGAGCAGCTGGATCAAATCTCACTCTGATTAAAAACAACTTCATTTGCTCCATTGGTTTTCCATAATATTTTACAATTAACATTTTCATGTCATTATAGTTATATTAAGTCACATAAAGAACAACTTTATTTATAGGATTAGGTCAGAATAATAACATATTAGAAGTAAAAGGCTCCAGTATTATCATTGATAAGATTTTTCTTTTTCTTTTTATATGTGTAAGCTACAAATGGATACGTAAGGAAAATCTTAATTACATAGTAAAGATGATCCCGGTCAAAGCCATTGTTCTTTTTTTTTTTTTTTCCTGTTTTCTTTACTAATTTTTGAGGTTGGTGTTGGATATTTATGGTCCACGGGTCACATTTTTATTGCTGATAAGTGACGGAGTTAATTTTATTTGGTTAACTGCATAGAGAATTATAAGGAAACTGCTCCTGTCTACAACCCTACGTAACTTCTTTTCTCACCATCAAGAAAAACATTCTATCAAAATTAAAGAGTAAAGAGGGAAAAATGCAAATTTATTTCAATTGAACGTTGTTATTAGAATTTCATTATGGATCAAGATATGTTTTCTTTCTAATTAAATTTTCATGAACATCATATAATTCGAACATCTTGGTATAAAAATTATGAAAATATTAGGGTTTTTATTTATATCTTAAAACAATTTTACTTACATTTGATATCAGAGTATGGTTATAGAACTTATGATTTTCCATTTGTGATTATTTTTTTCTCCTTTAATAATTATTTCAAATCACCCTTAATTATTTGCTTAGATCTGGATCTGAATTGATAAAAATTTTAAAAATTTAGATCTGAAATGGATGAATTGATAAAATTTTATCTTTCTTTTGAAAGAATAAAAGAATACAAAAAAATTAAATTAAAGGAGCCAAAATAGACAATCATGCTTCTGTAAATGACTCCTAGGAAGAGAGATTCTCACTTATCTCTCATTTTAATATATATAAAAAAAATCATGAGAAATTTTTTAAATTCAAATGTAAATAATGGTTAAAAATTAAAGTCATGGGAAGTTTTAGGAACAAGACTCTACGTGGAAGTTTTTTCCATATTTGAAGGAATAAGGCTCCTCATTTGATAAACTTTTCCCATAGAATAGGAGTCAAGGTTTAGGGTAAAACACTTTTAAAAATAATAATAATAAATAAATACATTAAAGAAGTTGGGCTTAAAGTACACTAAAAAAATGTCTGGTCTAAGGCTTTTAGTCCAAAATATTTAATAAAGTGTTGGTACGTGACTTAATCACAATGACCATATAACCACTAGGCCAGAATTCTGAAATGAAGGATGGTAAAGTGGACTGAATAAAGAATCAGCTCTGGTTGACGTGACCCAATTCAATCATGACCTACTGACCATTGATCCACGTTGACGGTTGACCGTTGACTATTAGATATTGACTTTGACCATTGATTTTAATAAAAATTAATTAATTAAGTAAATAGTTAAAATAAAAGAATCAACGCTTAAAATTTAATGTTTATTAAATTATACAATATTATTTATTTAGTGATATCTATATCATGAATAATTTATTACTCACCACAGTGGCCAAATTAGAACGTTCTCGTAGATGTCAAATTAGACAAAATTCAATTGCCCATGATTATGTGATGCTACTAATGAGATGACGTAATGATAGATTTTCTCTATAATGGATAAATTGAAGTTTATTGATTATAACGTATTTAAGAATTGCCCAAAGGTTGTTTAGTTAATATGACAACAGTTAATTAATATATTTGGTCAAATATATTTATTATATCCAAACATGGGGTTAATCTTAATAGACATGGTATGTAGCCAGTCGCGATGATACATTCATGGTCGAATAACACGCCGTTTGAAGGGTGTGAGATAGTTGGTTGCACCGCCAACGAAATACTATAGCCAACGTCAAGGAATGAGGTATTTGAAAACTGAAATTATTAAAACTCTTGACGGTCTTACCATAAGTCATGATAGACCTTTGTAGAGAATAATGAATTTGGTTGCCCCATGTTTGGAAATGTAAAATGATTGGATGTATATGAGATTAAATCATGATAATTGAAAAATTGATTTATTGTTGAAAGATCTTGTGACTTGTACAATGATTTGAAATGTATATGTTTGATATGTCCATCACACAATTTTTTTTTTGTTCAATGTGTATATCACTCACTGAGTATTTCTATACTCACATCTCTTTCTCCATTTTTACAGAGGAAGTTAATTATTTTGCGAAATCGTTTAGAGCCAGAATTTTTGGGAATACCTTTGTCAGAGATTCTTTTAGGTATAGATCTTACTTTTGTTTTTGAGGTATCAATATATTGAACCACGGAGGGCATTTTGTGTAAGAATCTATTTGAATATTTTTGAAATTCTGTATTTCGATTTTGAATGGATTTGGCTATATATAAACTTTTATCGGAAACCCTTAACTTCCTTTTTATGAAATTTTCTTACGAATTATTATTGATTTTGTTTTCTATCCCTAAAGAGGGAATTGTGTTTTAGTTGGTTGATGGCATTTGATGGCCGCGATGGCCTATGGTTTTAGTTGGTATTTTGAATGCCTTGCGATGCCTTGGAGCACGGGGTGAGATTCACACGTGTTCAGGGTAGCGCAACGGTTGTCGCGTGCTCGAATCTGCGGGTCGAGACATAACAATTGTATTGACATCAGAGTAAAGGTTTTGAAGTTATAAAAAGTTTTTAAATATTTGCAAATGATTTTAAAGATTTTTTTATTTGAAAATGTTTTTGAGAAAATTTGAAAGTCTCTAATAGGTCCTAAGAAACTGATATACCTCTAACTCTAGGTGCCTAGAGTTGTCTTAGTATTGTGAGCTAAAATATCTTATCTTTTGTAGATTATCATACCTCCTCGTAGATAAATATAAGCGAAATTCCTCCTCAAGAGCGTGAGGATGAGTCGTCCTCGTATGTTCTACCTCCATCAGTGTCTACACACTCGATTCCTTCAACCGGGGTTTTCGCTCCTCTTATAGCCGCCCTCCAGCAATACCAAGTTCTGCCTCAAACTTCAGCTCCTCCACCGGTTCCTCCTTCTATGTCGACAGTTGCACCTAGTGTTCTCATAGCACCTACTTCTTCGGTTGTTGTGTCAACCGATCGTCCTACAGTTGAGTTGTCAAAACTAATCAAAGAGGTGAGACAACTCGGATGTGAGACATTTTCCGGCACGTGTGATGCATCCGTGGCCAAGAAGTGAATTGGCCGAATTCAGGAGATTGTTACTGACATGAGGCTAGATGATGAAATGAAATTGTAGGTAGCAATGAAATTATTGGATAAGAGGGCAAAAACTTGCTGGGAAAATGTGAATGTTAGGACGACAATGCCTCTTACTTGGGAAGATTTTTTAAGAGCTTTCGAGGAGAAATACTACACCCGATTCTATAGGGACCAAAAGATAAAGAAATTCTTCAAGTTAGTTCAAGGGAACAGAACACTGTCGGAATATGAGACAGAGCTTAGGGATCTTGTCGCCTACATTCCAGAGTTTGTAAACTCCGAGGAATCCTTATGTGTGAAGTTTGATTCAGGACTAAACTTAAACATAAGGGAGAAAATGTCAATCACTAAAGGGCATACATTCCAAAATGTCCTAGAATTGGCTTTAGGAGCCGAGAAAATGGCAGAGGAAAGGGGAAGAACTAGAGAAGGATGGGAAAAGAAAAGAAGGTCTGAATTTGTATCGGGTCAGAGTTCAAAGCAAAGTAGGAGCATGGATTTTTACAGTGGAGTCTCTGTTACTAAGTCTGTTGGCAGTCCACAAGGCCAACGATCATCTAAGTTCGAGGTTCCCATGTTTAGTGCTACATCCAGGAGTAGATCGACAGGAAACAAGAAGGAACAGTGTAGGAATTGTGGGAAATACCATTTTGGAATTTGTCATGCACCCAAGAGGTGTTATCAATGTGGAGAGGAGGACCATCTCCGAAATAGTTGTCCTGAACTGGGTTTAAGTAGGCAAGGTAGTCAGCAGAATCAAAACTTTCCTAGTGGTTCTAGGGGTGGATCAGCCAACACATTTACACCTCTCTCCAACACTGCTATAAGGACAAGTATCGGTAGCAACACCATGGCTACCAATCCCCAACGTTCTCAACCTCGAATCCAAAGTAGAATCTATGCAATAACCAATGAAGAGCTACAAGACAACCCCGATATTGTCACAGGTAAAATTTAGATAAGTAACTATATATTGATCTGGAGAGCATGTTATTGGTGTTATATGATATTTGAGATTTGCTAATGTATTGAATCATTCCGTGGTACTGATAAATTGATGAACCAATCTTGATTATTAACTTTATATAATGGATTGTGGAGATTATTAGAGTTGTTATGTGGTGAATATGTGAGTATTGTTGAGTAATTTGCATGATATTAGATGTAATGATGATTATATAGGGAGAAAGGATTTGAGAAGTCTAAAACTGCATGAGTAGGTATAACCCTCAGCTATTGTTGGATGATTTTATACTGTAATTTTGAGGACAAAATTTTCTTTTAGGAGGGTAGAAATTGTAATGCCAGACAAGTCCGGATTTGTAAAAATGTACTCTAAATGTTTTTATTTGAAAATTCCTGTATTTTGTAAAATTTTAGAAAAAAGTAGTTAATTTTAAATATAAATGTGAATTTCTGTTCCTTGGGTTATTCAGGAACTCTTTTAGATATTTGGTGAATAGACTTTAAATTTTAAGTTACCGATCATTAGAGTTCTGATTACTACTGCCATCAATTACTTGAGTATTCGGCGATTCGTAGGATCTGATTTTCCTTTAAGACTTAAGTAGTTGAGTGTTTAGTATTTAGTAAAATTTGATTTGGAGTCTATCTATCGGTAGGTTGATGATTTTAAGCGATCGGTTATTATAATATTGGTATTCGGAAGAGTTTAAATTGTGATTCAGTGGAATTGCTTTGTTCGGTAAAGGTTTGGTGGTCAATAAACAATTCTTCAATTTTTGATTTCCTAATTGGTAGACAGTAATGACCATCCGCTAATTTATAAGTGAAAACCCCATTGATATTATTTTCTTAGACATAGTGTGAAATTTATAACCTATCGGTGTATAATTCTTTGTCGGTAATAAGTTCATAAAATCCTATTGGTCATCTAGCCATCTGTTGGGTTGATATTGAGACTCCCATTGGTATAGCGAGATCCCATCATATCTTATTCTATCATCAATTTTACCTGTTTGGTATAGAAATAATTACACCATCGGTATATTATGAAACAGATGATTTGATTGTCGGTGACATCCAATTTTGAATTCCCATTTTATTTTTTTATTATGAGATACCTATGAAATTCATAATTGGCTATTTTGCCACCGATCGGTAATATTCTTGGCTGTTCGGTATAATCATCCAACGGTAGTGTTCTTGGCTATTCGGTACAATCACCGAACAGTAATGTTCTTGGCTGTTCGGTACAATGTGTTTCCAATTATTTGTTCGGTGCTCATTCTTCATTTTCATTTTCTTGTTTGGTCATTGCCTTGCTCTTTTCGGTCATCGGTCCTGCATATGCAATTCTCTCTTTGGTCCTTTTTATTTCTCTTCCACTTGGCTGAACATCTATGCTCCTTGAAGGTCTGACCGAATGACTATGCTTCTTGAAGACTTACCAAACACCTTTGCTTCATTTGATCGAACACTCTTCTTTTTGACCGAACATACTACTTCCAACAATTGCAATTTTCCTCTTGTCGTGGACACACACACATTTAAGATTTCAAATTCCTTCCTTGTCGTTACATGCATTTGCTTGGAGTTGAACCCAAGACCTTTGAGTGTCCAAAAAAATTATTGCTCCACCATGCCATTTAATATCTCTAATCATATATTGCATAATTTATTTTATGACCTATACCTTTTGGATATATATATATATATTTAATTTAGTTATTTCTAATATATTTCTCTTAAATTTGAGACTCATTTCGATGAAGCAAATGTAACCCATTGGTGAATAGTACATTATTTTAAATTATGTTGGAACATTTGCTTTTCTCTATTCGGTAACCGATGGGAATTGAACCTAAACACCACTACCTCTCATTGGCACTTTGTCTCCCCCCTTTTGGTAATTGTTGCTGGAAAAATTCAACTTGTTTCCGCCGGTTCCAGATTGCTCATTTGCCATTCCTCATTATTAAGAGCCTATCTGTCAATGCTGAAAGCCCATTAGTCAATGCATTCCCCTTGCACACCTTTCACTTTCCTTACAAATTTAAGTCTTGTAGCATCAAGAAGACTTGATCACTATTCGGTCTCTCTCTCTCTCTATAAATAATATTTTAAGTACTTAAACCCATTGGGTTGAGTTTTAAATTACCCAAAAAGGGCATGTTGGGTATTTGTGTAAGTTGGAAGAGAATGAGAGCAATTAAGTAAATTGGAAACATGAGTTGTAAACAAAAAGTGGAGTTGAAACTTTAGAATTTACGAATGTCACATTTCAACTTTTCTTTTACTTTTCTCTCTCTGTGCTTATACACTACATCTTCATCTCTTCTTGTTTCTATCCAAAATCAATCAAAACACCACAAAACTCACACTCTAAAGATTTCAAAACTCATAATCCAATCTTTAGAGGTTCGATCTAGTAAGAGAGCTGAAGTTTTCTTGAGTGATAAAATTTAAGATTTGGTCATTACACGACTTGAGGCGAAATCGGAGACCAAAATTTATGTAATATTTTTAATCTTAGTTTGGGTTTATTTTTCCTCTTTCATTACTTTGGAGTTATGCTGAAATTTGATGAAATAGATTTGGTGGATTTTGAGTCACCGTAAGTGAGAAAAAGATTGGGTATTGAATATTAGGGTTTTGGGTTTACTTGAAAGGATTGATATTGATGATGATGGGTATTTGATTATGTCCCTTTAGAGTTAGAAAAAACTGAATGAAGCAAGACGTTCGCTGTAGAGACGTCAGAAAAAACTGAATGAAGCAAGACGTTCACTGTAGAGACGTCTGGGAGTGATTATTGTTTTTAATACAGTGAGTGGTTACATACTTACACTTAAATAAGAAAAATGTTTTATTTGGATTTTCTAAATGATTTTCAATAGATTTTCTAAATGATTTCGAAACTTGATTTTATATGTTTTAGTGTGTGTAGAATATCCCAAGGAAAAAATTTAAAATTTCTGTGCATTCTATTGCTTTGATTGAATATATATGCCATATTGATTTATTGATATTGAGTATATTATGATACTGGTTATTGATGAACAATTATTTACTTCATGACACATGGAATGGATTATTAAATTTTCATGAAATAGTGTATGATATGGTTACTGGGGAAAGAGTCTGAATCCCGAAAAATGGCTAGTTATTTCCCACCACGGTCCGACTCAATTGGGTGACATGGTGGGGTTAATTTTGATAGATATGGTATGTAGCCAGTCACGACGGCACATTCATGGTCGAATAACGCGCTGCTTGAAGGGCGTTGGATAGTTGGTTGCACTACCAACGAAATGCTATGGCCAACGCCAAGGAGTGGGTATTTGTAAACTGAAATTATTAAAACTCTTGGTGGTTCCACCATAGGTTGTGGTAGATCTTTGTTGGGAATAATGACTTTGCTTGCCCCATGTTTGGAAATGTGAAATGATTGGATGCATATGAAATTGAATCATGATAATTGAAAAATTAATTTATTGTTAAATGATCTAGTGACTTGTACGATGATTTGAAATGTATATATTTGATATGTCCACCACACAAAATCTTATTTTTGTTCAACATGTATATCACTCACTAAGTATTCCCATACTCACCCCTCTTTCTCCATTTTTACAGAGGAAGATTAGTTATTTCGCAAAGTTGTTTAGAATCAGAATTTTTGGGAAGACCTTTGTTAGAGATTCTTTTTGGTATAGATCTTACTATTATCTTTGAGGTATCAATAGATTGACCCATGGAGGATATTTTGTGTAAGAATCTATTTGAATATTTTTGAAACTTTGTATTTTGATTTGAATGGATTTGGCTATGTATAAACTTTTATCGGAAATCCTTAATTTCCTTTTTATGAAATTTTCTTGAGAATTATTGTTGATTTTGTTTTCTATCCCTAAAGAGAGAATTGTGTTCTAGTTGGTTGATGACATTTGATGGCCTATGGCTTTAGTTTGTATTTTGAATGCCTTGCGATGTCTTGGAACACGGGATGAGATTCATACGTATTCAAGGTAGTACGGCGGTTGTCGCGTACTCAGATCTGCAGGTTGGGACGTGACACTATTGGTAGACATACATTTACCTGCTTGGTTTGAGATTTTCCAAATTTTTCTTGGTGCCGATCAAAAACCTCACAGTATACTTGCACTTTGGAATTTGTCTTCTTCTATTTGCTTGGAAAAAAATTCCCACAATAGTGTGAACGTTTTTTTTTTTGGATTCCCATTCTAGAGAAAGTGAGATCCATGATCTTGCTTTCCTCTTTTGTTTTTGTTTTTGTTTTTTTTTCTTTTATATATTTGGGAAAAAGATAAAATTAAAAAATTATGATAAAAAAATTAAAGATTAACCAATATTAACCAATATGATTAATAAAAAATTAAATATTAACCAATATTAACCATTAATATTAACAAATAGTATTTAAAAAGTAAATACTAACTAATAATTAATAATTAAAAAATTGTTAAAAATTAATTAAATTTATTATTAACTAATATTAAAAATTAATTAAAATTAAAAAATTATTAATAAAAAAACATATAATTAATAAAAAAATATTATTATTAATTTTTTAATTAAAAAAGAAAACATAATCATTAAATTTTTATTAATTAAAAATTAATTATTAATTTAAAAAATTAATAAAAAATTAACCAATAATTAAGAATATATAATTAATAACAACAACAACAATCAAAATTTTAATCTCAACAATTGTGATCGACTTTGGAGTTGACGTATATGTACGCAAATTTCCTCTTATATTTTTGTAAAGAATCTATTTACATACCTCGAACTCGTAACAAGGTCACTAAAGACATAACTTAATCGTTGTCCGAAGGTTCGTAAAAAAAAAAACTTCTTGTTAAAGTAATGAATGCTAAAATCTAGAAATACCAGTCTTGATAGAACATAAGCCTAGAAGGAGAACCACTTTGCTTGAAATTGGAGTTATTCTTTAGATAGATTTATTTAATGAATTCCAATTTCTGAATTTCATTCACCTTCCATGGAGCCTGAACTGTCAAGGATTAAAAAGAGTTTCATGGACATCATTATACTCCGATGAGCGCTGCCAAAAATTAAACCCCTGCATTGTATAGGTCTTCCCACTGCTTGTGGCTCCATAAGCAAAGACCGTAGCATTGAAACCACGAAAGATCTTAGGAATCAAAGGGTTAACTTCATTTAAGAAAATCTGACCTACATTGTTGTCTTCTTCTCCAAAGAATGAATCCAATTTATAGCACTCATTTCGACTGGTTTCTTGGTCTTTCAGATGGACAGTGACTTCTTCTTGAGATTCTATTTCAGGGTCAAGAGCAGAGACACAAGATATTAGATGACCCCTTTTCTCGTCGATCTCATGGGGAAGGAAAGGACGGACTGTTACTACAAGAACATATAATTAATAAAATATAAAATATTAACTAATAATTAATAAAAAAGATATAAATAATCCTTTAATTATTTTTTGAAAGAAAATATAAAATTAATTAACCAATAATGTCTTGTATTTTTGAGATATTGAATCTCGTATTTTTGTAGTTTGAGATTCCGGATATTCATACAGCTAAATTCAATTCAAACACACAAAGATATACTCTTTATATTCTTATTGCCAAGCAAAGTAATTCCTTACATTTATTGGCTCTACCCCCACACATAATGCAATCAACGAAAACAATAAAAAAATCTTTATATTCTTAGTGCCAAGCAATTTTGACATCACGGGAGATTGTGTCTGTACATTTATTGGCTCTACCTCCACACATATATTCTTTATATTCTTATTACCAAGCAAAACAATTCCTTATATTTATTGGCTCTATCCCCACACATACTGCAATCAATGAAAGCAAAAAAAAAAAAAAAGAAAAATCTTTATATTCTTAGTGCCAAGCAATTTTGACATCATGGGAGGTTGTGTCTCTACATTTATTGGCTCTACCTCCACACATATTGAACCTGTCCTTATGATCAATTCAAACACACACAAAGCTCCTCCTTGTAAATAAAAAATGATGAGTGAAGTAGTGAATGTGAAATCAACTTCAACATCAAACCCATCAACACCAACCTCTAAATTCAACCCATTTGTAAGCAATGAAAACTCTACCCAAAATCAAAAATCTATTAAAATAGACCAAAATGAGACTCATTGATTGATCTAGTCAACCATCATGATTCATCTAATCAACCATCAACATGCAATCATAATAATTGATTTAGTTAATTACTATGATTGATTTAACCATTTCAATTGATTTGGTCAATAATATATATTTGGTTGATTTAATCAATTATTAATATTGATTTAATCAATCATTCTATATTTAATTGATTTAATTAATGATTGATTTATTCAATCATTATATATTTAGAAAATTAACTTTATTTTTTATTACTTTCATTTTTACTTATTTTATTCAAATTTCTTTCCTTTTTTTCTATTAGCTAAACTCTTATATAAATAGGGCTCTTCTCCACACTTTGTAATTAAGCAATGAGAGACAATCTTCTCTCTTGCATTAGCTCTCTTTCTTTTTTCTTGTAATTTTCTTCAACAATCAATACAAAGAAAATTCTTTTCATTTTCTTCGAATTTTATCTTGATATAATTCTCTTACGTAACATTGGTTCTAGATTGCATGTCTAGAAACATACGAGGAGTCTAATATCAAGATTAAAATTTTACAACATGGTATTAGAGCAAACTTCGATTCCTTCCACTTCGAGATTAGGTGATCCTTTTTCCCAAATCATTTCTTTTCATTCACAACCCTTTTTTTCCATTCTTCTTACATCTTCAAATTATTTCCAATGGGCTGCTCATATTAAGAGATCCTTAAACTCAAGCAATCTCTTGAGTCACATTACAAAGGATCCTCTTGAGGAGTCAAACCCAATATTTGAAGAATGGAAAATGAGGGATGACCAAGTTTTCATCCTACTCACAAGTTCTATGGATCAAACTCATAGAATTATAGTCACTTGCTCTCCAAATTCAAAAGCCCTATGGGATCAAATATATAATCTTTATGGGTAAGAGTCAAATTTAGGAAGAGTTTTTGAGATAAAGAGGCAAATTGCCAATATCAAAAAAGATGAAAAGACTCTCACCTAGCTATTCGGCGAATATGAAGACCTTTGGAACGAGATCAAAACTTTGAGACCGATCACAACCGATCTCAAAATTTTACAAAAAAGAGAGGATGAGGACAAGTCCTTTGGGCTCCTCATTTCTCTTGGAGAACAGTTTGCACATGTTCGTCAAGAAATCCTTTAAATGAAGGATTTTCCTTCCTATCAAGAAGTAAAAGCCATGATCCAATGAGCAGAAGCAAGTATGAAATTTGAGGATACTCCTCAATCCAAAGTAGAAGGGTATGGTTTAAACTTTACCACAGAAGGGCAAGTGGCCAATAAGGTGCATCACATGGCCAAGAAGATATGTGCTCATTGCAAAAAGCCAAATCATTCACAAGAAAATGTTGGTTTCTTCATCCTCACCTAAGGCCTGAACACATGAAAAGAAAGGACCAACTATCTTCAAATGTGGCCCAGAATGCATCCCTTGAGTCAAGTATCGAAAGTATCATATCAAAGATGTTGCTCAAGCAAGGAACAACTAATCCAGGTACTTGCTTAAACTCAACTTTGAATTTCCAAGATTGGTTGGTAGATTTGGGTTACGACCATCATATGGTTAGGGATAAGGATAAATTTAAGAAACTGAAATCTCTACCAAACTATAAGACAGTCAAGATTGCTAATGAGCATAATTTAAATATAAGAAATTTTGGAAAAATTAATTTTTTTCAGAAAAAAGACTAATGCTTTATATATTCCCGAATTCTCCTCTAATCTTATGTCTATTAGCCAAATTACTAGGGACCAAAATTGTAAAGTTATATTTGATCTTGACACTATTGTTTTTCAGGATCTCAAAACAAACCAAGTGATTGGTAGGGGATTCAGAAGAAACAATCTATATTTTTTGAGTGAAGATAATCATGCATACACGGCATATCAAGGAGAAAGTTATATTTTATGGCATGCTAGATTTGGTCACCCTAGTAAGCAAGTTTTGAAATATCTGTTTCCAACAAAAAATTATGAAGATAGATGTTGTGAAGCTTGTATTTTTGGAAAAGAAACTCGAATGCATTATCTAATTTCAGAAATAACTTATGAAAATGATTTTAATCTTGTACATTCTGATATCTGGAGATCTCTTGTAATATCTAGACGAGATTTTAAATACTTTATATCCTTTATTGATCACAAGACTAGATACACATGGGTATATATACTCACTTCAAAAGCACAAGCATTCGAAGCATTTAAAAACTTTTACAATTTTGTCACTAGGCAATACAATGCAAACATAAAAATGCTTAGGACAGATAATGGAAGGGAATACATTAATCATACATTCACAAATTTTCTAGAAGAAAATGGAATAATTCATCAAACTTTATGCCCATATACCCCCAACAAAATGGAGTAGTCGAAAGAAAAAATCGACACTTACTTGAAATAGCAAGAACAATCATGTTCTATGCTTACATGCCTAAAAAATTTTGGAGCGATACTGTTAGTACCGCAGCTCATCTAATTAACCGCTTACCCACTAAGATACTTCAAGATAAATCTCCCTTAGAAGCTCTCACTAAAACCAAGCCAAATATTACTCACTTAAAAGTGTTTGGATGCATATGCTATGTACATATACCAGAATAATTTAGAAATAAATTAGATAAAAAAGGGAAGTTGTGTGTCTTTATAGGATATGGATATTTCAAAGGGGTTATATATGTTATGATCCTATGACTAACAAAATATACACATCAAAAGATGTGATATTTATAGAAAATGAGTTTTATTTTACAGATACAAGTGAAGAGAGAATACCAGAAAGGGAAGATCTGTATGTTTTCTTGTTAACTCCTAAAGAAGTTAGCAACCCTTCTCCCCAATCTAACGAAGAGGACAACTCAGAGCAAGAGCAAGAGAGAGAATTATCAGAAAATTCTGAGCAAAGCAAAGATAGAAGTTCCCCCAAAACTGAAGGAAGTAAGGAGCAAGGGGGAGACCAAATCCAAGAAGACTCACTTCCCTCAGAAGCAAATGCAGAATCTAATGATCCGTCATCATCTCGACCGCCACTTAGAAGGTCAACAAGGCTGAGATTCCCTCCATCAAGATGGGATCACTATGTCTCTAAGGTCACATCTTATCCCATTGCTAACTATTATACTACAACTAACGTTTCCTCAAGTCACCAAGTATTTTTGAGTGACATTGATCAAGTACAGGAGCCTAGAAGTTTCAATGAGGCCAATGATCACCCAGAATGGAGGAAAGCAATGAAAGAAGAGCTAGATGCTCTCACAAAGAATAAGACTTGGGAAATAATGACTCTCCTAAGAGAAAAGAAAGCAGTTGGATACAAATGGATCTACAAAATTAAGCATAAAAGTGATGGTTCAATTGATCGCTACAAGGCTAGACTTGTAGCCAAGAGGTTTACCCAGACCTATGGAGTGGACTATACGGAGACTTTTGCACCCGTAGCGAAGATAAACACTATGAGGGTCTTCTTATCTCTTGCAACCAATAAGAACTGGCCAATATACCAGATGGACGTAAAGAATGTTTTCTTGCAAGGAGAGCTGGAAGAGGAGGTTTACATGCATCTGCCTCAAGGGTTCAACCAAGGTCACGAAGGACAAGTGTGCAGATTGAAGAAAGCCATCTACAGTCTCAAACAATCTCTTCGGGCCTGGTATGCAAAACTAAGCTCTGCACTTCTTAGTAACAATTTTAAAAAATGCAATTGTGATTCCTCCATATTTACTAAACTTGATAATGAAAGAATCACTATTATGCTCATATACGTTGATGATATTATTATTACTAGGAGTGATATGAGTCATATTGATCAAGTTAGAAATTTTCTTAAATCTAGTTTTGATGTTAAAGATTTAGGGATACTTAAATATTTTCTAGGAATAGAACTTGCCTACTCTCACAAGGGGTTTGTCCTATCCCAAAGAAAGTACACTCTTGATTTATTGTGAGAACAGGTAAATTGGGAGCAAAACCAGCTATTAGCCCTATCTCAACATCTAATGAAGGGAATGATATTGATCAACTATTCACAGATATACAAAAGTACCAGAGACTTGTAGGAAGGCTCATTTACCTGACTATCACTAGACCCGATATTGCATATGCAGTGAGTCAAATCAGTCAGCATATGCATCCTCCTAAGGTGTGCCATTGGAAAGCAGCTAAAAGAATCCTTAGGTATCTTAAAGGGTCTCCCGGGAGAGGAATCTGCATGAAGAAAAATCAAAGTTCAGAAATAGTGGGCTATTGTGATGCGGATTGGGACGGAGATTCAATGGACAGAAGATCCACCACAGGCTATTGCATGTTTGTTGGTGAAAATCTCGTGTCTTGGAAGAGCAAGAAACAATCCGTAGTTTTAAGATCCAGTGCGGAAGCTGAGTACAGGGCCATGGTAGTAGCAACCAGTGAAATCGTTTGGTTAAAGGCTCTAGTTGAAGAATTAGGATTTCAAGTCACTTCTCCAATTAAACTTTTCTGCGACAATTAGTCTGCTATTCACATTGCTTCTAATCTTGTCTTTCATGAGAGAACAAAATATATTGAAGTTGATTGTCACTTTGTACGCCAAAAGGTTGAAGACAAGACCATAGTCACTCCTCACGTGAAGAGTAGTGAACAGCTTGTTGATATTTTTACTAAGGGAATTGCGACAAGTCACATGCAAAACATTCTCAACAAGTTAGGCTCCATAGATATCTACTCACCAAACTTGAGGGGGAGTGTTAAAATAGACTAAAATGAGACTCATTGATTGATCTAGTCAACCATCATGATTGATCTAATCAACCATCAACCATTCAATCACAATAATTGATTTAGTTTTACTATGATTGATTTAACCATTTCAATTGATTTGGTCAATTATATATATTTGGTTGATTTAATCAAATATTAATATTGATTTAATCAATCATTCTATATTTAATTGATTTAATTAATGATTAATTTATTCAATAATTATATATTTAGAAAATTAACTTTATTTTTATTATTTTCATTTTTACTAATTTTATTCAAATTTCTTTCCTTTTTTTTTACTAGCTAAACTCTTATATAAATAGGGCTCTTCTCCACACTTTGTAATTAAGCAATGAGAGACAATCTTCTCTGTTGCATTAGCTCTCTTTCTTCTTTCTTGTAATTTTCTTCAACAATCAATTTAAAGAAAGTTCTTTTCATTTTCTTCTTTTTTTTCTTCAAATTTTATTTTGATATAATTCTCTTATGTAACATTGGTTCTAGATTGCATGTCTAGAAACATACGAGAAGTCTAATATCAAGATTAAAATTCTACAACAAAATCAACTATGGAAAGAAAAGGGGCGTGTTTTTACTGCAAGAAAATGGGTCACTGGTTCAAAAATTGTCCCGATAGAAGCAACAAGAAGATCATCAAATGAGAAAGAATAAACACCAATTTAAAATGGCTCATAATTGAATGCATACATTGTCTTGAATCTTGTTTGCCTTTAACTTTCCAAACTAAACGAAACCTTTTAAGGAATTTCTGTACTTGTTACAAGGTATCAGTTTATTCACTTAAATTCAATTTTGTTTATAGTGTAGAAATTGCTTGTTGGTTCTACAGTTTACTCCTATGTCATTTTCTGTCTACTTGAACCATACAAATAAAAAAATCTTTACAAATGAACATAATAAGAAAATTAAAAAATATTATATAAAATATATACACTTTGTCATGCCCCGACTCTTGCGTCAATCACGCGACAACAGCTACGTTACCCCAAAGTACGTGTGAACTCCGCTTCGTGTCCCATGGTACCGTAAAATATTTCGATATCCCAATCATTTTAAAAATAAATTTAAATCATCTATAGTCCAATCCGGCCTTCTAAATAAATTTCATGTAGTTAAAATAAATTTGTAAACTTAACATATGATTCAAAATCCATCACATAATCCAAATATCCCAACGAAAGCTATATGTCTTGCAAAAGAAATTTTTAAACAGAGTAAATAATGTTTCACATCATAAAAGTAAGGATTTTATAATACTTGCCTAGAGTTAAACAAGCAAGTATTTATCAAATTCAACTTATAATTGGTTAGAAAAATTCCTTCCATGGTTCCTAACAACATAGATTTCAAAAAAAACTTTTCCAAGTCTAGTGTTTGTTGTAGACCACCAGAAGAAATTTCTTCAAGCCGGTACTAGTCCAAGTTTAAGTCTTCAATCTGAGCTTCCTCTGAAAAAAATTAGAGAGAATACGGTGAGTATAAAAATACTCAGTGAATAGAGTACAACAACATACTGAACATGAAAGTAAGGATTTTATAATACTTGCCTAGAATTAAACAAGCAACTGTTTATCAAATCCAACTTCCAATTGGTTAGAAAAATTCCTTCCATGGTTCCTAACAACATAGCTTTCAAAAAAAACTTTTCCAAGTCTAGTGTTTGTTGTAGACCACTTGAAGAAATTCCTTCGAGCCTGTTCTAGTCCAAGGTTAAGTCGTTAATCTAACCTTTCTCTGAAAAAAATTATAAAGAATATTGTGAGTATAAAAATACTCAGTGAAAAGAATACAATAACATACTGAACATGAATGAGGGGTGAGGGTGGCTGTGTCAAATACATATGTTAAAATTTATTCTAATGTGATAAATAAAACTATTTGTATAAAATGAATTCAGATTAAATTTACCATGACTCATATATTCTAAATCAATAAACAATTTGATTTTTCCTTGGAATTTTTCTTGGGGTTTACTAAAAATCACTTTTCTACCAATAGCCGTTGGTAAAATTCGCTAAAGGGGTTTTTCACAATTTTCATAAAATATCCCTTATCTTTAGCATTGGCTCGGAGTTCTGTGAGGTATCACCATGTTATCACAGGAACAACTTGAGGAGGCTATTTATCTTGCATACCACTAAGTCAAATTTTTAAACTAGCCTTTACCATGCTGTCCCGATGGCCCCGATCTGTGGAAAGATTTAGACTATAGTCATTTATTCTTTTCCGTGCACCATGTTACACATTTCATAATTCAACATATCAATCATTTGCAAGGAATTGAGATTTTATAATTCACGATCATCATTCAAATATAACATGTTACAAAACGATTCAAAGTTAATGATAGAGTCATCGATTTATCAAATTATTTGAATTGGCACACCACAATCACAAAGTAGTGTAAATCCATTTCAAATTCCATTCAAAATTCAAATTTACCAATTATAATTTAAATCATTTTATCATTCATACTCATTATCGCTATCCACTCACCTCTTGAGAGGGTATTTACTTCCAATCTACAACCAGTTCTAAGATAATCCTTTCTCGGGTTTCAAATTGATTTATCCTAAATCAAATAACATTTATTTGAAAATCACGCCTATGACTAGGATTTATGGGTTTTTTCCCAACATAGCACAAATTCTAATTTCTCAAATTCATGAATCTATGTTCTAATTCCATCATTTATATATTATTTGTATCTATTTATAGTTTTCATTCACAATTTTCTCCAAATGCAAAGAAAGAGAAGAGAGAGAGAGAGAGGGAGAGAGAGAGAGAGAGAGAGAGAGAGATTTGATCATGTCTGAGAGTGAAAAATGAGAATGTAGGCTTGATTAAGCCTTTTTAATAGTAGGGTATGAAATCTCAATCTTGTCCCTTATTATCCTTAAGTTTTGTTTAAGTTTTATTGTTCCTTTTTTGTCATTTCATAGTATTCCATGCTCACGAGTCAACTTGTAAACAATTCAAGTTGACTTGGGTGTTTAATCTCTTCCAAGGTCAAGTTGACTTGTTGTCTTACAAGTTGACTTGGTTTTTGTTTATGATTGGCTCAAGTTGACTCGAATATAGGTTAAGTCGACCCAATCTCCCCTTTGGGTAACCCATAAGTTGACTCGTTTAAGTTTTAGATATGTTTTCCTAAGATTCATATTTAGCAAGTTGACTTGTTTTGAATGCAAGTAAACTTATAAACTCATAGTTTGGAAACACAAGTCGACTTGTTAGTAGGCAAGTCGATTTGCTTATGTGTAGGGTTAAGAATTCTGAAACCTAAATTCCTCAAGTTGACTTGGTACTTGTTCAGGTCAACTTGGTGAATTCTATACTTGACTAAAATCCAATTTCTGAGCTCTAAGTTGACTTATCATAGGGCAAGTCAACTTGTCATCATTTAATTGACCCTAAATAAGTTTGAAGTATCCCAAATTATTATCAAAACCTATTTTTCTCTCAACAAAACTTTATAAGGTTTTCATTAATAAGTTAAAATCAATTACAACTGTTTTCTTCTGATAATTTTATCAAGAAAAATTGAAAATTCCATAAAAATTTTCTAACATCAAATTTTTGGTGTTACATACTTTAAATACAGAAATCATAAAACCTATACGAAGTCCCACAGGAAGGACGTTCGACATTTTTGAGTGGTTGATGTTTAGTGGGATAACGATTGGGCCTACGAGGTGGAGGTGGACTATAGGATGTTCTCTCATTGGTACTGGTGATGTTTTGAACTGATTATCAACAAGCAGAGCTATGGAAAAATGAAGCTTGTACAATCTGAATTCGTGCCTACTACCTAAAAAGGAAATTTATGCAAGGGTATTGCTTTGGTGATTTGAACTATTCTCTAACTTGAATCTGTTTTGACAAACTGGCCTGGAGTTTATGTAATTTCAAACTTAAAGCCATGCACGTTGAAAGAGTTTGTCCTGGTTGTAGCACTCCATGGGAATATACAGTCCCCAAAGCAGAACTGATAGAGGAAGAAGAAACTGAACTGAGTAGAACTAGTGAAATCCAGCAACCTTCTTAGCCTATCAAGAGGAAAAGGTTTTGAAATATCAAAGCAGAAAATCTGGATATTGTGGGGACTAGTTCTCAGACTTTGATATAACTTATAATGCTTCTTGATGTGTATTACCTAAATAGAAGTAGATTTAAGAGTGTTAGATTGTCAGGTCTTTTCTCTTTACAAACTTCATAAGAGGGCACATCATTACTATAAAATCACCTTTGTAGGTCAAGAAATGATCTAACACCAATTCCAATATAACCATCTGAGGTAGAAGAGAGCTACTGGTAATGAATAAGTTTATTAAGAATCTTTTCCTTCTGAGACATAGTGAGACAATCCACCAGACACTCTTAAATCTGTTTCTATTTAGGTAATGCACATCGAGAAGTATTATAAGTTGTATCATTCCTAAAGTTATATCGGGGTTCTTCGTGCTATGTTTTAGCTCTTCCTTTTTAATGTTTTATAAGCAGCAATAATCAGAGTACTTATTGTATATAGAATCCAATGACTACCTTTAAGGTTAGAGTGCAAATACATATAGAAGAGAGATGATTACATTATTAACATCTTAGTTAAACGAACCCTTGCATTCTTCATTGCATTCTTTATCGCATCTTGTTTCAACTCCCATACGACAAATGCAATTGGGGTATGATGAGAGAGGAATTGACATCATAGCATCAAAATTGAAGTCATCGCAACACTTGAAGAAATTACATTCCTTGTGGAAAAAATATATAAAAAATCAACAAGTCAAAACCAAACAACAATTATAATAAGAGGCAAAAAGAAATAAAAAACCAAAAAACTAAATTGAATTGAAGTGAATAAACTGATACCTTGTAACAAGTATAGAAATTCTTTTAGGGTTTCGTTTAATCTGGGAAGTTAAAGGCAAACAAGATTCAAGTCGGCGTGGGCATTCAATTGTGGGTCATTTTGAATCGGTGGTTATTTTTTCTTGTTTGATGAAGCTCTTGTTGCTTTTGTCAGGATAGTATTTGGACTAGTGTTCCATTTTTTCACAACAAAAACATATTCATTTCGGAACTCTTTCTATGGTTAATTAATAAAAATTTATTGATTATGTTTTCTTTTTTAATTAAAAAATTAATAATAAATTTTTATTAAATATATGTTTTCTTTTTTAATTAATAATTTTTTAATTTTAATTAATTTTTGAACAATTTTTTTAATTTTAGATTAATTTGTTAATAATTTTTGATTAATTTTTAATAATATTGGTTGAAATTTAATTTTTTATTAATTTTAAATTTTTTTAAAAATTAAAAAAATGAAGTTAATAAAAATTTTTAATTAATAAAATTTTTTTATTGATTTTATGTTTTAATAATAATAATAATAATAATTTTTTAATAATTTATGTTACTTTAAAAATAAAAAAAAGATGATAAAAGCGAGATTGCGAATCTCGCTTTCACAAAGCGAGATTGCGAATCTCGCTTTCACAAAGCGAGATGCCCGACCTTGCTTTCACAAAGCAAGACCAGTAATTTTGCTTTCATCATTTTTTTTGTTCAGAAATTTTATTACAAAAAAAAGAATTCGAGATTGCTAATCTCGATTTCTTTACTTTGGGAATTAAAAAAAACATTATTTGGAGTATAGTGAATAAAGAGTACACTATTTGAGGGAAAAAAATCCCCTCGGTGATGTTATTCACTAATTGCCTCTTGGTTTTCAAAGTGCCAAACACTTTGTCGGTATATTTTATTCCACTCCCTCTTAGCTTTCAAAATTTTCAAAACACTGGGTCGGTGCACTCTATTTCCATTCACCTCTTTGGTACTGCATTGACATTGTCGGTCGACACTTGTAATTGAAATTCTACATAACTCCTCGGCCTTTGCAATTAAAAGTGTGATACTTGAGATTTGAACCCTAATCTACCAAGTCTCCAAAAAGCTTTCAATCACTATCCCACTCAAACACTTTTAATCATGTAATACTTAATCTAAATTATATCCCATAATTTTTAAGTATTCAAAATTTTTAGTATTCCAAATTTATTTTCCATAGAATTTCATCTTTTATTCCAACCTGTCCTGCTCGTCAACAAAGACATCATCTCAATAGAAAAAAAGTCTAAGTATTTAAACCCATGTGGTTGATTGCTCCAATAAAACTAAAAGGACGTATTGGGTATAGGTGCAAATTGGAAGTAGATGAGGGCCATTAAGCTAATATTGGAAATGAGATCGAGGATAAAAGGAGAAGTGAGATTTTAGAATCCACGAAACCCAATTCCACCTCTTTCTCTCTAGACTACTTTTCTCTCCTCTCCCAAACCCAATCGATTCATCACCAAAATTCAAGATCTAAGGTTTCAAATTTCTTATCTAATTTCCCAAAGTTAAATTTTAGCATTGATTTTGGAGAAAATCTTGAGGATCTAGAGCTGTCACGAAAAGGAAAAAATCAAGGGTTTGATATAACCCTAATTAGGCGGATCTTTTTAGAGAAAAAAGCAAGGTATTATAATCATTCTAACTTAAGTTTAATTTGTTTAGTTACTTATCCATTTGGATTTGGAGGATTTTAATTCATAGTGACTGAGAGGAAAATTAGGTTTTGATTGTTAGGGTTTTCAGTTGACATGAATTGATGGATATTGATGATGTTAATTAATGGGTGATATTTTTTAGGGGTTGGACAAAGCTGATCGAGACAAATCTCTTATTGGTTGTGGACTAATTACCCTCCCTAAACCTATGAGTAGATGATTTGTTATGTTTGTGAATGATTTTTTTTTATATAATTTTCTAAAATGGTTTTCTCTAATTTAAATTTATAAAATGTTTTGTAAATGTGGAGTGTCCCTAAATATGTTTAGATTTGAACTATGAGTTTTATACTCTTACTAATATATCTTGTGCCATGCTAAATTTTTCTATAAATATTGTTGCTGGACTCATGAATTGAAAAATTTGTTGATTTATATGACACATGATATAATATTTGTAATTATAGTCATTTTCTACACGGTGTGACCCAACGGGGTAATGTGATAAGGACATTGTTGTTATTAGACAGGGAGGTGGTTGGACCTCCAAGGAGATCACGAGTTAACACCAAGGTTAGGGTTAATGTTTATAATTGATAATGATTAAAAACTCTATAGTGATTCCACCATTGTTCTGAGCCAGGTTTTTAGTGGAAAAATTTTTAGGCAAACCTCTTGATTTTGAAAATGTATATATATTGGATACTCATTTGAGTTTGTTGGAAATCATGGCTCTTGCTAAAAAATGTGTTGATGACTACATGATATTTGTTGAGACAGAAATATGATTTTGAAATTATTGTTTGACACTTTCACACTCACCACTCACTCACTCACACAGTTATGTCATTGCACTTTACTCAATGAGTATTTTTATACTCACTCTTTCTTCCTTATATTTTTTAGAGGAAGTGTAGAGACTAGAGCCTCTTCATCGTTAGCTAGATCCAGCTGAGGAAAGAGTTGCCCGGGACCAACCTTGGTATTGATCCTTCCTAGTTATGGATTTTTGGAGGTTTGTAGATAGACTCATTGGAGGGCATTTTGAAAATAAAATTTATATTTTGGGAAATCATATTTTGAAACACTCATAGCATGTTTACTTATATATTTTCCTAAAGTTGAGTTTATATTTATGTTTTGGTAAATCATATTTTGAAATACTTCTTGTAGCATGTTTTACATATATATTTTCCTAAAGTTGAATTTATGATTTGAAATGATAAATATTTGATTTGTTGGATTTTCTTAATTTTGGAAAAGATATTTTCTTAGCCTTGCAGGATTTTGGGATGCGTGCTCACTACACGTGCTTCTAGTTCTCGCGACGGTTGTCATATGTTCGGATCTACGGGTTAGGGCTTGAAAAAAGGGATGGGGTCACTTTTGTGGAAAGTCTAGACACCACAAGAAAGATTGTCTAAAATGTTAAGTATGGTTCAAAAGTAGATGTAAGCCTAGTGCTTTCGTATGTTTAAAATCAAATTTGGTAGAAGTTTTTTATAATACTTGGTAGATTGATTGTGTTTGTACCAGTTATATTTCTAATATGATGCACGGATTCCTTACAACCTAAACCATAAACGCAAATGAAAATTTTGTACTTATGGGGAATGGAGACAAAGTTCCAGTTAATGGTTTTAGAACTTATCGCTTGATTTTAGACACCAGATATCATTTAGATCTTTTTTAAACTCTTTATGTTCCTTCTGTTTCTCAAAATTTAGTTTCTTTGTCAAAACTTGATATAGTTGGATACTTTTTTAAATTTGGAAATGGATGTTGTAGTTTATTTAAACACAATTATTTTGTTGGCTCTGGTGTTCTTTGTGATGGTTTATATTGATTAAAACTTGAAAATCTTTTTACTATCTATTGACTTTATATCATAATGTTGATACTAAACGTGATTTAGTGAATGAAAGTTTAGCTTACTTGTGGTATAAACATTTGAGTCATATATTCAAAAAAAGAATACAAAAATCGATAAAGAATGAAATTCTTCTGGATTTAGATTTTATTGATCTTGGTATTTATATGGATTGTATTACAGGAAAGCACACAAAACACACACTTAAGTAAAGGCCACAAGAAGCACACAACTCCTTGAACTCAAACACACCGACATATGTGGACCTTTTGATGGAAAAAAAGTATTTTATCTCATTCATTAATAATTTTTCACGTCATGGATATGTTTATTTGTTACATGAGAAATCTCAATCAATAAATGTCTTAGAGGTATTTATTACTGATGTTGAAAGACAATTAGATAGAAAAGTGAAAATTATCAGATTTGATAAAGGTGGTGAATATTATGGAAGGTATGATAAATTTGGACAATATTCTGGTCCATTTGCTAAATTCCTTGAAAAGCATGGCATATGTGTGCAATATATAATGCTTGATACACCAAAACAGAATGGTGTTGCAAAAAGGTATAATTGTACTTTAATAGATATGGTTAGGAGTATGTTAAGCCGTTATTCTTTACCCTTATCATTGTGAATGTATGCTCTAAAAACTAACATGTATTTGTTAAATAGCGTTCTAGTAAGGCAGTTCCAAAGGCTCTTTTTGAATCGTGGATAGGAAGAAAATCTAGTTTAAGGTACCTTTATGTTTGGGGTTGCCTGGCAGAAGTAAGAATTTATAATCCAGATGAAAAGAAACTAGATTTAAGAATAGCTAGTAGTTTCTTTATTGGTTACCCAGAAAAATCATAAGGGTATAGATTTTATTGTCCTAACTATAGTATAAGGATTATTGAAATTGGAAATGTGAGGTTTATTGAAAATGGTGAAATCAGTGAGAGTGTGAAACCACGTAAAGTGGAAATTCAAGAAGTTATGATCGAAATTTCTCTACCTAGAACTTCTACTCAAGTTGTTGTTCTCACAGTTGTTAAAAATTTTGACAACTTGTAAGAACAATAAATAAATGATGAAACATTCCGTAATGAAACTGTTGTCAATGAATAAATGGTAGATGAACCACGTGAGATAGCATTAAGAAGGTTTGAAAGGCAAAGAAGACCTGCTATTTCTGATGATTATGTGATTTATTTACAAGAGCCAGAATGTGACTTGGGTATTGATAATGATCTAGTTTCGTTTTCATAAGTTATGAAAAGTAATTATTCTATTAAGTGGTTAGATGCCACAAAAGAAGAGTTAAAATCAATAAATTATAACAAAGTTGGGGATCTAGTTGAATTGCCTGAAGGATGTAAAAGAGTTGGGTGTAAGTGGGTCTTTAAAACCAAAGGCGACTCTAATGGCAATATTGAATGATACAAAGCTAGATTTGTTGCCAAAGATTTTATTCAAAAAGATGGTATTGACTACAAAAGGACATTTTCTTCTGTTTCTATAAGGACTTGTTTAGAATCATCATGACATTAGTAGCTCATTATGATTTAGAGTTTTATCAAATAGATGTTAAAACCACTTTTCTAAATGAGAATTTAGATAAAGAAGTTTATATGGATCAGCCCGAGTGTTTTTGTCATCAAGGAAAAGGAATACATGGGGCGTAAAGTTAAAAAATCAATATATGAACTTAAACAAGTTTCTTGACATTGGTATCTTAAGTTCAATGATACCATCATTTCCTTTAGATTTAAAGAGAACATTATTGATCGATGTATATATTTGAAGGTTAGTGGGAGCAAGTTCATAATTCTATTTCTATATGTTGATAACATTTTGCTTGCTACTAATAATCTTGCCTTATTATGTGAAACCAAGAAATTTCTTTTTAAGAAATTTGAAATGAAAGATATAGGTAAGACATCTTATGTGATTGGAATTGAAATATTCCGTAACAGATCACAAGGATTGTTAGAATTGTCTCAGAAAGTATACATTAATAAAGTTTTAGAGAGATTTAAGATGGAAAGGTGCTCTGCAAGTATTGTTTCAATTCAGAAAGGAGACAAATTGAGCCTTATACAATGCCCAAGAAATGAATTGGAACGTAAAGAAATGGAACGGATTACTTATGCTTCTATCGTTAGTAGCTTGATGTATGCTCAGACTTGTACTAGGCTGGACATAAGTTTTGCTATGGGAATATTGAGCAAATATCAAAATAATCTAGGATTGGATCATTGGAAAACTGCAAAGAAAGTGTTAAGATATTTGCAATGAACAAAAGGTCATATACTCACTTATAGAAAATCTAATCATCTTGAGATGATAGGATATTAAGATTCGGATTATGCTAGATGTATGGATACAAGAAAATCCTCATTTGGTTATTGGTTGGAGGAGCAGTCTTATGAAAGAGTGCAAAATAGTCTGTTATAGCTGCATCTACCATGAAGGATGAGTTTGTGGCATGCTTTGAGACCATTGTTCATGGATTATGGTTGTGGAAATTTATTTCAGGAATTGGAATTGTTGATAGTATTGCCAAACCATTGAAGATTTAATGTGATAATGTCACAACAATATTCTTCTCTAAAAACGAAAAGTATTCCAAATGTGCTAAAAATATGGAATTGAAATATTTTGTCATTAATGAAGAAGTTTAGAAACAAAGAGTATTAATTAAACATATTAGTACAAATCTCATGATTGCGGATCCATTAACAAAATGGTTGCACTAAAGACATTTAATAAACATGTCGAAAGAATAGGCATTACTGAAAACCATTATTGACCTTATAATGATATTTTATGTTCTTTATATATTTGACACTTTGAACTTAATTAATTTATGTTTTTGACATTTCAATACATCCTGTTTATTATATTAGTTGTTGTATATACTGAATGAATTATATCAGTATAACAGGATTAATCTTTGACAAAAAACATAATAGTTGGATCATTACAGTACATCTCTCATTATAGGTCATATTAAGTAGAGAACTGATATTGTGATACATAAAAGGGACTATATCGATTCAATGACATATGACTGCTATGATCCTTATTATTTTTTCACTTAATACTGATTTATGATTTGACCAATATAATAAGGCGCTTTTGGTTACAATTTGCGCAGCCCAAGTGGAGGAATGTTAGATATTTATGGTCCACGTGTCACATTTCTATTGGTCATAAGGGAGAGAGTTAATTTTAAATGGTTAACTATACATTGATTGTTTGTACATAAAAAAGAGAATCCCAAGGAAACTAGTGCTCTCTTCAACTCTACATAACTTCTTTTCTCACCATCAAGAAAAACATTTTGTCAAAATTAAAGAGAGTTAAAGACGGAGAAACACAGATTTCTTTCAATTGAACGTTGTCATTAGGATCTCATCATGGATCAAGATACATTTTTTCTCTAATTAAATCTTCGTGAAAATCATATATTCGAACATCTTAGCATGAAGACTATGTAAACATTAGGATTTTTATTTACATCTTAAAGCAATTTTACTTATAGTTGGGGGTAGGTGGAGCGAGTTGGAGAAAGGCGAAAAGACAACCATACGAGAGCTACATAAAAAATGAGATTAATATATAGTAAATGTAATATATTATACTAAATGGAACCCCTTGAATAACATGTAACACTTTTATTAAGGAATCATTTTTAATAGCATTTTTAACAAAATGCCGTAAATGTTTTAGAGACATTTTTTTCCCCTTCAAATACTTGTATAATTTATTTTGGAAGTAAACATGATTTATATCTTTTAAAATGAATAATCCCTCTTACACCTATCTAAATCACTTAGCGATTGAGCATCTAAATCACTTAGCTATCGAGCATCTGGTGAGTTCTTCTACCTCAACCTCAGCCTCGAATGTCTCTCTTTCTTGTGAATTGAGGTAATCATGTCTTTTTCTTTCTCTCTGTATTGATTCATTCCTCTCATTCTCTTATCTCCTTTTTTTGTTTATTCTACCATTAGTTGTCAAACCCCTTTGTACTCTTTCTATCTCAAATCAAGCATTATGTCTCTTACTCTCTCTCTAAGTTGATTTTGCGATACTTTTACTTTTTCAAAAAACAATTTATTTTGTTGGGCTTGAAATAAATATCCTTAGGGAAAAAAAATGTATGCTTGTTTATCCAAGTGGCTGAATCCCTAGCACATATACAAACCATAGACCTATAGAGGAAAAAATACCTCCTCTTTTTAGGTATTCTCTTATTGTTTTGATGAAAATTCTTAAAAAGAGGGAGTTTTTTAAGTGTTCTCTTACGGAAGTTGTTCGTGTAAATGGACTAAAAGTCTTTTATTTGGAGGGCTACATATTATGAAGAAGAATAATAGATTATGCACGACAAAGGTACCATTTCTTGACTTCCTAAGTGAAAATTAAGATATATATATATATATATATATATTTATATATATATATTTTAGGAATAGGGTGACTCTATCACGCAGCGGAAACACATAAAAAATTTATGGAATCGTAAAAAATTACGGTTTTTGGGTATATCTCAATAAGCAGTATTCAATAATTTGGGAACCGTGAATCTTTCGTCTCGATCTCTCTCGCAGTCGGGTGATAATCACAAGTACCGAACTATCACCGCAATTTCACGACGTCGTAACCCTAAGTTCTGCGATTCAATTGTCATAGAAATTCCCTACTCAGAATTTCTCCAACCCTCATAGTGGTGTATTTTTCTCTCTAAAAAATACAAATGGGTGCTAGAAGTCTCTCTCAATTGCAATTCACGATCTGCAAGAAAATCCCCCAAAACTTAAAATAGTGTAGACTTTCCCACTTCTCTTCATTCCCTCAAAGGAAGGGAATAAATCACAATTTTACACCCAAGGAAATTTACCATAAGTTAGGACTAATTAATGGTAATGAGAGTTATCCCATTTCCATTTTAAATTCCAATTAAGGAATTTATTTTAGGTAAAATGCCCCAACTTGGGCACTTATCAATATTTCCCACTTGCACATGAGGGCATTTTACGATCATTACAAAATCACACCTCATGTGGTCTCTCCAAATCACCCTACTAGATTTTCATATAGAGTTAGACGTTGTGCGACTAGCGAGTACACCTGTAAATAAAAGACTTCTCAATACACCTGTTAGAATGATCGAGTAATTACCGTTAGTATCAAAAGAAAGCTCGTTGTACCCCAGATCCAAGACTAATTACAACCATTGAGTTACTTTCCTCATTAAAAGTAATCCCCAGAAATCGCTCAACTATGTATTCACTATTATGTTCAAATCACTACACGGATGAACATAAAAGACCGGTCAGTGAATATAACACAGTGATGCAATGTCAATTGGTATTCCTTTTCCGAATCTTAAATCTATCAGTCTCAACTCAGCTGCTTTCCTAGACCTATCCCTCAGATCTCAATTTATCTTCCGGGCCATCAGTAAACAGACTAAAGTAGCAAACACTGAAGCACGGTCTCCAGAAATAGTTAAAAGTAGTAAGGGTACAAGAGATCCCGACAATGGATCTCGGGTCTCACACAGTGGGGCTCGGGGATAATTTCAAATTATAGTCTCAAGCAATACAGCTCCCATTATCCCAAGTCGTCTCAATACACGCGGTGTGAAACATGTGCCACAGTGTTATTCTCTCATATCTCAAAAAGGGTATATGTCAGATTTCTCTAATACTGTGGAGGTATGAGACTCAGTCCATACATAAGACTTTACCCAGAGATTTCAGAGAGAGTATCTCAGAGACAATATCACAAATCTCAGGTGATATCTGAGATCTCAAACCTGGTTACTCACAGGCAATATGGATGTGGGTACGTCCATGTCGGTTACATCGCATGTGACCTCATCCTGAACACCTATCAGGACACTTATGTTCTAGCAAGACTACTCTCAAAAGCCTCTTACAGCTAGAAACCATCTCATCCCCGCTCACTCAGAGCTAGAGGTTGTCACTCGTGTGAGAGAGTCGACCTAATCTGCCTGATATATCTATTATCACATCACAGAGCATATATATGATAATCAAAATAAGTGCATTAAATAAAATATAACACAAGTGTGACTGAATAATACACAATAATCATATATATAGAAAAAATTAATAAGCATTAATATCGTCATCAAGTACAGACTGAGAAATGTCAAAAAAAGACCCAAACCCAATGACTCTCTATACCCTAAGAAGGAGTCTCTAGTGATGGGTTTGGTGAAGGAATTGGTCACCATACTGTGTGTAGAAAGGTATTTGACGGTCACCTCACCGTTCTTGATGATGTCTCTCACAAAATGGTATCTGGTGTCAATGTGTTTGGTTTTACTATAAAACTTAGGATCTCAAGTGTAAGAGATAGCGGCCTGATTATCACAAGAAATCATTACTGGCCTCCCACTATCTGCTATAATCCCTAAGTCATCTAGTAGTCTCCAGAGCCAAACACACTCCTGAACTGCAACTGAGCAAACCACGAACTCAGCCTCCATCATAGATAGAGCAACACAGGTTTGCTTTTTACTACTCCAAGAGATGGCCCCGCCATTAAGCAAGAAGGCAAAACCTAATGTCAATTTGAGTTTATCTAAATCGCCTCTTTAGTCTGCGTCTGAATAGCACACAAGGCACAAATCGTCTCCTCTGTAACACAATGAGAAGGTTGCAGTTCCCTTAAGATATCGAAAAATCCTTTTCACTGCTCTCCAGTTACCCCTTCCAGGATTTGCTTGATATCTGCTCCCTAGACCAATTGCATAACATATGTCCGGTCTAGTACACAACATTACGTACATTAAGCTTCCCACTACACTGAAATAAGGTACTTTACTCATTTCCCTTACTTCTTCCTAAGTTTTAGGACACATTTCCAGGCTCAGTCCTTCACCTTTGGCGATCGGAGTATCTATGAGATTACAATCACTTATCCCAAAGCGCTCGAGAATTTTCTTAATGTAGGTCTCTTGAGAAAGAGCCAACGTTTTTCTCGAGCGATCCCTTTGGATCTGAACTCCGAGGATGAACTCAACTTTATCCATGTGTTTCATGTCAAAGTTGGATGATAACCATGCTTTAATGGTCATTAAATACTGAATGTTGTTCCCAGCCAACATAATGTCATCCACATACAATGATAAGATCACAAAAGAGTTATCAGACCGTATCAGATAGACACAATGATCCTCCTCGACCATCGTAAAACCGTAAGATATCACCTCCTCGTGAAATTTTAGGTACCATCGTCTGGATGACTGCTTTAGGTAGTATATTGACTTCCGAAATCGATAGACCTTATCTTCCTGACCTACAGAACAAATCCTGGGGGTTGTTCCATGTAGATCTCCTCATCCAGATTCCCGTTAAGGAAAGAGGTCTTAACGTCCATCTGGAGTAACTCCAGATCCAAACTAGCGACAATCACCAAAAGTAAACGGATCGATGTAAACTTGACTACTCAGGAGAAAGTTTCCTCGTAGTCAATGCCCTTTGTCTGCGTGTAACTCTTCGCTACAGGACAGGCCTTGTACCTCCTGATCGATCCGTCGGCCTTTCTCTTGATTTTGAGAACCCACTTGTTCACAATGACCTTTTTTTCCTCAGGTAAGTTAACTAGTTTCCAGACCTCGTTGATTCTCATTGATTCCAATTCTTCCTTAATGGCTTGTAATCATTGGTCTTTTGCTGGACCCTTGAGAGCCTCTCTGAATGTCCTCGGCTCTTTATCATCCTCGGGAGTCACAATGAGGACCTTATCCTCAATCGGGAAACGACGACGAGATACATGTCCCTGACTACTCCTACAAGGAGAGAAAGCCTTTACACCTTCAGATGGACCGCTCCCACTAGGACCAAGATTTGTAATAGGGTCTTGAATCCTGTCGCTGGACTCGGTTGAGCCACTAGACTCATCCATTTCATAGAAGGTGTAATCTCGATCGATTTTATATCTCTTAGAAAAATCATTCTCGAGAAACGTGACATCATGAGACTCAATCTCAGTGACAATGTCGTTCGTATATTCTCCTAGGAACACATGTCCCTTGGATTGTTCAGACAGATACTCACGTCCCTGATCGTTTCTGAGAGTTTTCACCCTCAAGTCTAGCTGATTTTCAACTTTGTTGGTAAACCTCCTGAAGTACTCTAGTGCCTCAGACTTGTGTGAGATCAGGTAGACGTAATCGAAACGTGTGTGGTTGTCTATGAATATAATGAAATACGTGGCTCCATTTCGGGCTCTCATATTCATGGGTCCGCAAATATCGGAATGAACAAATTGTAATGGAGTCCCAACTCTCATTGCTTTCCCAAATAGTTTTCTAGTGGCTTTGCCCGCAAGGCAAAACTCACACAAGGGCAACTCGACCTTGGTTAGCGGGCCCAACAAGCCACTCGTAGCTAACCGGCCCATCATCTTTTACCCTATGTGGTCAAGTCTACTATGCCATACAATTACATCATCCACTACACTATCAGATGCAAAGGTAATAGGAGAAGAATGATAAATTTCATAAAAGGAAATTAAATTCAGTACATAAAGTCTCTCATGGACTAAATCGGAACATATCAAAGTACTGTTAGAAGAAATGGAAACTCTAGAGTTTCCAAACAAAATAGAGTATCCTAATTGGTCCAGACATCGGACAGATAAAAGATTCTGCCTAATCTCAAAAGCATACAAAATATCATGAAGATAAAGGACTTGGTCACTTCGCAGCAACAGCTTGCACGTGCCAATCCCTCTAATTTCCACAAATGCTCCGTTCTCCACATACAGCCTCCTCGCATGGGGACTCAAATGACGGAACTCCATGAACGCGCTTCTATCGCGAGCTACATGGTTCGTGGCTCCTGAGTCTACAATCCACAAAGAAGAAAAGTTAGCGAGCATCACACTAGATGACACATAATTCAAACCATGTAAAGAAGAAGGACTAACCTTTTGCTCGCCACACTCGCGTGCGAAATGCCCAGTCTTGCCACACATGTAGCATTGGACCTTGCTCTTATGGAGCTCCTTCTTCTTGCGTTTCTGCCATTTGTTGTCGGTCTTGACAGATTGCTTCTTCTTGCCTTGGCCATTGGCCTTTTTCTCATGCTTGTGTCACTTGCGCTTTACTCCTCGGGAGCCCTACCTCGACTCTGCAATATTAGCATGAGTAGTAAAAGAAGACCGAGCCACCTCCTGGTGCACCTCCTCGAGCTCACAATGTCTACTCACGTCCCTGATACTCTCAGTGTGCGTGAGATAGGTCTTAACCACATCCCAAGAATTAGGCAAGGATTGGATCACTCCCAGTACCTGAAGCTCATCAGATGTCGGCTCTCCCATACTCTTCAGAGGGGCAATTATACTCGACATGTGTATTAAATCTGCTTCAAAGTATGATCGGACCTCTTCTTGTAAGTGATGAACTTATATGTCAGCATCCTTAACTTAGAGCTGACGGAGTGCCATAGTGCTCTCTCAGAGCATGCAAAACCGACATTGCAATAGGATCCTGCTCGTAGACTGGGATCAGCTCATCATGCATGCTACTAAGAAGGATTACCCTGACTTGGTCATCCTTCTTTTTCTAAGCATGATATACCTCCTGATCCCGTCTAGCCTGTGTCATGGTACCCTTCTCGGGATCCACCATCTCGTGCCTAAGAACTTCCCTGAGCTCTGTTCCTCGAAGATAAACTGAACCTTCTGGTGCCAAATATCATAGTTGTCACCATTTAGCTTGTCTCCCTTCACGAGATCTAGAACGACAGTCTTTGTTGCAACCATGTCTCTGTTACACAGAAAAAAGAGATATTCGTGACAATTAATGCTTAAATTCACAATTTTGTGCACTCTACGAATCATCAAGACCCAAATAACTCGAATACAGACCTCAAGACTAGCGTATGAGTCAACGAACACCATATAATACAATCCAGGATTGCATCTCATCATTCGGACTAATATTCGGTACACAAAACCCACATTTAGTCACATTTATATAATAGAACCCTCAAAAAATTGAAAAATTCCAATTTTAAGACAGCCTACGCGCCGCTGGGAGGGCACACGTGCCTCCAGACGTAGGCGGTGCGTCCCCAAGCGCTCTCACACGTCGGGGAGGAGTTCGGGCGTGTGCAGGATGCGCAGCGCGTTAGGCACGTGCTTGCATATGCCCTGTGCACGTCGGTGCATGCGCCTAAACCTCGAATCCGGATCCGGTTCATGGGTTGGGTCTGGATCCGGGTCGGTTTCGACCCGTCTAACCGGGAGCTCACGTGCCTCTTGTCTCTGCATGCACGCACCTTCTTGCGCATGTCGTGCATGCACCTGCTTGCTGGGCTTCGTCTTCTTCGCCCTAATTTTTCTGTAACCGAGTCTTTTGACCCGGTATTTGGAAAACCCATTTTCCAGCTCCATTTTCACCCGATTTTTTCGGAATTCTCTAATCCAATTTATTTCAACCATCATTGACTCAATTTTTGAAATAATTACGCCCCAATCTCGGCGTATTTTGGATTCAAATTTCCGGCCCTTCATGGCCAAATTTGAAACCTCACTTTCCGGTAACAATAATATGCAATATATATATAGAAACGAAGAGCATGAAGAGAGGAGCACAGATCTATAATTTTCATGCACTGATTTGCGTTAAAACTTGACAAATCTAGGGTTGAAGGGTTTGGTCACTATTCACGACCGAAAGTTTCAACCAGAATTTTCTTGATCTAAATGTGCTTAGGAAATTATGAAAATTTTTTTTACGTGATCTACGTGACTTGGGTAATATAGTGGTATAATCGGATTCACGAAACTCATCCATGATCCAAATCCCAAATTTTATACCCTATATATTTTAAACCCAAAGTTTGATTCCGAAAAATTTATTTAAATTAAATCTAACATGTTCTGATACCAATGTTAGAAATAGAATGACTCTATCATGCAGCGGAAGCACATAAAAAATTTCTAGAATCATAAAAGATTAGAGTTTTTGGGTGTACCTCAATAAGCAGTATTCAATAATTTAGGAACCATGAATCCTTCGTTCGATCTCTCTTGCAGTCGGGTGATAATCACGAGTACCAAACTATCACCGCAATTTCACGATGTCGCAACCCTAAGTTCGACGATTCAATTGTCGTAGAAATTCCCTACTCGAAATTTCTCCAACCCTCACAGTGGTGTATTTTTCTCTCTCAAAAATACAAATGGGTGCTAGAAGTCTCTCTCAATTGCAATTCATGATCTGTAGGAAAATCCCCCAAAACCTAGAATAGCGTAGACTTTCCCACTTCTCTTCATTCCCTCAAAGGAAGGGAATTAATCACAATTTTACACCCAAGGAAATTTACCTTAAGTGGGGACTAATTAATGGTAATGAGAGTTATCCCATTTCCATTTTAAATTCCAATTAAGGAATTTATTTTAGGTAAAATGCCCCGACTTGGGCCCAACAATATATATATTAAATGCAAAATTGTACCTAAACATGTGATATGTGACATAGAAACAGTCCATTTTGTTTGTTTTCACATAAAATTTAAAATTGTACACATCTCCGCCCCATGCACTAACATGTATATGGCAATATCTATCTTTTAGACATGTTTGCTATTGGCGGCAAAAATATTTCAAGCTTATGTCACCTGTAGATTCATATGCATGGCTCCAATAAATATTAGTTTATGTAATCAATGTAACATAATATTGCGTACTAAATTCAATAAAAATTAACATAAATAAGAGTAATATGAAAACATGGGATCAATTATACCTCAGGCCATTCGTGATTTCGACAACCTGTGACGACTGCAAAACCACCAAAATGATCTTTTGGATATGCACAAACTTTCTAAACCTTCAATTTAATTCAATAGATGGTGTTGAGTTTCGAAATTTGAATTTAGGGACCCAATATACTAAGGGATTTATATAAACTCTCAACTATCAAAGAGTCATTAAAATTCTATAATTGTCACACTAAATTATTGTTGAATGTCATAGAAAGGGAATTAGACATTCAAAATGGAAAAACAAGATTAATTGTATGGAGTTTTTAATGAGCCACTAAAATCTGGTAAAATGAAACCCAATTCAAATTTCTTCCATTGTTCATCGTATTTAATTCTTTCGTTTATATTTTTCTTATTAACTCAATATTGAATGCATTAAAATATAGAATTTGAATGAAAATTTCTAAAATTCTCTCACTTGACCTAGCCAATCGACTCAAAATAAAAAATAAGTCAATTACTTATGAAAATGAAGTACGCGAGTCATGACGATAAGCCCTATATTTATTTTATGGTGACATTTACTTTATGAATAAACCATACGTTTATTTGAAATCTAAACTTGATGAATTTATCTTAAAACAAAAATGTATACATAACTAAGAATGAATTTTTAGTCAATAAACTTTAAGCGATTTTAAAGATTTCGATCATGTAAAAAAATTAAAAATAGATGAAATTGATGTTCTAGGTTTTTATAAAACTAGGGGTTTTGTTCATCAGTAATTTTATTTTTGATATTTTCATTGTTTTTAATATTTTTGTAATTTTTGATTTGATCTGTCCAATTTAGATAAAATAATTTATAATTGATAATACAAATATCTTTGTGAAAATGATACTTACTTCACACTATATACAACACTCAATTAGGGTATATTTGTTTAAAATCGTCATATACCAAAATCGCGTAACACGAGTCTAGCTTTATGTCACGCCCCGAACCGGAGCCGTAAATAGCCGCTCGTTATTCTGGATGTTGACTTTCTATAACCAAACGGGCAGAACTTCCCAATAAGTCGGAGGTCCATCTAATACCATATATCAACCTATCACATATCAATATACATAGGTCAGTCCGGCCACAATCAACAATCTCTTCATATCCTCCAATCCCTGTCAACCATCCAGAATAACGTAAACCTAATAACAGTTCTACACCAGACCTCTACTGTCATGCCCCCATCAAAGGCATGAATAGTCGCCAGTTACCCCTCCTGTGATTTAGAGGTGGCACTGAGCGAACCTAGAGGACATTTCTAGAACATGACACGTTTCCCAAAGTAAATGTACACAATAGTACAAATCATGTCTCAAAACAATAAAATATAATTGAGAGTTTCAATAAGATACACATATATTACATATAGTCATCCCTTTTTATACACAATGGTCTATCTACAATCCCAATACACAAATATACAATTTCATTGACAAATCCTTCCCAATATCATATCGAGTGCCAAATCAACAGTCTTGATCTCCAACAAAAGTCTTGTGCACTGATAAGTTTCAACGCGTCTCACTATAGCTATCTCTGTACACAACTGAAAATGAGGGGTAAGCATCAAAGAAGATATCCAGTGAGTGAGAGGGTATATATCATGTGTTCAATGTGTCGGTGAAAAATAGAGTGTCAAAGTTTTCGATAATTCCACATATTGTAAGAAATCATGTATAATGCTCAATTTATCATAAATCATTCTTTTTACATACATTTCAAACATATATGCATCCATGTCATCAAATCATGTTAGAATAGAGCTTGCCAAAATCAGTCCTGGCAAGAGTCGACCGCGACCAATGACAGGCGCATCAGAGGTTTTGTATGCAATAGGTTAGAAAAGCTATCTACCCCGACATTGGCGACGGACCTCATCAGGTGCTAGACTACGGCGCACCATAGCCCTCCCCCTTATGGGTTCAACCTGACTAGTACTGTGTCGAATCACTATACATTTACCATTTTCCGATGTCATGTGGGATACCTTCCGCAGAAGCGTATCGGATGCAAATATGGATCACCCTACACATGCATCCTTCGTAGCTACGGAATTGGATTTACCCATCACAAAGTTATCATCATCAAATCGATCACGTGTCATGCCACATTTCTCAAACAATGTCAATCATTTCTACAAGGATGATTTCATAAAATGTGTATAAATCAAATGCAATGGCACGGTTTCATATTTTAAAACTCGTTTGGATGCATATACAAGGCGTAAAAATATGTTTGTGGACACTCCATAATTCACAAAAAAAAAAACATTTCATAATTCATTCACAATTTCACGTCACATATTCATTAAATCATGTTTGTGTCAGAAAACATTTTAAAATATGATATTGTACATCAGACACATAATATAATAAATTCCACTCACAGTAATAGGGAGGGTATAGCACTCCCAAATGAACCACAATTTCGATGTATCGAGCTCTCTTTAACGGCTTGGGCAAAAGTCACCTAACAAGTTCACTCATAGTTCTCCACTTTAGTGCCGCTTTGAGCAGTCCTACGAAAATTTGCATAACTTTTTATATATTAGTCTAAATTAGGCGAAATTTTAATATGTTGTAGGTAACTTCACAACCTACAACTTTCATGCTATGTACTTTCCCAAAATCACATCACAAAATTTCCAGAAATTCTCATTTTTTTTCAGTTGCATTCTAAATTCAGATTCTGTCCCATTTTAGTGCAAAAGCCATAACTTTCACTATACCTATCCAAACTTAATGGAATTTTAACATGTTATACCCAAGACATAGGCCTACCACTTTCATGTTTTGAGTTTCTCTCAATTGTGCCTAGAAGGGGTCTGAAATGGATCACCAAATTCTCTGTTCAGTTTTGGCCGAGAAGCAGAATCCTTTCTGCACAGTTTTGGGAGATTTTGTATAACTCTTGATTCCCTCGTAAAAATTGGCTGAAAGTTGCACAGTAGGTGGCTAAGAGAGAGATCTACCACATTTATTCTTTAAGGTTTTGCAAACAAGGGCTGGAAGGGGGTCGTGCAATGCTACTGTTATTGGTGTTGGAGAATGGTCTCTGTCGAGTTTTAGAAGAATGGTTGTAACTTTTGACACACGGGTCGAATTGAGGTGATTCTTATCTCATTGGAAAGATAAGACATAGATCTACATTTGTCATAACTATGGCTCATGCTAATTCAGACTAGAATGCACCTCAAAATTAGGGCAAAGTCCATAGCAGAACAGAACAGAACAGAATATGATTCTGCAGAACACCTAACTTTAAAAAATCATAATAAATCCAATTTAATTCAGAATGTGATGAATCATATCTCATTTTAAATCTCTGAAGGTCTAGTTTCATGTGTAAAAATGTGGATCAATTTGCCTTTGTGCAGAAAATGCTATAGCTAAAACACCACAACCAGGTCAGAATATTCAGATTTCAGAATTTCCGTTTTCCTCCTTGATTTCCAACTTCGGCCAACCCTAATCCCCGAACCAAACCACCTCATTTTGGTCTCAAATTAATATATGTTATACTAGGGAGTATGGAGGGTCTCATACCTGAAGATGGAGAGTTGGAACTTGAAGAAACCACATAAATTTGGTCTTGAACTCTCAGCTCCCTCCTTGGATTTCACCAAGCAATCCTTCTCATTTGGCCTTGATTTTTGGATATGTTGGTGTTAAGGATGTATAGAAGAGATCTATGTAAAAGAAATTGGGTAGTATGTAGGAAAAATCAAATTCCTCTTCACTCTAAAGCTCACGGTTTTGGGAAAGGGAAGGAAACTCTCTCTCCCTTGCTTGTTCACATTGTGGAGAAGTGAATGAGGTGGCTAGGGTTTTTTTCAAACTCATTAAATATCACTCCAATTAATCATAGTCATCCATTTCTCAAAATTTGATCTTAACCCTTAATTTCTAATCATAGTTAAGTTTAATTAACCTAATTCTAGTTGAATTTAACCATTTTTAATTAACTAGGGTTAGTTTCCTCCAATCATGTAGTACCATTTGTCAAGACCACACAAAATCCAATAAAGTAAATTCACACTTCAAGAGCATTAATTACTTGTATTTTATGCCTATCCATTTGTTAACACGCGAACCGAGGTCGGTCAAAGTTACTATTCACCTCAAAAATCTAAAATCGTATATGAGACCCAGGTTTTCATGTTGAGTCCAATGCCATTGGTTTTGCATTAATCTGAGGTCGTTTGATCGCCCAAACGTCCTTCGGAGTGAACGAAATCCTCGATTGGTCAAAATTTGACCTCGGCCTCGAAATACATGAAATCTCACTACAGACTCCGTTTTATTCGTAGATTTCGAAAATATAGGTCTTGGGTGGAAACGATACCGTTTACTCAGACAAATTTCAATTCTACCAAAAATTAGGATTTCTCGGGTGAAAATTTTAGAGTGCCGAACATTTTTGTGCTACGACTTAAATTTCACTTTCGCTCCTTAACCCTTCACTTTTAAAGTGAATTTAGCATGTATATATATCTCACGGCGTCAAATTTGCGCATGTGGATTTCATTTTGGCATGGTAGGGTAAATTTCCCTTCATTCCGGGTGAATTTTGGTAAATTTTTCTAAAATTTCATTTTAACTTCATAAAACATTAATTTAGCCAAATTTAGGCTTCTTGACAGAATTTTAGCAGTTTTGCACGGGTAGAATTAAATTTGATTCAGTGAAGACAAATTTTCACCGCCGACGATTGAGTATCGGGCGGTTCTTCACAAATGATTTAGAATCGCCCGAATTTGAGTTTTTTTAACCTTTTAAGTTGATTTAGCATGTGAAATTTTATCGGGATTGAAATTGCACGCGTAGATTTTAAAATGGCTCGGAGGAAAAAATTTTAGCTCTCGGTAATCTCGTAAAAAATTTTCAAAAGTATTTTAAATCGGCAAAAGTTCTGAGTGACTTTTCTCAATATGAAATTGAAAATATATTATATACAAAATAATGAGGAGTACAATATACAGTACACCGAGTGTCGGTGTTACACTTTATATTTCTTGATGTTATCTAATGAGTCAGTTTTAATCTTGAAAACCCTATTTACATCCGATAGGTTTTACTCCATCTGACAACTTTACAAGGTCTTAGACTTTATTGCTCTTTATGGAGTCCATCTTATCTTTCATGGCATTTAGCCATAAGTTTGAATCTTTAGAACTCATGGCTTATGAAAATGTTTCTGGGTCCTCGATAATTCTGATGTTATAGTCAGACTTTTAAAGGTATACTACATAATCATCATGTATAGTTGACATTCTTTATTGAGTAGATCTTCTTAATGCTGGTTCAACATTCTTCGTAGGAGAAAGTGACCAACTTGATCCTGGTCAGCTGTTTGTAAAATTTCTTGATTATCATCTGTGTCTTGATTTGTGTCTATAAGCAATTAAGGGTCATTTTGGATAACAGCTAACTTGGTACTTGAAATTGATGTGATATTTGATGGATCACTTTTAGGAGTTAAGTTCCAAAAGTAATCCCTCCCAATAACCAAATCATTCTCTAGAAATCTAGCAATTCTAGATTTTACAAACCTAGTATAGTAGGATATACAATAAAATCGGTATTTCTTAGACTTATCAATATAACCAATAGGGTATCTACTCACGGTTCTTGGGGTCCAATTTCTTTTCTCATGGATTGTAGACGCTTATCTCTGCAGGACTGCCCAAAATGTGTACATGTCTTAAACTAAGTTTCCAACTTTTAAATAACTCAAAGGGTGTTTTGGCTACAGTTTTAGTTGGAACCCTATGTAGGATATACACTATTATCTTGAGAGTTTCAGTCCAAAAAAAATTAGTTAGGTTAGAGCTAGCCATCGTGCTCCTAATTATATCAAGCCAGGTCTTATTCTTTCTTTCAACTACCCCATTCTGGTCAGGTGAACTAGGTATGGTGTATTGAACAACAATCCTATTTTTCTGAAGGAATTTTGTAAATGAATCTGGTATTTGTCTGTTCTCTATATACCTTTCATAGTATTCTTCGTTTTTATCTGACCTCATAATCTTTATTTGTTTGCCGTATTATTTCTCTACTTCAGTTTTGAAAATTTTAAAGACATCCAATGTCTCATCCTTATGGTGAAGAATATAAAGATACATATATTATGAGTAGTTATATATAAATGAGATGAAATAACTATGATCATACAAGTCTATACCTGGAGTACAAATGTCCTTATGTATAATTTCAAACAATTCTGAGCTCTTTCTAACACCTTTTTAAGTTTTGTTGGTCTGCTTTTCCTTAATGCAGTCCACGTAAGTTTCAAAATCGCTAAAGTTTAGGGTATCAAGTATTTTATCCTTTACTAACTTTTTTATCCTCTTTATAGAAATGTGTCCTTATCTTCGATGCCATAACCTGAAATAGTTTTCCTCAATAACGCCTCTTTTAACCCCTATATGTGTTATATTCATGCAAACATTGTCTTGTAAAATAATACTATACAATCTATTTAATAATAGATCATAACCAATGACATTAGAATAAAAAATTTATTACTAAATTGAAAAAAGTAATCGAATTGTATAAGTTTTGAAATGGAAATTAAATTCTTATAAAATTTAGATATATAAAATACTCTCTCCAATTTCAAGACATGCCCACTGACTAGTATAAACTTGCAATTGTCAATACTCTTTACCCATGAGCTTATCTTGTTACTCGAATAGATAAGTTATTCACGATCCACTGACTTTCTTAGATTTTACAAACCCTACAATACATTTATAATATGGATGGTATAAGTAAAATCAATCAATCATGTGTCATGAGAAATCTCAATTATGCAAGACTTATAACACACAAATGAGATTTCCATATCTTTTGTCTCCAACCATCAATAATACTTGACGCAATCTTTCTTTAGTGTCCCTTCTTTTTACAGAAAGACACTTGGACTCTTTCTTGATGTCCAGATTTGGTTTCGTGCCCTTTTTTGCTGGTTTGAACTTGCGTTTCCGCTTTTCTTGGACTGCTATATGCACACTTGTAGAGCCCTTCTTCATTTTCACAAGCAGTCTTCTCTCCTCTTGTACACACATGGTCATCAATTCATTCATAGACAATTTCTCTTTATATGTATTGTAGGAGATTTTAAATGGACCGTATGCATAATGAGGGTATTGGCCAAAGATTTCTCCAATGCCATAAATTGCTTATCTATAACCTTAAGAAGAGCACGAACATTGGTATACTGATTCACCGAGTTATGGATACTAACCGAAATTTTGATCTTTATAAACATGGTATTTAGACAATTAGCTCGCTCTCATAGTTCATAAAGAACTTTTTCTACCATAGAGCTAGTATCGGTTATCAGAGATGACTCGTCTTTTTAGATTGCATAGTTAATGTCCAGACATCTTAGATGGATAAGAACCATTTCCCTCCACTCTTTATAGTTTCCTCCGGTTAATTCAGGAAAATCGGATTTCAAATTTATAGTTTGGAAAACTATAAAATAAATAAATATGTTTACTAACTATATATGAGATATTTAATATATGTCTACCAATGCAAACAAATGAAAATAAATTTATGACATAAAAATTGCTCTTAGGTTAAATTTCTAATTCTATTATATTTATTCGATTTTATGATAAAATTTACTAAAAATAACTTATCATCAATGTCTGTGGTCTAATTAAGAAACTATCAATAATTAGTTTTTTCTTGATCACTTTCTCATTTTCTATTTAACCCTATAAAACGACATCTCTAGTGCACCAGGTAGGTTTCCAAATGGGTGGTGGGTCACATGGGACTGGTTAAAAACCAATCAACCTTAAATTTATCCCTGTCTTTTTAATAGAATTAGCCAAGACATATATTAGATCAAGTGTGCTCATAGTATTATATAGAAAATGGATTTCTACCAAATAGACTATTATTCAAAACAACTATTTTGATATTTTGTCTCAAATTTTATTATTTTCATGCAACAAAAATTTTTGTGGAATAAACTTTATTATATAAAATAATTTTCATGGAAAATTTATTCTTTTCCTAACATGATCATGCCTATATACATAATTTCTTATTTAATTATGATTGTTGTGACTAAACTCTAATTAATTTTAGAAATTATATTGATCACAAGAATAATATTGTTACTTAATTTTAGCATGCTAAAATTTATTAAATTTTCATATAAAAATGCAACCAAATTATTTAATGTATTTTATTAATTTTGTACCTCTACTTATGTACAAAATTATGTCCAAAATTAATTTTATACATAATTTTTCAAAATTTGGGTTTATAAGATATTTTTGAAAATTTTGAAAAATTTAGAAAATTTTTCGATCCAAAAGAAATATTTTAATAATTTTTTACCTTTGCCTATGTACAAAATTTATTCTAAAAAATTTCATGTAATAAAAATTTTATTAATTTTATATTTGTTTTTACGTACAAAATTATTATTATTATTATTTTAAGTAAAGTCCAAAAAATTACTAAAAATGCACCATGACCCACAAAATTTAGTCAATAATGGAGGGCTCATTCACAAATTGGGTATGGATGTGGAGGCTCGGCCCAATGCTTTATGTTAGCCCTTTTTTTAAAAAAAATTCAATGGTGCTGACATCACATGTTGAAGACCTTTGGTTGATTGTCACAAGACATGTGGGTGTTACATGTTGACCATTCAAGTAACACATTAGTTGCTCTTGCTCGCAATTGCCAGCCATCTTAACACATAACCAGTCTCCACTGTTTCAGGTCTTCTATACCCAAAAACAGCTTGAGGGTCCCGGCCCGATCCCCAGATCTCCACAACCGAAACTTTGCCAAAAAATACAAAAATATTCTAAAATTATTTTTGAAAATATGGTTTTGATCATATAGATATAAGGATTTTAATTTTAAATTCAAATTTTTTAAAAAGTTACGATTTTGAACAAGATATTCAACAATCTGAAAATCTTAATTTTTAAAAAGTTTTAAAAGTCATCAAAATCTTGAAGGCAGAGGACAAAAAAATTTTAATACCAAATGTAATATAATATTATATATTAAACACAATAAAAATTAACACAAACAAGAGTAATATTAAAATAGAAAATCGAATATATCTCCAATCATTCACGATTTCGACAACTACAAAACCATCAAAATGATCTTTCGAACGTACACAAACCTTTTAAATTTTCAATTTCACTTAATAGATGGTGTGAATTTCTGAAATTTGGATCTAGAGATTCAATGCACTAAGAGGAAATTTATATATATTTTTAACAATTAAAAAATCATTAAAGCCCTATAATTGTTACCCTAATTTATTGCTGATTGTTATGAGAAAAAAATTCAAAATAGAAAAATAAGATTAATTATGCGAAGGTTTGAATGGACCATCAAAATCTGACAAAATGTAACGCAATTCAAATTCTTTTTACTTTTCGTCACATTTAATTCTTTCATTTTTTCATTAACTCAATATTGAATGCATTAAAATCATGAATTTGAATAAAAATTTCTAACAATCAAACCAAGCTATTTACACAACAGCTCACATCACATATATTAGAAAAGAACTAAAAGGACTTATAGCGAACAGGTCTCCGAGAGTTGACTCAGTAGGGACCTTTATTCTTGCATATCCATATTTCTCATTGAATTTTCTGTCAAGAAGATAGGATAGAAAAATTTAATCCAACTGAGAACCGTTAATAAAAACTGAATCCATCGAGAGAGAGAGAGAGAGAGAGAGAGAGAGAGAGAGAGAGAGAGAGAGAGAGAGAGAGAAGAATCTATGCTATTATTCTTAAGTACTCTGAGAGGACTTGTAAGGACATGTACAAAGAAGCCAATAAACGCTATAAGAATGAAAAAATTAAAAATACTTTATCAACTTGAAAATCCAATCCCTCGAGAGAAAATAGAGTACTCGATTGTCACACAAACTAGTTCATAGAAATCTCCTATGGTGGGCTGAACTTCATTTTTCTCCCATTTCGTCATGTATTCATCATATTTTCTATTTATGATTTCCAGCATCTCCAGCTTCTTTCTGTCCCCATTTTCTACAGCAAGTGATCGTGTTGAATCAACATAATATTGTTTACAAGAGAGAGAGAGAGAGAGAGAGAGAGAGAGAGAAAGAGATGATATACCAGTTAGCTTATCCAAGACATAACCCATATTTGTTACTCTCTACACAAATTTTGAAAGAATGCAATGGAAGGTGTTGGACAAACAAAGCATTATAATGAAAGTATCGGTTTTATAGCTACGGCTTTGCTATGGATTAGGAAGTGAATATGTAAAGAAAGTGTATAGCTTTATTTGCTTTCAACAAAAGAGAATCACCAAAGCAGAAGTTGTATTGTTTGGTATAAAGAAAAATATACCAATGCTCTATGGGTTTAGTGATATGACACTAGAATCACTTAACCAAAATCTCGAATTTGAATCTTAAGAATGAAAAAACAGGTATTCGAAAAATCAGTCTCTAAATTGAGCTCAACAGTGTTCAAATCGAAATAGTCAGGTAGCCTGAATATCAATTGATCAAGGAAAAAAAAAAGAAAAATTAACTAAAGAGAGAAAATGAAAGGACAATTTCTCACTCAAGGAACTTATAAGCAAGAAAAAGCATGTAACATGCTTTCTTGGCTTCTTAGCAAAACTAAAATGCTCGTTCAAGACGTACTCCTATTCTTATATATGGCGGAAAATACTATTAATGCTTTTTGTCTAGTTCTTAAAATTAATTTTAAATACTAAGATTCTAGACTTAAGCATGAATGAACAACCCTTTGCTCGGAGCCTTTGGGTTTGGGCAAATATTTTGAGTATGCCCATCGGCAATTATTATTTTTTTAATATTTTTTTTATGTAAATGGATTATTTACCACAAATCGGTATTCAGACTTTACTAATTCAATCCGAATACTGTGGAGTCTTCGCAAATCCTATTTTTTCATTTTCATGGCTCGAACTTGAAACCTATAGTTAAATGGGTATAACTTTCAACCGTTACATCTATAGGAGTTTGGTATTGTACTACTAGAAAATAAGTTATTAGCGACAGAAATATCTGTCATTGATAGCAAAAATTTTGCCGCTAAAGAGTATTAATGACAAAAATTTCCGTTGCTAAATCTATTGCTGAAAACCTCCTTGCTAAATATTAGTGACGAAAATTTATCCGTCACTAAATTTTCTGATAGATTAGTGACGAAAATTTTCTGTCATTAAAAATTCTATTGGTATTCCGTTATTGATTTGACCCATTATATAAAACTATCAGCGACAAATTAATAACAGAAAATTTCCATCGCTAAAAATTTTGTTACTAAATTCGTTGCTGATGTTTCAGATAATGAGTGAAATCAGCGACGGATTAGCAATAAAATTTTTAGCGAGAGAAAATTTCCGTCGCTAATTCATCGCTGAATGTAATTTATTAACCTGTTACATTGTAATCAATTCGATCAATTTGTTAACCTGTAATTTGATCAACCTATTACATTGCAGTTCTTATATTACCAACTATATTACAAACTACTTTATTTCATAGATATAAAAAGTATCTATATTACTTACACACAATACATAAAATCTCATGTCACCAAGTACAATATATACATCGAATAACTTCATAAAATCAGCTATAATTTATAATGTTAAGTATCATAAAAGTCAAGTATATGAAAATGGGTGATAAGAAATTGGAATATCATCAACTATATTACTTACTTCCTTGTTGCTGCAAGCATATCTCCTTGTGCATTGATGTTGGCATCCAGAAAATGAATAATCACAGCCTGTCGACTCCGCAGCACCTATGTCCTTTTAATAAGATAGCCAATCAAAAAACCAAGAAGAGCAACCAACACAACAATCTTGGGGGGGAACCACCAGCACAGCTTCTGCTGATTTCTTTCCTCAAAAAATCCTATTAAAATTAATGAGGCATTGCATAATCATAAAAATTAGGATGCACAAAGGATTGATTAATAATAAAACTATAGTTGGCATATTTTCAAGGGTACAAGAAAAATGAAGAGCAAGAAACACAATGAGAAGAAGACATCTGTTAAGAGCAGTGAGTTTGAATCCTAAAGATGGATTTATACCAAGGAAAAATTCTTACAACCTCTACAATTTAGGCACAAGGTGGAGAGAGAGAGAGACAATCTATGAAAACATAAAAACCAGAAGGAATACAAGCAGAGAGCACACACAATGCTTTGAACATACCACTTCCTGACGAAGCTTCTGGTTTTGTTGCAAGGCAGTGGATTTTTCCTTGTTCAACTTGGAAATCATAGTCCATCCCTTTGAAGTGAAGAATAAAGAAAAACCAGCTACTTTAATGAAATGATGATAGATCAATTAGAGCTAATATAACTCACATGCATGAATCATCCATAACATATTAGCAAATTCAAAAAAAAAAAAAAATCTTTGTTATAACACTTGTGATAATTTTTTCACCAAATTTGATTCTTCTAGCAGAAATTTTTACAAGAAACCCATTTTTGGTCTCCAATTAAATTCTTCCCCCATCTGTCACTCCTATTTCCACTGACTCTCTCGAATGTATATTTTTTTTTGTCAAAGAGGGGAGGAAAAGGAGGACATGGATTAGGTGCTTTGCATATGACCTTTAAGTAGTATATTTTTCCTTTTCTGTTTCAGCAGTATATCAAGCATAAAGCAAAACGAAATACCATCAAGAATATTAAAATTTTCCTCTCAAACAATCTGTCCCAAACTCTCAGATAGAAATACACAAACCACAAACATGGCTTGATCATGCAAATCCACAAATTAAGATAAAAGAAATGTAATCACTCTACCAGCCAAGAACACTCTACCAGCCCTAGAACACTCTGCATAAACTATTGCCTTAAAAACAAAACATGCATTGATTGTCACGCACAACAACCTTTCGCAACCAAACACATTTCCTGTATCGATTGTCATGTAGCTACTTTTCTTCACTCTATTCCGAGCCATTCCTACGTCATCCTTACCATATGAATTGCAGGTATAAGACAATGAAGTTTAGCTTCTATGCTTAAAAGTTACCTACAAGATTCCATTTCTTTAGATTTCTTGATTACAACCTTCAACTCTAGAATACCTCTATAACAAAGAATATGTCATATCCTAGATTTATACAACATTAAAAAAAATGAATGATGAGATGTTAGAATATAACAAGATACCTGCGGGTTTTCTGGTGATCTCAACATCAAAACAGACTTTGTAAGTCACTTCCTTGAGGTCCTCCTTCGACTTCTTAGCCTGTGAAATATTAGAAACTGCTATTACGATGAAAACACTAAACGTAAAATGTACTTGACAAAAGTCAAGTTGTTGCTAGCTAACTTTTGGTGGCGCGTCCATATACCATAAGAGACTTATAAAACCACTTCAGTACAAACAATCCCAAGCTCCCTCTCAATTACCATATCCACAGGATGAGAAGGAAGAAGGCCATAAACAACTCAAACTCCTGTCCAGCATTCCTTGGTAATTAAATGTATATATAGAAATGTGTATATGTGTATGTGAGAAAGAGAGTGAGGGAATTAGTAACTGGTACTAGTGCAAGAAGATGGAACCAATGGGAGGAACCTAGAACCTAGATTCAACTCCCTCTCTCTCTCTCATGCATTTTGCTACTTAACTTTCCCTTTTAACAAATTACGTTTACAACTTGAAATACAAGGCAAGAAGCAAAAAAACACCCTAATTAACCTGAAATCAAATTCAAGGGATCAATTTAGAGCAATCTATCTATCTCTCTCTAATCAAATAAGTAAATTACATTTTAACAGAAATTCAAGGCAACAGAAAACCTAATCCAACTAAAATTAAATTCAATCAATCATCATAATGCAAAACCGTAACATCAACAATTTAAAAGCAATACTCACAAGACAAAGTCTAGGCGGACAAATAGGAATTCTCTTCTCACTCGTCAACAAATCAATTCGATCTCTCAACCCCTCTTCAACCCTAATTGGAGGTCTAAACTTCAATGAACTCCCGAACTTCAAACCAACCTGGAACAATCTCCCTTTATCACTTCCTCCTCCACCAAAAACAGATCCGATCGAGCTCTGCAAAACCATGGATGCCATGGCGAAGGCAAAAACAATCAAAATTATCAAAAGATAAACAATGAGGATCCTCTGAAGCTCTTGCGACTGCTCCGAGTCAAATGAGATCTTCCGATTCTGTTGAGGTGCTGATCTGGATGTGCTCGATCATGATTTGAGTCAAAATTAGGGTTTTGCTTGAATCGAAACCTATCACGGATAGGTGGAAATCTGTAATTTGCATTGTCTGTTGTATTTCTAGTTTCAAGTGTCGGTTCGGAGCTTGTTCTTGCCATTTAAAGAGAGAAAGTGAGGAGAGAGATGGACAAGAAGTTATAAGAGAGAAATTGAAGCCATTGAAGAGTGGTTTGAAGAGTGAAATGAAGTGTAGGGAGAGAGGGGGGAGAAAGAGAGAGAGAGCAACCCAGCTACCAATGAAATCAAGAGCGACGAAAATTGGCGAGGTCGGCAAAGAAGGTCGCTGAGGTCGATCAAAGGATACGGCAGAGAAATGAGAGACGGGAGGCAGAGCAAGTGGCTAGGGCAATGAGCCACTAGGGCAACGGAAATAAGCGAGGGCGATAAAGCGAAAGTGAGAGAGTTGTTCAATAAAAAAAAACTACACCGACGAAACGGAAAAAATCGACCAGGAACGTTTAGTTTGAGAGTTTAGGGAAAAAAAAAAAAAGAGAGATAATAAAACTTTTTTGTAATTTATTTAAAAATTTTAGAAATAAAAGAAAATGATATAAAATTTATTTAAAATTAAAATTTTTTCTATCATAAAAATAAATTTGATATATTGGTGAGATAATTTTTCTTTTTCTCTCATTTTCTTTTTATTTTTGAGAAAAAAATTTTTGTTATTAAAATTCTTTCTATTTCTCTCGATATCTCTCCTTCTAAAACTTCCAAAGGAAGAAAAAAAAATGATTTTCTATTAAAATCATTCATTTTTTTTTCTTTTCTTTTCATCCAAACTACGTATAAAATCTATTGCTGATCCCTCACTAACAGTACGCAATAGTGCTTCCGTCATTTAATTACAATAGATTAGTGACAAAAAGTTTTTATCTAAAAATATTTAATAATAATATTATAAAAAGTATGTTATGATCAATTAGTGACGGAGTCTAATCCGTCTCTAATTTTATTACTAATCCATTGTTAAGTTATCAAAAAAATATCACGTGAAATAATAATAAGATTCATGTTTGTTTTATTATCAGAATTAGCGATGAATTATTTTCGTCACTAATTTTGTCATTAAATCCATTATTAATATCTCGTTAATGTTTTTCTTTTTAAATTTGTCACGTCTGATGTTAATCCGTCACAATTCGATTACTCTTTATGATGGATAATTTTTCATCACTAATTTTTGTAGTTGATACCCTATTTTCTTATAGTGTTGGCAATTACAAAAGCACTGCTTCCTTGAGCAAATATTTTGAGACCTACAGCCCTGTTAAGGTCTAAAGCACAAGATAATTGAACACCTTTTTAGGCTTGATCTTGGGATTCAACATGTACTTGAAATATTGAGACCTTTGGTTGCAAGTGTGCAAAGAGGATGGGGCACACTAGCAGATTTGTTGGGTAATTCTTTATAAGCTTGAATTGATGGATTATATTGTGACTTGAATTAATGTGTCATTTTATTTATAAAATTTGAGTTAAAAAGGAAGAATTTTCTTAAAAGTAACCTTATCACGAGCTATAGGTGCGTCGAGGAGCTATTAGTTGCTCACCCTTGCAACACAAATATTATGAACTCACTTGATAGACTCAATCTCAATAGAAAACTCAACCCAAAAGGTCAACCTATTGGGTAAAGAAGTCCATTAAATTTAAATACCATTTTTTGAATTTGTTGAGAATCAATGTGGGATTTATGATATTATACGCCCCTTGAGAAGCCGGATGTCCACGGATAGTTCTCACTCTGACGACTCTCACTATAAACTCTTCACGACACTAAATAACCATTTTTCTCTTTTTTTGGACAATTCTCGCTCTAGTACTAGATAGTCATTTTCCTTTTTGGATGACTGTTACGCTGATACCAGGTAACCATTTTTCTTTGAACGGCTCTTACTTTGACACTAAATAACCCTTTTTCTCTTTGAACGGTTCTCATTTTGGACGGTTTTTCTTTTTTGTTTTACAGCTTTCACTCTATATCATGTAGCATTTTTCTCTTTTGGACGGCTCGTACTCTGACAACAGATAGTCCATTTTCCTTTGGATGGCTCAACTCTAAGCCTTATCAATCATTAGGTAGCCCTCTTCCAAATAACCATTTTCTATTTTAGTCTGATTTTGATACTAATTTATCATGGATCCATTTAATAGATTTAAAACCAATAGAGAATTCAACCCAAAAGGTCAACCTATTGGGTGAAAAGTTTATTGAATTTAATTACTATTTTATAATTTTGTTAGAAACCAATATAGGATTTATAACAACAAAACGGAGCCTAAGTCCATTTTCTTTCTTTTCTTTTTTATCTTATTATTTTTCGTTTTTTTTATATTTTAAATTAATCAATGTATTTTTGGTTATTAAAAAAGTGGACACGGTATTTTTCAAACTTCAAATACCATAAAATTTATTTAGCAGAAATTCTTAATTAAACAAACTTAGTAACTTTATTCTCTTAAAGTTATCACTATGTAATTTTTATTTTCTTGCCATGATAACTTTCTCAAGGGCATTGTATTTTGATTAATATACTCTTTTTTTTTCCTATTGAAGTAATACTATACAGTTGACAACCACACCCAGAGTTAGAGTGCGGCGAACCCATGTCCTAAAAGAGGATCACGGCCTTGTTTTGGGTTGGAAGAAAATGGGAGGCTTGTAAAAAGGGTGGGGTACACCTTGTTGCACGACAATGAGGGTGTGTGCACAAGGGTGGCTCGAGAAAAAAAAAAAGAAGGGAAAAAGAAAGAAGGAAGAAAGACTAAGGAAAACTAAGTAAAATTGGCAAAGAAAAAGAAAGGGATATGACTCATGGTTTTGGAGTTAAGCAAAGGCTTTGCATTGCAGGGATCTCTCAAGTAATTGCTCTCCTTTAAAAGCCATAGGTCTGGCCTTGTTGCACCACAGGGATCTCTCATAAGGCAAAGAATATTAGACAAAACAAGTGTTGTCAAAAGATTGTACTATTGAATGCCTAATATCCTACACTGAAGTCTCTTACTAATGAGAAATAGAAAGAGACGAAATTCTCAAGTTTTAATTGTATTTCTGATGTGAAAATGAGGAGTACATGGGTATTTATAGGCAAAGGAATGGGAAAAGGAATGGGCAGCAATGGGAACATTTCGGCCAAATGCGCACCCTTGGCTGAAACATGAGTTCCTTTGGTCTATAACTGTCTAAAAAGAGTCCCTTCGCCCTATATAATGATATCCCACTTATTACAATACTTCAAACATGAGTTTTGACACTTAAAATACTAAATAAAAGGCATAAATATTGAAATACTAATAATATAAGTAATCTGTCAATAATTGAGCAGAATGTGAGCAGTTGCTTGTATGATGCTTATGTTTCTTGGCTGTTTGCATGCACTTGCTCTTCTCCTTGCACCATTTCGTTGCCTACTGCCTTGGGAACACCTTTGGAGGTTATCTTGGCTTGGGCTCCTCGATTGCTTGCTGGTTTCTCGTGAATTGGTGCCTTAACACATACTGGTGCTAGTGCCTTTTCACTTGGCTCTGGGGCTGCATTCCTTAGTGCTGGCACTTGCGTTCCTTCGGGCATTGCTCCTTTTTTGTGCTTCTTCATGGCCTCTTCTGGTATCTTCTGTCCTTAGAACATTACAGTGACTTGGTAGCAACTTTTGGTGGTGACTGCTCGATCGTGGTCTTTGATAAGAAACTTGTGTCCATGCGAACCTCCATCGCATTTGTCCCAATACCTTGCTTGCCGCCTACTGCATGTTGCTTGTTGCTCATTGCCTTATACTCATATCCTTTTGCTTGTTGCTCATTGCTCATGGCTTTTGGCTCATGGACTTGTTGTTTATTGCTCGCGGCCCTTGGCTCGCGGCCCTTTACTTGTAGCACGCTGTTTGTGGCTTGTTGTTTGAGACCTTTCACTTGCACGTGTCCTTTGGCTCGTGCCTCTCGGTCATGACCTTTCATTTGCATCCTTTGGTTGGGACCTTTCGGACGAGCCTCCATACTATTTGCTCGGGTGCTATTCATGGCCTTTTAAGAGTTCGTTACATAGAGCCACAACCACACCCAGAGTCAGAACTAGTGTAAGGATCGACACCACAACTATATTCAAACTATTTTTAATACATTTATTGTATTTTTTAAATTTAATTGATTTTTATTAAATCACATTAAATTTATAAGAATATTAAAAAATATTATATTTTAAAAATATTTGATTTTATTAAAATATATTAGGTATCAAAATCAAATCATTTGTTTCTATATTATCAAAATATTTTATTATATCATTCCTCTTATAGATTTGATTCTAACTTTATTTATTCTATATTTGTAACTATTGCGTAATTTTAAGAATGGATTTTCTATAAATCGAAGGAATATTCTCTCTCTCTCTGGGTGTGAGCAAATATAAAAATTCATAACAAGTTCATTGGTACCTCTTATTTGCCAAGCGAGATGTAATCTGTGCGCCCTATCTCGTCGCGTGCATATGAGGAGAGTGAGGCTAAAAAGGCTATTATTGTTGACAAACAGAAGTCATCAATAACCATAAGATATCCTGGGACAAAAATTGTTACTTTCCTAATTCTCCTAGCCTAAGTCCATTCTCGTTCCAAATGCGTGCCCCTCACTTCATCTTACCATGCATGGTAAGATGAAATTGATATTAATCTATTAGCACAAAATGAATATTCTATGATAATTGTATTCGCCGAAACAATTAGAGTTTTTTTAGTAATTAATAATAAGATTAGAAATTGATATTTATGATTTTTCAACCAACAAAAAATGTTGAATTTTTCTTCATCTATGTCATAAATCTTAAAATTAGCCATTAGATATGTCTGAATCTTTTAGTTATTTTCATAATTTTTTTAAAATATTACTTAAAAATTTACATGAGGTAATCCGCATGAAAAATTAAAAAATTGAAATATTATATAACTCAATATATTTAACAGTGAATTATGATATTTTGTTTCTAATATTATAAGTTATATCGTCAATATTGATATGAGACCGAGAAAATTCATTTTCAAATCCAGGCATTATAATATAAATTCAAATAATCTATTTATCCATCTAATTTCATACGTGGGTCAAAAATAATAGTAACTAAATTAATAAATATAATATAAAAACTATTCATCATTAAAATACTTTGCAAAAGTTTAGGGAATATTAAAACATTTCATTACAAATAAATGATAGGTTAGATAATAAACACTACATGAATTAACAATATCATCGTAAAACATTTTAAATATTTGTAAAATTCAGAGTTATTGATACTGATTTGATTAATCAATATTTCTTTTCTTTAAAAATTGAAATCAAATCTTATAAATACTATTTTAATTTTAGTTTTGCAATCGTGATTCAATTAATAAAATTTTTAATCATTAATCGTTATTCAATTTAATCCGATTTCATGGTCCCGTCTCCGTATCTTCAAACATTTATCAGAGGAATAAGGAAAAACAAAAAGGAGCGTGGAGGTGACGCACAGAAGGAGCCGGTGGGTTGAGCGTGATGACTGTGAGTATTCTGATAGAGACGGGAGTATCCCTTTGGACATGCATGTAAATCTAAATATAACACGCAAGCGGTCGTGCCTGTCTCTGTCTTCCTCTTCCCCCACATTCCATTCGCCATTTGTAGTAGCGACTCATATTACTATCTATTTCTCTCCTTTTCTCACTCTTCCTTCTTAGGGTTTTCTTTTGTCGAGCATAACAGACCGGAGCAAAGTGAGAGAGTAATAACTGCTGCAATGGAGAGGAAAGAAGAGAAAGATTCGGAGTTGTTCTGTAACGATGAGGACGATGATGTTGATTACAATAAGATTGATATTGATAGCAGCGATGAGGACAATGAAGACAATCACAGTGATGGTAGTCGGAACTCCAATCGCGAAACTTTCTCTTCTCATCAATGGCCTCAGAGTTTCAGGTCTCTCTCTCGCTCCCTCTGTTTCTTTAGAATGGTCTTCTTGAATCATTATGTTCGTGCATGAATGCTCTGTGCGTCTTGTTGTTTTATTTTTGTCGCAGAAACGATTTTATTTTAGGGCTTGAAAGTATTAGGAACAGAATTTGATGCCAAAGTTTGACTATTTTGGCACCATTTGTTCCATGGATTGAGATTTGCTCTATTCGCTCTATTCAATTATCTTATCTAATATTCTCTGCTTGAAAATGGTAGTTCATCTCTAATTAGATGGGTGTGTCATTCCTGTAATATTTTCCATTAAACTTAATGTCAAAGAATTCTTGTAGCCCAAATTTTGGAAGCCAGGTCCTTGAAATATGAAATTAGAGATAATGTGAAAATTGTGGTTTGTTTTAGTTGGCAAAGCTTTGAGGCATGAGTTTATCTGATGTAGGACAAGAAGGACAAGAATGTGGTCAATAATTTTTCTGAATTTAGCTGTGATGTTTTGATTGTTTCTCATTGCTTATATTAGATTGATCAATCTTGATTACTATTGAGTCTAACTATGGATTTAACCTTTTTTTTTTAATTCTTAAAATAACCTCTGTGAGAAAAAAATTTCAAAAGTAACCCAGGATGGTTGAGTATTGAATATTCGATCAATACTATTCACCGGTTCATGACTAACATTATTCGTAGGTTGGTCGAATGTTGAATATTCGATTAATAGTGTTAGTCGTGTTGAATACTCGACTAACATCTAGTATGAATAGTGTTGGTTGAGTATTGAACATTTGATCAATTTGTGAACAAAGTTGGTAGAGTATTTAACACTCGATTAATCTGAATTATTTTTGGAATTTGTTTCTTACATGGGTTGTTTTAAGATTTTTTTTTTTAAGTAAAATTAATTCCGTATTTGACTCATGACTATTCATAGATTCCGTGGGTGAACGGTTTTAGCAAGTTATTGGTTTATTTGTTTTTTATTTTTTTTTCCGGTAATGGTTATGGTCAACCCCCACCAGCCAAGAAAACAATTTGTGGTTCTGTGGTTGGTTAGAAGTTCTCATGTGGAGTCCAAATGGCACTTTTTTTTTTTTTTTTTTTTTTTTTCTAGCTGTTCTTGAGCGGTCGCTACCTCTCCAGTCCAGTCTCTTCCCTGATGATCTTCTTTCAATCAGAAGTCTCAGCATGAGAAGACCATTTTTTGGATTTCACATGGAAATGTTTTGCACAAATCTTCATCCATGATGGTGTGCTGGGGGGGATAAATTCTTGGGATAGGACTTGAGGTCAGAGCGATAGCAAGTAGTATATGCTGATAGTACAAAATACTTCTTATACTCCTTTCCTTCTCATGAGCATGTATTGACTTGCATATATTGGCTTCTCTTGGTGTATGTGGTCATGGTGTTTTTTTTTTGAGGGGGCGGGGGGTGGAGGGGAGGGTTGTGTTGAAAGATTACGTCAAGCTTCAACTCTGCCATTGGAGTATTGTGTTGTGAATGGGAACCCTTTTGTCACAGATTGTTTACCTCGCTTGTGAAAATATGTGGAAATTAAAAGTAATGTGAGTCACCAAAAAATTACTGTTTATCCATTTGCCTTATATGTATCCCAACAGAATAAACAATTCATAATCCATATACAAATAACATCCTAGTTCAGCCAATTTCATCTATTAGTAGCATCGTTTATAGCATGTAGCTTAAAAGCAACGGTCGATCAAATATATTTAGGATATATGATAAACACCAAGACCTTAAACAAGAGATGGATAACACTGGTTATCATGATTTAACTTCTTTAAAATCCATATTATTTTAGTTATTTTTTTGGATGGTAATGGAATGCTTGAAGCTATCTTACATTTTCATGGTGCATTACGTGCCAACTATATTGTACTAGCTGATTAGAATATTCCTTTCCCATAAATTTTGCTGTCTACTAGTTGTGGGGGATAAGCTTCTGCACTAAAAGAAGAGATGGATAACAATGATTATCATGAGTTGAGCTAAGGCACAAAGTTCCTTGAAGAATGTTTCCAGGTTTATCATAAATAACTTGATACTTATTGCTGTAAGTATCTCGTTATATTTACACATTTATCCTTATGGCTTTTACGACAAAAGCATTTAATCTCTTGCTTAGACATTTCGTAGCAATCTTTCGAGAACGTTATATACCCCAAATAATTTTCTATGAAAATTTGAATAACTTTACCTGATTATAACTGGATGTCAATTTCTCACTCCTCCGAAGAAGGAAAGGGGGGGCGGGGGGTAGACGAAAAGGGAAAGGAAAGATGTCCTTGTCCTGCAATGCAATCATCTTGAAATCCTGGTGAGACCATCTTGATTCCACTGGGAAATTTGGTTATTGGAGTTGGAGAGTTCGATTCAACCATTTTCCCTAGACCAACCTTTGAACTTTTGGTGCAAATAACAAGAATACTTGGTTATCTCTGGATCTACTTTTTGTTGCTTTAAATTATTTTAAAGATGCCTGGCCACAAAACTTCTAATCTTGTAAATTTTATAACCTCCCTTTCACTTCGATTGGTGAGATTGTACTTCTGCACATCTTAGAGGAGAATTTTAGGACATCCCATGCCAAGCATGTCTTCTGCCACTGCCAAATCTACTGGTGGTGTTATCTGAATGCATTTGAGCATCGTATGCTCCTTATCTGTTACTGTTTTAATGTTTTTGCATGGATGGTTTCGATGTCCCCCAAAGCAACCATATCTTGCGGTTGACTTTTAGTCTGGAGTGCTGATTACTGATTATAATGATCATGCGCATGCTGAAATGCAAGTTCAAGAAGTGGCATTGAGAGTCTGACAGCTGCCATTGTTACACTATACTAGAAATTGGAAAGAAAATATAGTGAATGCTACATTTGATTCTTTCAGTTTCATGGTTGAACAATCTATTGATCTCAGGTACATAGTGCTTACAGCTACATGTATCATATGCACTATCTCACCTCTCCCACAATTGAGATTATACCATTGTTTTGTAAATTAAAGTTTTTCCATTTAAAAGGCTGGCCTTGATTAAGATGCTAGATATTCTTATATTTGGTTGCAATAAATGGCAAATGGTCATAACTTATTTGCCTGGCAGAGATACAATTGATTCCTACACAATTGCTGCATCACCTGCTTTGGGAATCCTCCACTGCAGAGCTAGCAAATCCTCGTACCAAGACATCACTAGTAGGGGTAACTTGGACCTAGATGCAAAGCTCCCATTGCTTACTGATTATGAAAAAATACCACAGAAAGAAAACTTGGATAGGATCTCAAAAATGCAGTCATCCTGGTCAGCAATGCATTCATCTTATGAGCATGGAGAATCACCAATTAGTCATGGGTGTAGCTTTGCTCAAACGATCTTTAATGGTATGCTATGCTTTCTTAACTTCGTTGTCACTTTCTCTAGATTGTGCACTTATATTGTTATTGTGTTTATAAACAATATATTTTGCAGTTTTCTGTGAAGGATGATTTATAATAGGGAAGGTCAAAAAAATAGAATTAGATAGATCATTGTGAATGAGTAACATGCATTTTCTGAAATTAGAAAAAGTTGATTAATTCATAGCTCTCGTGTCCTTAGGTGTTAACTATGTCACTTGTACTACAGATATTATCACGTGAGCCGGTATATGTTTCCTTAGTAGTGTAACTTTATTCCTTATGTTCTTTGAAACAGGTGGAAGTGTACTTGCTAGAGTTAACTTTGTCACTTGCACTACTGATATTATCACATGAACTGGTATATGTTTCCATAGTGGTGTAACTTGATTCCTTAAATTCTTTGAAACAGGTTTAAATGTACTGGCTGGAGTTGGGATTCTTTCAACACCTTATACTGTCAAAGAAGCTGGTTGGGCGAGTTTAGCTATGCTTATTATTTTTGCAGTAATATGTTGTTATACAGGTTCCCTAATGAGATACTGCTTTGAGACCAAAGAGGGCATCGTATCATACCCAGATATCGGAGAAGCTGCTTTTGGAAAATGTGGACGTATTTTAATATCTGTGAGTTGATTGTTGTTATATATGATGGTGTGGTTTTTCCTGCTTTAACACATTAGGTGGATAAGGAGATTAAATATGGTCTCTCTCACTTCCTGCTCGTGCATAATTGTCTTAGTCTCCCCCCACCCTTCTTCTGTCTACTAGAAATTGGAACATGCTTGACCTGATTTGCTTGCATTGCAGTGATATGAAATTACATGTTCGCAGTATGTTTCTATACTATCTTTTTGAACTGTTTTTCAGTCTTAGCTAATTTCATTTTTCTTTAAAACTGTTGCAGATCGTTTTGTATGCAGAATTATATGTAAGTGAAACTCTATTCCCAGTTATGCATATTGCTTATGCAGCATGCTACTAATGTTAAATTCTTTGATGCTTTTTTTTCCCCTTTAATCCTCCTTGAGCGCAGTCATGTTGTGTAGAATTCATTATATTAGAGGGTGATAATCTTACTAGGCTATTTCCTGGAACTTCATTTGATTGGGCTGGTCTTCACCTTGATTCCCTGCACTTTTTTGGCATTTTAACTTCTCTCATTGTTCTACCTACTGTTTGGTTGAGAGATCTCCGCATGATATCGTACCTCTCAGGTATTGCACTTTTTCTCTGATTGTATCACCTTAGTTGCATCAAATTATTTTTCACTATATGATCAACCATGTAAATCTCAACACTGGTTCTTGGCTTTGCAGCTGGTGGGGTTATTGCTACACTGCTGATAGGTCTTTGTGTTCTTTTTCTTGGCATGGTGGATGGAATTGGATTTCATCATACAGGCACAATTGTGAACTGGAGCGGTGTCCCCTTTGCCATTGGCGTATATGGGTTCTGCTATTCTGGACACACGGTGTTCCCGAACATTTACCGTTCAATGGCTGATAAAACAAAATTTACCAAGGCACTTATAGTGTGGTATGTAGTTTTTGTTTGGTTTGGGGAAGCTGTTTCTTTTGAGTCCTTGAGCATTTCCATTTTGCTTGTGCAGTTTTATGCTGTGTGTTGTGATATATGGAGGTTTAGCTATCATGGGATATATGATGTTTGGTCAAGCCACAATGTCCCAAATAACTTTGAACATGCCTGGGCATTTCCTCACTTCAAAAGTTGCTGTTTGGACCACTGTAAGTGTGGAACATAGGAATGTCTTTTCTAGTTTTCCCTCCTTTTCTGTTCTTCTTTCTCAAATTAATTTCTTAACCTGTCCTTTTATTTATCCAGGTAATCAACCCGATAACTAAATATCCTTTTTGTTGTATTCTAGGCTTGATTAGAGAATGTTAATTGATCATCTTGTGCAAATTTGTACTTTCTTTTTGTCTGCTTCTTTAACACTAAACAAATATGCCCTAGTGATGAACCCATTGGCACGAGGTCTTGAGGAGGTGCTTCCCACCGGAGTGGCTGAGAGTAGATGGTGCTTTTTTCTGCTGAGAGCGGCCCTTGTTATTTCCACTGTTTGCGTTGCTTTTCTGCTTCCTTTCTTTGGTATGTTCTGGAAGTTATCTCCGAAGATAAACTTCTCCTCTGTGCAGATATTCTACATACTTCTCTCTCTCTCTCTCTCTCTCTCTCTATATTCAGCATGCATCTTCTCCCTTTGCCTAACTTAGAAAAATGTAATTATGACCTCTATACACTGTTTTTTTTTTGTTCTAAAGCTTCCTCTCTTTTTCACCTCTGCATCAATATTCTTATGCTATATATATACTTCACATTTGAATCACATTTGTGATCTCCAGTTTGTGATTTTGAGCAAGATTTGAGCTTGGAATGCAGGGGAACTTGCAACCATTTTCTGGTTGTCCTAGCCAGGTGGTTCGGGATTTATGAGTCATTATTTTCTGTCTGGAGTTGATGCTGGACATGTGATGAACCAAATTTGCAAAACGAGGAAAATCCAGGACAAAAAACTTGTTCCCAAGTCTCTAAAATTTTTTCCGCTCATCTTTCTGCCCGTTTGCATGTCCACTTTTCAAAATTTTTGGCAGTCACTGGGAGAGATAAAGACATCATAGTTAATTAGTTCTTGCCCATTATTGAGCTCCTTTTAGTAATTTGGCATAAAGACATCATAATTTTTCTATAAAATGTTTTTACTAAGTTTTTATAGCAGCTAAAAGCATTTTATCATCCCTTTTTCTTTTTTGGGGTTGCAGGTCTCGTGATGGCCTTGATGGGTTCTCTGCTCAGCATTCTTGTGGTAGGCATCCCCTTCTTGAGTATATAAGGCTTTACTCATAAGAATGTGCTAATAGAAGTTAAACTTATGAGAGGTTTTCACTTCTTGGGCTTGCATGAGTATATAAAATATGATGATTTTGATGCATGAAATTTATTTCAATGTGCACTCATATACTTGGACCAATCCTGTTCCTTGCACGAGTTAGCCACTTTTCAATGAGCTATGGTGAGAGATGTAGGTACTTTCGTTCTTGAACATTCAATTAGTAAAGGGGTGCCTAGTACACAACTCCCAGAACTGCAGGGTTTGGGAGGGGTTAGATGTAAATATAAGTTTGCTTATTTTTGATAGAAAAAGAAATTTCTATAATGAACGGAGAAAATAGTCCCAAAGGAATGTAGGGAGGATAAGATATCCTCCTTAATAAACCATGAAAAAAAAAAAAAAAAACTGACAATTCAAAACAAGGGAGCTTCAGGGGCCAAGGACCAGAAGAGGGCTAGAGAAAAAATCTTTTACATAGGAAATGGGGAGGGAGAAATTGTTGCTTGAAAATCTTAGCTTGCTTTCAAACTAGATATGCCAAATTATTGATGGAACAATACACTTCCAGAAAGTCTTAACTCTTTTTTCCCATCTCTTAAATCACAAAAGAAGAAAATATTGAAGAGAACTTGGGGCTGCCACGTCTCCCCTAACAATTGGAGCATAGGTGGTTCTACTTTTAATTAGAGGCAATTATCTAAACTATTAACTGTCAGGACAGGAAAAATCAACAACTTGCTCAAGAAAAAATTTTAGTCCATGGAGCGCAAGTAATTTGGAAAAAAGTTATGAACTCTGGGGAAACAAATAAGTTCAGGCAGTTATTGCCCCTAATTAAATTGTTTAAGAACTTGTTTGGGAAAGAGAGAGTTAGGCACATAAATGTCTTTACCCCAAAATTTTGCTGGACCCATATTGCAGTCTTTCCTGTTGCTTGCTTTGCATAGTATCTTAATGGCCAACATCTCTCTCTCTCTCTCATGCACGCGAATGCGCGTGTGTGCTTGCAGACTTCCATGCTTCAGTCTCCCACTGAGGTGACTTGTTTCTGCTGTTCATTATGGTAATTCTAGTAGGTTCCCTACCGTTTTAAATCCTTTTACCAAGAAAGGTCCTTAGTTCTTTCTTCTATCTTACTTCGGCAGACTTTAATGAACTAGGATTGCATCATGCAATGGTATTAGTCAAAATATATGCTTTTCAATTCCGGCATGGAACAAGTGTTGAGGTTCTTCTGTAATGGACATGACTGTTGCAGGCTGTAATATTCCCGGCCCTATGCTACTTAAGGATAGTGAAGAAGAATGCTACACTGATGCAGGTCAGTACATATTAATCAATTTTTCCTCTCGAATGATGTGCTCCTTTTGTTTAAATTTAAATAAAAATATGAAAGCACATTCTTCTTTGGGTGCGTGTGCATGAGGAATGTTTTTTGCTGCCAGAATAGGGATTTGAGATGGGTAGGAGAGAGGTGGGGGCTTGCGCATAAGTAGTTTAGAATTACAAAAAGACAGACTAATTACTTTTGTGGTGTTAAATACATGACGCAATCACTAACGTAGAACTTCTTTGTGGCCTAAATTACATATCGGAGATTCGGAATGAATCAAATGTCAGATAAACACTTACATGTTCCGGCTGAGGAAACATTGTGGAGACCACGTTTGGAATGCGTGAAAAAAATGTCCAGTCATGGAGAAATGCATTCCAGAACTGAAAAAATTACTGTTTGAGAGCTATACAGATAGCCGAATCGAGCAAGCCCCAATAATGCGAGTGTGGTGCATACCCTACTTACTCAACACCATTTTGTGGATGGTGTGCCACAGCACTTTGAACATGTTGCATTTGTGCTTGCAATTCCGTTTCTATATGCCATTTATCTATTGACTGAAATTGTTGGATACAATTTTCAGGTGATCTTGAGTATTGGAACTATTGTTGTGGGGATCATCAGTGCAGTCATGGGGACATATTCTTCAATTGCAAATATTGCAAAAAGTTATTAATAAATTCCTATTTTTGACTTACACCATGTCCGATCTTGAATTTTGATGGAACCTATCAGTAGTAATAATGTAAAATCTCAATGCAGTAAACTTGTTAGGTTGCATTTGTTTCCATTTTTTTGTGGGGTGGGGGGATGGAGTAGAATAGGTTCTCTCTGTCTCCAATGTCAAAATTTTGTTAGAAAATTGCGGGACAAGATTTAATGAATTTGTCCAACGGCCAAATATAAAGTCAGGAAAATGCCGCCCACTTGGGTGGCATAAAATGCTTGCTTCTTCATCACATGTGGTATGCGTGCATGCACTGTTTTCTATTGAGACGTGAGGGATGGCACCAAATAGAGCCACTGCAGACGCTCCTTAATAGAGTTCCTATAGACAGTTGAGTTAGATTAGTTAGAATATGATTTCAAACACATAATTCATGGCAGGAAAAAAAAAAAAAAGATGTGAGGGATGGCCTCACTTGCCTTGCATGGCCCATGGTTGATGCGTTTGGACTTGCACTTGAAAAAAGTTCAAGCATTCAGAAATAATGTAAGACTTCATATCTCTTGGAGTTACCCCTTATTAAATTCGGTCATTGTAGTAACCCTTTCAACAAGGAAAGCATGATATCTTCGTGGGACTATTTGTTGAATTAAAACATTACCTCAACGGTACGAAAGGGAGTTTTAATCATAGATCTTAGCATTTTCTTATACATGTTTTTCAATCCTCATCGCAATGCTCCAAGTCCCAACATTCTATTAGCACAAAAGTTAAACGTGGCCGAAGAGATTTTTTTTTTTAACAAGTTAATTATGAATATGAGAGGCTGAAATTTATGTCTAATTCTTGAGTGATAAGCTAAATTTGAATTTAGTCTTTAAGCTGGATTACATGGTCATTATTTTGTTGACTTGGCATATCAACGATGAAGTGGATTAAAAGAAGCTAGGTTATTTTCTTAAATATTAGATTTTGGAGTCAAAATTAAAAATATTGATATTTTATTTGAGTCATAAAAATAGTGAAATCAATTTTCAAAAATTCAACTTCAAATGCTACCCAAAACTACCCGAAAAATTATGTGAAGTCGACTTCACACACACACACACACACACACACACACACATATATATTTATATACTCTTTCAAACCCACTTACCTCCTCTCTATTACCCATTTTCATTCAAACCCCACCCAATCCACTCTTTATCTCTTTCCTACTCCCGTCACTCTTAGATTCCACCTCCCAAAACCCATGGGTTTTGTCAAACACCTTGAGATGATAGAAATTTAAAGTAAAAAAAAAAACCTTGTGAGAGAGAGAGGATTATATGAGAAACAGGCAGTGGAGTGAAGCAACCAGGAGAGAGAGAGAGAAAGGCAGATCAGATCAGATATGAGATGAGATTATGAATGGTGAGTGTATATATATACACATAAACTCATAATAAAAACAAATAGAGACCGGAGTTTGGATGAAGATGGGTAAGTGGGTTTGGAAAGAAACGGATAGGAGGAGAGTGGATTCGGGAGAAATAAAAAAACAAAAATTACGTGAAGTCAATTTTTGAGAAATCGATTTCAGAAGTCGATTTCTAAAGAATTGATTTCATGATTTTTGTAACCCAAATAAAAAAAAAAAAAACCAATATTTTTATAATTTTAACCCCAAAATCTAATATTTGAAAAAATAACCCACAAATGCCTAAATAACAATATTTAAAAATTGAAAATATAAAAGTACAAATGAAAATCTTTCGCAAATAAATAATAAAATAGAAGTAATCCCTATAGATATAAAGCGCCGAAGGTGTTTACTGTGTGCCAAAAATTTGAATGTCCTTACGCAATCGTCCGATTATTTTTTGGTCATAGCTTCTTTTTTTTTTTTTTTTTGTAATGTTCATGTCCTTTTTTTTGTGCATTTTTTTTTTCATTCGCATCTTCTTTTTTTTTGGGATGTCCCTACTTGGTCATTCCATTTTTTTGGGATCCTATAATTTTTTTTTTCATTCAAGTCTTTGTACTTTTTCATTTTGACCCCCTTTTTTTGCTTCGATCCTTCATCTTTTTGGGACCACAATTTTATTTTATTTTTTTTCCATTCAAATCCTTACACTTTTTTTGAGATCCTTTTTTTTTTTTTTTTTTTTTTTTTTTTTTTTTTACTTTGATCTTTCGTATTTATGGGACCACATTTTTTTTTTATTCAGACCTTCCACTTTTGACTCTTTTTTTTCAACTTAAATCTTTCGTCGTTTTGAGACATAAGTTTTTTTTTTTCTTTTTGTTTTTTTGGCTCCAAAATGGTTATGATTTTATTTTTAGACCATATTTTTTTCATTCAAATCCTTACTTTTTTTTTTTTTTTTTTTTTTATAAACTCGGTTATTTCCCTCTTAAATCCTTTATTTTTGGGGACATAGACTTTTCCTCTTTTACTTTTTTGGCATCACGGATAGTCATCATTTTATTTTTAAATCAAGGTTTATTGGTTTTTTTTTTTTATTCAGATTCTTACTCTTTTTAATCAAATTTTTTTCCTTAGGTTGTTCGCCTTTTTTAAATATAGGTTTTCCAGCTCTTTTGGTACCACTTGTCATTCAAGTCCTTTGTTTTTTACCTTTTTTTTTTTTCAACTTATTCCTTTATCCTTTTTGAATAAAGGTTTTTTTCCCCTTTTTGTTCTACAGATGGTTGTCCTTTTATTTTTAAATCACAAATTTTTAATTTTTTGTATTTAGTTCCTTACTTTTTTATTTTTTGACCATTTTTTATCTTGAATTCTTCACCTTTTTTTTTTTAAACATAGCTTTTTCCTCTTTTTTTTGGACTACACATATGGTTATCTTTTTATTTCTATTACGTTTTTACTCCACTTATATCCTTTTTTTTACCTCATTCATTGGTCATTTTTAGAAATCTGGTGGTTAGACTATTTTTTTTTCTAATCACTAATATACACTATATTTTTTATTAGTTTGAATAATAATTTAGTTTAAATATTAAATTAATTATAAATTTAACAAATGTTTGTATCATCTTGTGAACACCCGCGCACTTGTGTGGGCCAGTAACTAGTTAAATGAAAAGGGTGCGAGGGACTTTACTTGGCCTGCTTCCACCTTAGTCATGATAGTCAACCCGCCATGACTTCCTCTTCCTTTGAATGGTACCAAGACCTCTACTTCCCATATCCAAACAATCTGGCTTCAAATCTTTTACTGCTATAGTATGTACCTCCCTAGCATCTCCGAAGTAGATCTTTGCAATTGCCTTCACCTATTTTGTAGAGTGAGAGGGGAAGGGTGTCAGGTAAATTTTCTAAGAATTGATTGGTGTATTCTAAATGATGTGAACCGTATTCACAAGTATACGAGGTATATTGCAGATTCAAGGGGTAGAAGTATTGTATCTACGAGGATTTGTGGTCTACGCGAATCCTAGAGTCTTCCTAAATATGTGTGATTGAGGAGATACTAAAATTGACTAAACTAAATATGTGAGTCCTAGTGTCCTAAATACATGAGTCCTAACTGTTGAAATTCTTCGTCTTCTTCTTCTTGGCTTGCTTTCCTTGGTCTTTAGGCCCTAAATCTTCATATTTTGCACATTTAGACTACAAAAGAGAGATTAAGCATATAAATGATGGACAAGCGATGTGCAATGATGATGAATCTCTATGCAATAAGGTACAAAAATGTATTTAAAAAATGAGATTCATCATTGATCAATTCATGATACAATTGATAATTGAATTGAAATCAAAGGTTTAGAATTGAGATAGACCAGGTGAAATTAGAAAAGAGAAAGTGAAATACAGAGCATAGGGGCAGGGGGAAAAGGCTGAGAAAGAAACAAGAATAAACTATCTATAGTTCGTAACAATTGTTGCCTTCACCAGTAGCTAAAAACAAAATTATGTGATTCGGTCATATATAAAACATGAAAATATTTTATATATGAAATATTAATGATATAATATTTGTCACACCCCAACCCTTTGATCGAGCACGCGATAACCGTCGTATTATCCTAGAATACGGATAAACCCAACCCAGACACCAAAGTATTGCAAGGCATTTATCGATATCTATCTGTTTTCTAAAACAATTTAACAAATCAAAAACATGCCAACATGCATTCATATTAAAATCAAGGACCATCTCGGTCCATTTCTGTTCAAAGCAATGTATGCATTGGGCCCACACGACCCTTTAAATCCAACGGATTCATAGATAATAAATTAAGTTCATACTCAAGGGATTCTTATCAAATTTTTCTGTCAAACAATTTTCAAAGAAAATTCAAGAAAATAAAAAGTAAGGTCCAATTTACAAAACCATATTTAATCCACAGAATAATTAAATATAGTACAAAAATTTTTCTTCAAAATAATTACAAAAATTTTCTCGCATTTGAGTCCACTAATTACCTTAAACCAACTCATTACCCGATAACGTTCAACAATATAAGTTTCTTCAAGTCAACTATCCACAAGTTTTAACTAGACTTTCTTTATAAAATGGAAGAATGAGGTGAGTGTATAATATACCCAGTGAGTGATATATAAGTTGTACAAAAATAAGAATTTGTGTGGTGAATATATCAAATTCACAAGTATTTCAAGCCATCGAGTCATTCTCAAATTCATTCAATGAAAATAACTTCTAATCATTATTTTCAAATCCATCATAAATCACAATTATCATAATTCAACTCATATGCATCCAAATATTTAACATTTTCAAATCATGTGGCAACCCAAAATCATTTTTCCAACAAAGGTTTACCACGACCTAGGGTGGAACCGCAAAGAGTTTTAAAAATTTATACTTTAAAATGCCCAAATTCTTGACGTTGTCTGTGGGTTTTAGTTGGTGGTGCACCCAACCAATCCCACGTCCCTAGGCACTATATCTAACCATGAATGTACCGTACATGTTCGGCTACATCCTATGGTCTATCAACTCCACTACGTCACCCCATCGGGTCGCACTGTAGAGGGAAATGATTAGTCATTTTTATGGAGATCAGTCTCTTTCTCCCCAATCCATTCAATGCATCATTTCATTTCCATGTGTCATCAATTCAATAATCATTCATGAATAACCAGCATTACAAATAACCAGTATCACAGTGTGCATAAATTAATAAATCAATATGACATATGTACTCATTCAAACCATTAGGATGCATGAAAAAAAATTTCAAATTCATTCCTTAGGATATTCCACACACACTAAAATATATAAAATCCAAGAATTCAAAAATCACTTAGAAAATTCAATGAAACATTTTTTATAAGTAATTTTTCTTATTTAAATACAAACAAGAAATCACTCACCTCTTGAAATGGTAATCACTGTCAATCCCCAATCTAATCCATAGTAAATCTTTCCTAACCCTTCAATTGTGTCAAGATAAGACAATAACACAATTTCATCATTTAAATGTAGGTCAATACTAGAGTTAACCAAAATTTCCCTCATTGGTCTCACAACCCAAATTTTTCTCACAACCATGTTTTAGAAAAACCATCATATCTTAACCTACAAAATTTGGATTGAGGTGATTCCAATTGCTACTTAAAGTTAACACATGTGGTTATAATTTTTATGTTTATAGGTAGACTCAATTCCAATCACACAAAAATACCCAATTCTATGAATATGTTAGTTCTAGATTCATGACCCATATTTGCGCAGTCACAGAAGAATTACCATAACTTTCACTACACATATTAGATTTAAGTGATTCTTATGTCAAATTAAAGATACATTCTGCCTAATTATGCCAAGAAGACTTCTAAATTCCAAGGTAAAACTATGGCCAGAAACGGAGCAGGGAACATAGCATTTCTGTAGGACAGGTTTTTTTAAAAAATCACCAAAAATTCAATTCTCATTGAATCCATTCGAGTCATATGTCATTTTAAACCTCTATATTTCTAGTTTCAATAGGATCAAACCCTTCTTTGTTTATTATTATGCAGAGAAAGTTATGATCGAAACATCATCAATAGGTCAGGTTGGACTGTTTTACAGAAATCGAAATTTTGTTTTTACTCTAACATTACCACATTCAAATAAACTCAAATGATCATCTAACTCATTCACCAAGATTTAAATGATAGATCAAAATCCAAAATTATGAATTAAACTTACCTTATTCATGGGTTTCTAGACTCCAAAGTTCAGTCCCCTTTTTACTTCCTCAGCCCCAAAGTTCTCTTGATGATTTCAGCTTATTTTAGTGACTTCCCACACTACTTTGTACTTCCTAAAGGCTGGGTATTGGGTGTATATGGATGGGAATATATTATTTCAAGTTTAAATGAGGATTTTGAGGGTGTTTGGGGTTGTTTTGTGAGAGAGAAAGTGAGGGATGGAGGTCAGGTTGGGTGTTTGTTTGTGAGATGGAATGAGGTGGAGGAAAAATGAGAGAGGGAGAGAGAAATTAAGTGGTGTGTGTATTGACTTTTCTCCCATTCTTTTTTTTCCTCTTTTATCTCTCTCTCTCTCACGGTGTTACAATTTTTTAAATATGAAATGTTTGAAAAGTTCACTATTAATGGACATTAGATGGGTATCATTATTCGTTGGTCCATTCTTGAGTCAATGATCTCATATCAGTAGACATGTGGACACAGTAAGTTAAATAGTCAATTGTCTTCCTAGGTCATGATGGTATCATTTGTTATTAGACCCGAGAATATTTATTTATACAACAACTGCAGGTGGATTATATGAGAGTGTGTGTGTGTGTGCGTGTGTGAAAGAGAGAGAGAGAAAGAGAGAGAGAGAGAGAGAGAGCATGGGATCAAAATTGAGGGACGAGAATAATAAATCAGAGAGGGCTAGAGAAGAGAAGGATTTATTGTAGAGAAGCAGTAAGGTTAAACAGACAATGAAGATGGAGGGAGTTACAATGAAGGCAGTCAAGTAAGAGAAGGGTGGAAGAAATTAAGGAGGATGGGATATCAGAGACAGAGATGGAGGATTTTTTAGACAAAGAATCAACAGAAGACTATAGTGGACAAATGCCACACATTCAAGTGTCAAATGAGAAGCTACGAGAACTTTGGAGACCTTGGAGGAAGTCTCTGATAATCAAACTTCGTAGGAAAGATATTAGGTACCAACTTATGAGTATGAAGGTGAACTCTATGTGGAAAAGAGAAGGAGAAATTTAGTTAATAGACCTAGGAAGAGGGTTTTTCTTGGAAAAATTCATAGTGAGACAAGATTATGAGTATGCCCTAACATTGGGACCATGGATAGTACATGATCGTAAGAAAGTGGCAACCATGGTTTCTAGCACATTCAGTAGAAATCTTATCAACAATAGTTTGGATTCGGTTGATAGAACTCCCAATCGAGTTCTTTGAAGAGAAGATTTTGTTTGAGATAGTGCGGGCAATTGGAAAACCTATTAAGGTAGATGAGAACACAACTAATGTGCTTCAGGGAAAATTTACTAGAATTTACATTGAAGTTAATCTAAGTAAGCCTCTAGTATTGTGGGTATGTATCAAAAATAGGGTTCAGAGGATAGTGTATGAAGGGTTGCACACAATATGTTTCATATGTGGTAGGGTTGGTCATAATAGTGAACACTATGAAGAAATCAATAGTAAGAGAAGCAAGGAGGTCAAGATACACATCCGGAGGGAACCAGTTACAGTAGATCTCTAGCGAGTGGCAAGGAAAGAAGAGATGAAGGACTGGGGCCATGGACGATAGTGGCTCGAAAGCAAAGACCAACCAAATTTGGAAATTGAAAAGAGAAGGGTGGAAAAGATGTGTACCGGTATAATGATTTGCAAATTTGTGAAAAGTTAACACAAACTCAGAGATCGAGATTCAGTAGTAGAGGGATCTGCTCGAAGAGGCTATGGAGGGAGTTGGGATTGGACAGCAAATAGAGTTCAGACATGAGAAAGGGAATAGGGAAGAGTGAGAAAATAGGGGAGCAATGAAAATAGGACAAACAAGCGAAAACTCTCAGAGATTGAGAAAGGGAAGTCAGATGGAGAGGACAGATCTTAGAAAAGAGAAAGCAATGGGACGAAGAACAAATATTGAGGAGAGAGATGAGAGTAATGGCCCAATAGAGGTGGATCTAGTCAAATGGGCCGAGAGAGGTGAGGGTTTAAGGAGAAATGAGCTAATGTAGGGAAGAACAGAGGGTAGGATGGGCCTAGTGGGTTTAATAAGAAGGTACTCAAGACCAAGCATTCGAAGGGAAGAAGATGAGGAAAGTATGAACCTGAAAAACTCTGAAAGTCCATTTAGAGTGGAAGTTCTCATGGAAACTCTCAACTCAGGAGAAGAATGCCCAAGGGGTAAGCCCAACTCTTTAATTCCAATGGTAACTAAAATTTCGTTTGATTGCAAAATTCATGATAAATCAATGGAGAATGAAACAGAGTGGAAAGATGGGGTAATAAGAGGAAAAGGAGGGGAAAAACAAAAGGAGGATGGAATAGACTATGATGGTTAATAGAAGAGGGGTTGGCGGCTCTAGCTTTCTTGATTATCATAATGATTTGTAGGATTATCATTTAGAATTGTAGGGGTTTTGGGAATGGGAAATTTAGAAGGGCATGTAGAGAGTTGGTAAGAAGTCAGGTGCTAGATAATCTTCGTCTCCTTGAAACGAAGGCAGGTTGTTATAAGTTTCCTAAGTTCTTGTCTAATTTGAGCATGGAGGGAGACTTTATGGTGGATACGAATGGCTTTAAATGCAATCTATGGCTCAAATGGAATAAGAACAAGGTGGAGGTTTAGGTGATTCATTAGGCTTACCAATAGATTTATGCAGAGATTAAAAAAGGTAATTATAAGTGATGGCTCATATGTGTTTACGTACAACCTTATGATCGAGATAAAGAAGTCTTTTGGGGAGAAATGCAGCAGCTAGCTAAGGAGATTATATGGCCATGGTTCATGATGGGAGACTTTAATGACATAACGAGCAAGAGTGAAACAACTAGTCGAAATGGCAGGAATTGGAGAAGAGGAATGAAGTTTCGAAATAGATGGGAAGGTTGTAACTTGCAAGATGTCAAAGTGTGTGGAAATAGATTCAATTGGTCAAGGAGGAGAGAAGGCAGAGTTGTCTTACAAGAAAAATTGGATAGAGTTCTTGGGAATTTAAAGGCTAGGTTAGCTTTTCCAGAGCTAAAAGTTATTATCCTTACATGCTTGCATGGCAATCAAATCATAGTCCATTAATCCTTCACACTAGAATTTCTTCCACCAGGCCTGAGAGCAAGCCCTTTAGATGCGAGATTGCTTGGTTACCACATCCAAAGTCTGATGAGGTTTTTGCTAAGGCTTGGGATAAAGGAGAGAGATTCCTATGGCAGGCAGTCCTGAATATAATTGATGATCTCAAGGTCTGGAATGAAATAATTTTTGGGAATATTTTTAAAAGGAAGAGAAAGTTGGAAGGCATGATAAAGGATATCCAAAGGTCTAAAAAGTATAGTCATTCTAAGATATTGCAGACCTTGGAGATTGAGCTGCTTAAAGAGTATAATAGAGTTCTTGACCAGGAAGAGTTGTTTTGGCATAAAAAATCTAGGATTAATTGGTTGAGATAGTCAGAAATCTAGGATCAATTGGTTGAGAGAGGGTGATAGAAACACTAGGCTTTTCCACCTTTTTACTAAGATAAGGAGACAGAGAAATAAGAGTTCAGTTTTGTTGGTGGATGATGAGTGGTGTATGGATCATGATAAGCTTAAGAACCATATGAGGAACCACTTCTTGGAGCTTTCAAGGGAAAAGACGTGGAGCAAGCTAGCGAGAGGTATTCAAGCATGATAAAGAAACTTGATAGGTCTCACCATGATTACCTAATTAGAGGCACAGATAAAGAAAGGTTAAGCAGGTAGTGTTCTCCAGCAAGGTTTAAAAGTGTCACAGTCGGATGGTCTCAAGCCGATTTTCTTCCAAAAGCAGTGGTTGGTTGTTAAAGATTCCCTATGTAGATTTGTTAATGAAGCAATTAAAGATGGGTTCTTCTATCCTGATTTAGCAGACACCCACGTGGTCTTGATTCCTAAAAATGTGAATCCTAGAACGGTGAATGATTTTAGACCCATAAGTCTGTTAAACACCACGCACAAGGTGTTATCAAAGTTTTAGTTCAAAGGTTGAGACCGCTTTTGTAGGATCTAATTAGGCATCACTAAAATAGCTTTCTTCTGGGGAGATGTGTGGCTGGAAATATTGTGGTAGTTCAGAAGGTTATCCACTTTCTTTACAACGCCAAAAGTAAAAAGCACAGTATGATCCTCGAGATTGATTTAAGGAAAGCTTATGATAATGTATCGTGAAGTTATCTAGGTCGAGTTTTAATGGAGAGTAATTTTCCTCTTCCTTTGGTGAGATTGATCATGCACTCAGTCTCTTGCTGAAGGGTGTCCCTGATATGGAATGGAGAAGCTCTATCCCTTATGAAGACGGGGCCGGGATTGAGATAAGGAGATTTGTTTTTCCCTTACCTTTTCATTCTAATGATAGAAAGGTTAGCCTACATGATCCAACACAGGATTAGGAAAGGAAAATGGAATCCTATCAAAGTGACAAGAAACAACCCACCTATTTCTCATCTTTTTTTTGCCGATGATCTTCTCCTTTTTGCTAAGGCGGAAAAATTGAATTTGAGTGCCATTTTGGATTGTCTTTGGAAATTCTTATAGGAGAATGGGCTAGAGGTAAACCCGACAAAGTCTAGAATTTCGTTTTCTCCAAAAACCCCTTTGGACGACCAAAACATTGCTGATTACAGTCGGCAAGTCCACTCCCTTAGACGATTTAGGGAGGTATTTAGGAGTCCTAACAATTCATAGGAGGGTCAAAAGGGATTTTTGTAATCACTTGGTTGAAAAGGTTCAAACCAAGCTTAGCAATTGGAAGGTCAAAGTTTTGAGTACGACAGGGAGAAAAACTCTAATTCAAACGATAAATACTGCGATCCCTTTATACACCATGCAAACAGCTTAGCTATCAATGGAAATATGCAATAAGCTAGATAAGATTAATAGGAGCTTCTTGTGGGAAAGCAAGGAGGATAAAAAGAGAATTCATTTGGTGAAGTGGGAAATAGTATGCAGACCAAAGAAGATGGGGGGACTGGGGATCCGCAAAATAAGGGAGAGCAACATAGCAATGCTTGCTATGTTGGGTTGGATGGTCATTAAGGGTAAGGAGAATCTTTGTTGCTAGGTTTTGAGAGCTAAATACTTGAGTAAAGAAAGTCTCTTTAGCTACAAAATAGGGGTAGGGGGATCATGCATCTAGAGAGGCATTCTTCATAGTAGGAATTGCCTGCTGGAAGGGGTGAAATGGAGATTGGGAGATGGAAGAGATATTGATTTTTGGAGAGAAAGATGGGTAGGGGAAGGAAGGCTTATTGATCATGCCATCTTACCATGTTTGAGGGAGCTTTCAAAGTTTAGGGTGGGGGATTTCATTGATGAAGAAGGGAGATGGAAAATCTAAGATCTTAGGGAGTGGGTTACCAATCACATGGTAGAGGTGATAAGTGGAATCATGATTCCAAGAGGGGGGAATAAAAGATGATATTGTGTGGAAAAGACTAATAATGGAGAATTCTCAGTTTTTAGTGCATATAAAATTATATAGATGAATCATTCCATTGCTAGCCATAGGGATAAAGGATGGGATTGAGTTTGGAAGAAAAAGATTCCTGATAAGGTGATATTCTTCCTTTAGACAGCAGGCCTGGGGAAATGTGTGACTAATGCAGAAAGGAAAAGAAAAGGGCTGACAGAGAATGATGTTTGCCAATAATGTGGGGAGGAGAAGGAAACTTTGCTGCATATCTTGAGGGATTGTAGGGAAAGTAGGGAGATTTGGGGAAGGTTGGGTATAAGCATGGAAGTAGGGGTAGAGTTCTGGGAAGATGAGATTGTGAATTGGCTTAGAAAGGGAGTTAGAGATAGGATAGATCTCTATAAAGTAGAAAATAGCCCTTCATTCTTAACTATTATATGGGCCTTATGGAAAATGAGATGTACGGTGGTCATAGAGAATAGGAGGGAGGAGAGTCATGCCATTATAAAGAGGATTCTCAACATGTCCAGCGTTTGGGCAGAAGCTTTTGAGGGCAAAGATAGCAAGAGTAGGGATTAGGTTATGCATGTAAAGTGGCATCCCCCGAATAAAGGTGGAGTGAAGCTCCACTTAGACGGCGCAGTTGACTTGGAAACCAAGAAGGCCAGAACGGGTAGTATCATGGGGAAAAATGATGGCAGCTGGTCAAAAGGATATATCATTAATATTGGGAGTGTTGATGTTCCCACGGCGGAGTTATGAGGGTTGAGAGAGGGTCTTAGATTAGCCAAGGATCTGCACATTAATATGTTTCAAGTTGAAGTAGATTGCCTCCCGCTTATTCACTTACTGAGGGAAATGAAGAAGACCACCCCTTCTTCTAATTGCTATTGAGTACAGAGATTTGTTGATTGCATTGGGGGCGATAGGAGTGACTCACATCTACAGGGAAATGAACAAGTGTGATAACTTCTTAGCAAACATGGGTAAAAGTATAGCTCTAGGTATTTCTTTGTCAGACTCTCCTCCGAAAGAGCTGAGCAATCTAATGTTGGAAGACTTGGTGGGGCTGGGAAGTCTTCATGAGTTGAAGGGCAAGAGTGTCGGTCAGAGTCTAGTTGTTTTGTAGTGTGGGGCTTCTTTTGTTTGGGGTTTGGGTCTGGCCCTTTCCTTCTCTTCTTTATACCAAATTAAAAAAAAAAAAGTAATTTACTATTATTACTGCAACCATGATGAAACACGTGTTTGGTATTATGTGGTTATAATAAATTGTTGGTACTAGTATATGAGATATTTTTATTTGAGATGGTCCTTTCCCTCGACATGCAAGAATAAATAGAATCTGGCTGTCATTTTATTTGAGATGGTAGCTAATTGATTGTTCTTGATGAAAAAAGTTCTTGATTGGGTAATATAACTTAAATAGTAATTAGTTGTCATTTTAATTTTTATTTTCAAGAATAGGAAATAGTAATCGGTTAATTAGTTCAACAAATTAGAGTTAAATATTTATAATGATTCTAATCAGATCAAAATCTTGAATTAAAGGAATTATATTTCCCTGTGCGTATGATATTAAGTTCACAATTAATGTATATTTGTATTTATTTTTGTGTGAGTAGCCATAACAAACAACCCTAGATGTCAATCATGATTTATGAGAGTCATGAGCATTTTTGATAATTTTACCCTATGCTATCCTATAATGTCATTGCATTTACATTAAATTATAATTATCACCTAGTAATGAGCTAGTGTTTACCGGTAAAGGGACAGAATTGATGTTTTTTTTTTTAACTTATTATAAGGATCGTAAAAAATATGGAAATACACGCACTATGTAGATTCAATCACAAAATCTTGAGGAAACACTTGAATAAGAGTTTTTTATCACTCATATATCACTACAAGGACAGAGACAGGTTTGAAGTTAGAGTTATATTTTGTATTCAAAATTTAAATTAAATTAGAGTTGAAAAAGAAATTTAAGGAGCAAAGTCCTTTCAGAACTAGAGTTAATTTTTGAAATTAAAGCTAATTTTCTCTCTTTATCCATAACCCTCGCTCTTTCTCTCTCTCTCTCACAAGTGACACTCCTTTCTCTCAACCATGTTTTATTTACTATCTCTCCCTGATAGTACATGGTCTAGCAGCCTATTACAATGAAACTAACAGTCCCACAATCATAAAGCCTATAAGCTATTAAGCGACATCTCGATCAATCTCTCGGGACTCCTTAGGCGATGCCTCCTTCTCGACCTGAGCCTCTCAGCAAAACCTTTTCCATTCTCGTATCACTCCCGATATGTCCTTTTCATAAGGCCCTTACGTGACCTTCACTCTCTTGGTCATATGACCTCTCGGTCATTACTGAGATGATTTCTATTACACGAGGGGCTTAGTCATGGTTATTCGATAATGAAAGAAATCTTTAATGAACTTAAACCTTCCTTAATCTGATATAGATCTATTACAATCTCTCTGGATAAAGAAGTAAATCCTTTAGTGATTTAGATCTTCATAGATCTCCTAATGGCAATTAAAATTTTCCTTCCTCGGAGGACTTCTAATCTATAGAGAATTTACCATCACAACTCCTACAATCTTGAAAGATCTCTAATGATTTCTCAACAAGGTAAATAGAGTTTCCACACCCTCAAGCACATACGGGACTCCCCATACATACTATTTATACTAAGTAAGGTAAACTATCAAGTACAAACATCTTACTTTACATACTATACACAGAGACTACATAAGGCTCAGGCTCTTTCAATCTTTCATTCCTCTTACCGCTCTTTTTAACTCGAGTGTTGGATCCGCCTTCGCCAGAGCCACCCCTGGCTGGTTTTTTGTAGGATTCACATTAAAGATGACCTAGCAAACCCTGCATCATAGGTTCCCATTCAAGCTAGAAGGATGATCTATGTGTAGACAATTTTCGATTTAACAAATTGGCACCGTTTATGAGAATGATTGACTAATTTTCACACCCTATTTTGGTTTCTCTTGCTTATACCACTATGCCACCAAAAAGAAAGAATGGAGACAATGCTTTCAAGGTGACATCCAAGGTGGCAGAATAGATGTCTAATCCCACGGACTTAACCCTAACAATGCTCCTAGCTATATAACCAAACACCTCAATCGTCCACTCACAGCACTGAACGGAACCAGCCCCATAGGGAGATCCTCAACCTTTAGCAACTCGACCTCTAGTTGGCTCTGCTCCTCCCCTTGTTCGGGCCTCTCCTAACCAAGTCCATCACTCTAAAATGGAGAAGTTAAAGTCCCGGATATAGGGGATGAGTAAGCAACTGGAAGACATCTCCGTGTTCTTCAATAAGGAGCCCTACCTCTCTCTGGGAATTCGGTGCATTCGAATTTGCATAGACTCTGACCTCATACGCACCCACCTCAATAACATCTCGATGGGAGTCGGAGAATTTGAGAAAATAAGTTGAGGAACTTGTAGCTACTAAGCTCCAGAGAACTAACGTAAGACGAAATGACCTCGGTCTTTATTTCTTTAATCCATCACCATTCAACCTCACGATCATCATCAAACTAATGCATCGTAATGTTTTCTTTCCTTATATGGAGATGTATGATGGCACTACTAACCCCTAAGACCACGTGGCTCATTTTACTCAATGTCACGATCTCCAAGAGACATATTAGATGTAGTCACGTGTAAGCACTTTCCCACGACCCTGAAGGGAATGCGTTGACATGGTTTAGCTCGTTCTTGCCATCTGGCATCAAAAGTTTCTACCAACTCTAATAATAGTTTGAAACCTAGTTTGTGAGTAGTCGAGGGGTTAATAGAAAGTCTACTTCCCTCCTATCCCTCTGGCAGAGAGACAACGAGCCCTTGAGGGATTTCTTTGACAAATTCAAGATCGAGATGATTAAGGTCTTAGGCTTAGATCATTCTATCGCATTGGTCACACTGCTCATAGGATTGGCCTTCAGGGATGAAGAACTCAATCACCAAGAGCCCCTAGCCTCAATCCAACAGTTTTACACTCAAGCTGAGAAATACATCATCGCTAAGGAAGCTGAGTCATTCAACAAATGTTAAAGCGGGCTTGAAAAAAATGAACGCAATTGACCCCTGTCATGATAACCCTTATCAGAAAGGACTCAAGCAGGACCTCCATCTCCTCATAGGTTTATTGACTACACCCCTCTGAATGACATGCCTGGCCAGATCTTGATGCAGATCAGAAGCCGACCTTGCCTCCTCCCTCAAGAGGAAATGATTCCAAAAGAGACAAAAATCAATATTGTAATTTGCACTAGGAACATGGCCACACATCGGATGAATGTCGAAGGCTATAAAGATTCATTGATATAAGACAAAGAGGTAATCTCCTATAGAGGCAAAGAGAAAGGGATTAACTGGAAACTAGTCATGTTGAATTGATAGAACCCCTGGTCATTGTCTGGAACCAATCTTGGGGAGTTATCCTCCATGTACATAGGGAAGGTCCTTTATCGTGTTTTATTGATTATTGGGTTACCTCGATGTTACAAAGAATAAAGAGCCCCTTCCAAGGAAGTACTCACTACCTGCATTGAGAGGAGGCAAAAGAGGAAAAGGTTGATAATTGTATTTGACGACAAGGAACTAACAAGGATTAGCCCACTACAACACGACCCTCTAGTTATCATCGCTAAGATAGAGCAGTTCACTATCAAAAGAATTTTTGTCGACCAAAAAGCGACCTGTAACATCCTCCATTGGGATGCATTTAGATAGATGGGTCTTAGCTACATCGATCTCTAATCTCATACCAGGCCTCTAAAAGAACTCTCTGAAGAATGGATACACCTCGAAGGCACCATCCAAATTCTGGTAACTTTAGGAGTGCCACTTAATCATGCCACTGTAGCGATCACATTCAATGTAGTGAAACTGACATCTCCCTACAATGCCATATTGGGTCGCCCTAGCCTGGATGATTTAGAAGTATTGTCGAGTACCAAACATATGAAGATTAAGTTTAGGACACCCTTTGTCATCGAAGCACTTGAATGTGATCCAGACCCCTTCAAGGCCTCAGCTTAGTGATCCCTAAACTTTTTTACTGTTGCTATTATGCTATTCTGATTTTAGGCTTATACTTGTAACAATATTCCAATTTCATTATTTATTTACAGTATCTTCACTAATGGCAACAGCTAAGGCCCCTGGGCCCCTTTATGCTACAACCCTTATTATCTCGTGGCTCTATGTCTCACATGGGTTCTGTACCCGTCCTAGCTAACATATGAGATCTAACTCCTGAGCGAGTAGCTTCTACTATCTCTTGGCTCTACATCTCTTACATGGGTTCTACACCCATCCTAGCCAACATATGTGATTTAACTCCTAAGCGAGTGGCTTCTACTATCTCTCGGATTTGCGCTCTCACATGGGTTCTACACCCATCCTAGCCTACATACGAGATCGAACTCTCAAGTGTATGGCTCATATTATCTTTGAACTCCATGCCTCTTACATCAGTTATGCACCCATCTTAGCCAAGATAGGGGATCTAATTCTAGAGTGGGTAGCTCCTATTATCTCTTGTCTTTGCGCCTCTCACATGGGTTCCACACCTATCCTAGCCGATATGTGAGATTAAACTCCCAAGTATGTGGCTCCTACTATCTCTCGGCTCCGCGACTCTCACATGAGTTTCGCACCCATCGTAGCCTACATATGGGATCTAACTCCCGAATGGGTTGTTCCCACTATCTCATGGCTCTGCACCTCTCACATAGGTTTTGCACCCAACATAGCGAATATACGCGATCTAACACGAGTTTCACACTTCTCACCTGAGTTCTATACTCATCCTAACCTACATATGGGATCTAACTCTCGAGCGGATTGTTCCCACTATCTTGTAACTTTGCGCCTCTCACATGGATTCCGCACCTATCCTAGCCAACATACAAGATTGAACTCCCGAACGAGTAGCTCCCATTATCTCTCAGCTTTGGGCCTCTCACATGTGCTTTTTACCAATCCCAGCCAGCATACGGACTCTATCTCCATGCTGCTAAGTGGGGATTCCACTCTTGATTTTATTATTCAGAAAGAATTTAATTCCCTTTCTCCCTTCTCAGTCTTACATTTAGCTGGGATCTATATAAATGGATGGAGTTCAGCTCCCCTTTTTTTTAACCTACGTGAACTATGTGTCCCTACATGAAGATAAAAATATTACATGTCCATCACAAGGGAATTGCATCGTCACCAGAAACAATCTAATACTCTACACCATCAAAGCAGTGAGAGTGAAAAACAAATTTAGAAAGAACTTCAATCTATTTCATATCACAAAAGCACAACCAAGTGAGGAGATCCATACTAGATCCGAGAGGCAAGGTATATTAGGAAGAAGAAACTAAAGGGAAACTAAGGAGATAGAGGAGGAGCAAGCCTCTATCGCAAACCTTTGAAGCCAACTCATAGAGCAGCAACATATGCATTCACGTCAACCACTTCTCGAGAAAAGCTCATCCTAGAACCACTAGCTAGACTCAAACCCTGCATTTTGGTGTCAACTCCATCAATGTTATCCACTAAACTCTTTGCTAGTCTCGCTCTGCAGATGATTTCTTCCACATGATACAATTTCTCAGAAAGCTCACAGAGATCACACCGGTAGCCTTCTGAAAGCTCAAAAATTCTTCTTTCCAAATTTGCAACCTTCTTACCTGAGACAAGAAGTAATTGTTTTAGCTCATATGTTGACTTTTTAGCAAATAGGCATTTTGTCTCGGTATTGCTCAGCAAAGTCCCCAGTCTCTCACATTTTACAAGGGTGGTGTCGCACTGCTCAAATGTAAAATCCTAGTCAGTTATCAACAACCTAATCTCCTTTTTATTTTCTTACAAGACAACATTTGCCGCCTTTCCTTCCTCTTGTTCCTTTTCCTTCCCAGCTAGAGTATCCCAAAACAGTGAACTTTACTCACCCCTCTAATTTGTTAGGATCTTTAGATGACCCACCAGCTGGCCCTTTCTCAGCCTTTGAAACTTTACCATAATAACAGTCTACACAATAAACAAAAAATTATCTTCACCATGGTAAGTAACATTAGATCTATCCACATTATGAAGAGTCAAACATACTAGAATTTCAAGGGTTATCACAACCTCATCACCTTGCTCCATTGATAAACCATTTATCTTCGACTCAACTAGGTGAAAATTAAGTCTGTCATTGAATCTTCTTGCTTTGACAATGTCTAAGTAATAGAAATTATTATTTTTACAGATAATCACCATGGTCCTACTCTCTTTTAGATCCTTTAAATGATCAAAGAACCTAAGAAAAGTAGGGAGAAGAGGAGCCGTCAGTTCAAGCATGACCCATTCACGCTTCTAAACGTATGGCTATGCCGGGGGAACATTTAAGGAACCTAGTCCAGCCCTCGCCATCCCCTTCTCTTGACCAACATCTGGAGCTCTCAAGGAAGTATCCTCTTCCTTGAGATCAAGAAAGTCAGCCTCAATACCTGACCCCTTCAGGCTTTTGATAGCCAAAGGAAAAAATAAAGGTGCCTTTCCAGTAGCTCCTACCATCTTAACACTAGGAGTAGGGGCCATTAACCTACCCCTCTTTCCTTGGGGAATAAGAGTAGTAATCAAGCACACATCACTTGCCCTTCCTTCATATGTACTTACCCCCTCTTCTCTCGACCTCTCGTCCATGGTAGCTGGTGATCCCAATGGCCTCTCATGGAGATTTTCCACTTCGACCTTCTCTCCCTTGGAGCCCTTCAATAAAAGAACTGACCCCCTAAGGCCCAAGGTAAGCTCGCTGATTGTAATAATTTTTATGTAATTGATTATATTATTTTAGGCCTTATTTATGAATTTTATAACTGTTTTAAATCTTATTTCATGATATTACACTAATTAAATTTGTGAGTTTTGATTTAGGAAATAATGGGCTTATTTAGGATATTCGGACTGGACAAACAGTAGTTAGTATTTTAGGTATAATTTTCTACTTCGATATTTGATTGAGCTCATTCTTGTTGCATTGGAAATTAAACTGCGAGATCCATAAATCTTGTGAAGAGTTCAGAAGCTCCTTTAGACCAGAAGATATCTGAAAATTGGAAAAACCTGTTGTAATGTTAAAATTCAAGAAAATCAAATTCTTGTTGAAAAGGGAAACCAATTGAACTTATCTAATGGGAGATTTTTAGGATAAAGTTGCTAAGAACTCCATGAATCTTTAAATCAAGGATAAGATAAAATTTCCAAATTTTGGAAAAGTAAGAAGATAATTTCTTGCACAATAACAATTTTCCAAATTAAAGTGTAAAATCCAAATTTCCTAAAAGCTCACAACTTCGTATTGATTTAGGGTTTTAGTTCTATAAATAGGAGATATCCCCTACACGCCTACACACAACTTTCTCCACACAGATTTTAAGATTTTACTTTCTTATTTTTCTTTAGTTTGTTTAGTTATTTTCTTTTATTCCTAAAACTCGATGGATTTTGCTCTTTAATTAATAGCATGATCTGAATTTATTTATTTCCTTAAGTCTTTATTGGAATGATTATTGTGTGATAAGATTTTATTGTTGATCTTAATATTTCAAAACGTTTAGACCTCATTTTGTATGATTTGAGATTGAATGCGTGCATGACCAATATAATTACAAGAGATTAGTCCAATACAATAAAATCCACATGGGATTATGAGATTGATGGAAGATTAATTCTATGTACGAGCTTAAAGGGGAAACCCTAGATTACATAAATTTATTGCAATCTGATTTAATCAAAATTACATGACCAATAAGTTTTGATTAGTCAAATTAGGGTTTTTGCATGACCATTGGGTGAATCTAATTTTGACAAAATTTACCATCATCAACAATAATTCTTTTGTCAGTAAATTTAAAGGATTTAAAAAGATTCAGTCTAGTGAAATATTAAAAACAGATGAAATTGATGTCCTAAGGTTTTTATTTATTGATTTAAGTATTTTAATATTTTTGTAACTATGATTTGATTTGTCCAACTTAGATAAAATAGTTTATAATTAGTACAAAATATTCTCATGAGAATGATATTTGCTTACACTACACACAACACTTGATTATGGTATACTTGTCCGAAATTATGATATCAAATTCACGTATCAGATTTTTTGGAGCCGTTGCCTAGGATACCCTTGTATTTCAATCAGAATAATCTTATTTGAGATTGGATACTGTCTTTTATATTTCTTGTTACTTTCATGTTCATATTTCTAGGTGTATAGTCTCTTAGTGTTATACAGTCATAATTTAGAGTTTGGATGTAATTCGGATTTGGCGGGAAATTTTAGACATCCGAGAAACAGTTTAGGATTTAAGGTTAAACGACCACATTTTTCAAAGGATTTTGGGTTGCTAATCAAAAACTATTGCTTTGTCATGGACACCAACTATCTTGGCCAAACTCCATCATTTTTATTGGTTTTTTTTTATTTTTCTTGAATTTTAGGGTTTTTTGATTATTTGCTTAGGTGTCTTTTGTGCATTATCTTACTATTTTTTTCATGATTTCTACTTTAATATAGGTGATCTAGGTTTTCTTGAGTGATTCTTGCAATCAATTTTGAATATCTAGTTTTATGCTATTTTTGGTGTCGATACTATGGTTGCGATCGAAGAGTTTTGATCTAGCTGCGTTTGATCCTGACATGGAGAGAACTTTGAGATCCATTCATAAACAAGATAGGAAATTCAAGGAAGAAGCAATGGCTCAAGATAATAGATTTATGAGGGAGCATTCAATACCTAGATTTTAGGACATATAAACTAGCATCGCACGACCAACTGTGAAAGCAAACAACATTAAGCTTAAATCGAGTCTCAGTGGCATGGTGTAGGTAGATCAATTTGATATAAAAGTTTATGTAGATCCAAAAAGCCATTTAAAAAACTTTCTAAAGATTAGTGACACAATCAAGTTGATTAGAGTCTGCCTTGATGCTATAAGATGATGATTGTTTCCTTTCTCTCTCAGAGGAAAGGCAAAGATATGACTTAAGTCAATTCTTGCTAATCACTTTACGAATTGGGAGAATTTGTCTCAGATATTCTTAACTAAATATTTTCTACATAATAAAACGGTTAAACTACGTAATGATATTACTAGTTTTAGACAGTTTGAGGGTAAATCTTTGTATAATGCTTCAGAACGTTTTAAGTATTTGAATAGAAGATGCCTACATTATGGTATACCTGATTGATTGATTTTGCAAACTTTTAATAGTGGTCTTTTGTATTTTATTAAAATTACAATTAATACTATGACTGAAGGTGTATTTACGAGTAAATTTTTACAATGAAATATGTGTATTACTTGATGATATGACCTCTAATCAGTATGATTAGTCTAATGAACATGAAATTTCTAGACAAAAAGCTGTTATGTATGAGGTCGATTCTTTCTTTCACCATATTTAATGCAAAAATTGACTACTTAATTAATGTTATAAAAACTAATCAGATCAATGCCGTGAATAATCAGGTTTATTCTTGTGAATCATGTGGAGATTTTACTCATATGGTTTCTAAGTGTTCGTAGGTATAGCAAGCAATTTTTTTTTCCAAACTTTGGCATACCCTAAAATATTCCTTACTCAAATACGTACAATCCTGAATAGAAAAACCATATAAACTTTTCATGTAGTTAAGAGTATCACAAAGAATGAAACCACCAGATTTTAATTCAGGGAATCCATAGCAAAGAGAGAGCAAGGCATCATGAGAAGCTGCAATTAAATGTCTGGCAACAATAACCAATGAAAGGTTTAAGAAGCTTGAAAATAAAATTATTAATTGACTAATGTCTTTCATTTTCGTGTGCCAAGTAGATTACCAAGTGACACTAAGAAGAGCACTAGAGAGTAGGCAAATGCAATCTCATTGCGGAATGGAAAAGAATTGTAGGAGGTTTTAGATCCGTCCAAAAATGAAGAGGGTTTATAAGAGGCCAAGAAAGAAATCCAACAACCTACAAATGAGAAAATTAAGGCACCGGATTCTAATAGAGAAATACTTATGTTTGAGTGAATATAAGTTCTCTATCTTTTTTCCTGGGCGTCTTTTACGTGCAAATGTAGAATTTGAAAAATTTTTATAAATTTTTTAAAAATTATACATTAATATTACTCTTTTGGATGTTAATAGATAAATGCTGAGTTATGGAAAATTCTTCAAGGATATGATCACTAACAAGAGGAACATCGATGAGATTTTAACCATTAAGTTTTAGAAGAGTGTTTCGTGATTCTGTAAAGAAAGTTGCCACGAAACTCAAGGATCTAGGGAGTTTTTATATTCCCTACACTATAGACTCCACTGACTTTTCAAATATTTTATATGATCTTGGTGCTGGTGTAAATCTCATAACTTATTTCGTATTCTCTAAATTAGGATTGAATAAATATTGACCTACTAATTATTCTTTACAATTAGCTAATAGAAGTATAAAGTATCCAAGATGTATCGTTGAGGATATATTGATCAAAGTTGATAAATTTATTTTTCCTATTGTCTTGAATATGGATGTTGATGATGGGTGCTTCATTAATTTTAGGTCAACCTTTTCTTACCACTACACGAGTCTTGATAGATTTTTATGCTAGGAAGTTGATTCTGTGAATTAATGATAAAAAAATTGAGTTCAATGTCTTTCACTCTATGAGAAATTCTGATAAACAATAAGTTTTTAGAATTAATTGCATTAATAAGATTGCCGAATATGATTTTAATATTTTTTATTTTTTGATCCTATTGAAAATTGTATTATTAATTCATTGCATGTAAATCATGACTTCCTATATAATGAATATATTGATGCATTTGTTACTTTGGGTGTGAATTTAAGTGAATTTCAACCACAAAGGAGGCTTAATGCAGGTAAAGAAAAAAGTTACGGTTAAATGAGGTGAAGGAAGGCAGAACAAGGCATATGAGGATGCAACAATTTAAAAGAAAAGGACAAAGGCATGGCACGATGTGATGAATAGGCATAGTGTGAAGATTTATGAGGAAGATAGAATAAGAAGTTATTGAACTGGAGGCTACAGGTTCACCAACTTTATCAGGGGAGTTTTTTTGTTCTCTTTTATTTTCTTTTATCTTACACATTATGGATAATGCTTGGTTTAAATGTGGGGGAGCATGCATTCTGATTTTTTTTTTTAGGAAATTTTTGAAAAAGAAAACTTAAAAATTTTAAAAAAAAAAACTTAAGTTTTTTATGAATATTTTTTCATGCTAACAAAATTTTCTCGAGTTTTCTAATTTTTGTGTGTTACTTGATTTGAATTGTGTTGTATGAAAAATAATTGATATTAGTAGTTATTTGGTATATGATCAGTTATTCATCTTTTTCTGGTTGATTTAAAAGATTGACATGCAAGATTTGATACTAAATTTAGCCAAGGGAAAAATTGAGTTTTAAAGAGCAATTCATTATGCTCTCATTTTTGTTATTGAACATATATCACACGTGAGTTGATCATTCTAGAATTTGATTTGTTATACATGTCGAGACCATATTTTTTATTTTCATGCACCAAAATAATTAAGACACCTATATTTATACACTTTTGACTTTTAAAAAAATACCATCTGTAACATTTTATATCCCTTAGTTAACCCATTTGAATCTAGATTTTTTCTTTCTTAAATCACCTGCATAATTTATCCCATCACTTATTTTTTTAACTCTAAATTTTAAACACAAATTCACTAATATACTTATAATTAATAATATGATATTATATTTTTAGATATTATCATATTGAGTTATGAAAAAAAAAAAAGAAATGGAACGAAAAAATAGCCAAATTTGAAAAAGAAAAGACAAAAAAAGAGATAGTACTGGTTGAAAAAAAAAAATAGAAAAAGGAAAAAAATTGAGAAAAAACATTTGATTCATGGATATTGTTCATTCTTATAGTTAGAGTTTTATTACATATTCGGAATTGGAATGCTTTGTTATATATATTTTTGGATTGAAAGTTATGAAAATTAGCATTTTCTTTGTTTTAATATAAAAAAATCACATCTTGATACTTGACTATTTTTAGTGAATTATTTTAACTTAACATTACCATTAACCTTACCTTCATTTAACCAAATAAAAAATCTTTTGATTGATGTATGGATTTTATAAATTTGAGTGATGGAGATTTGATATATTAGCAAACTTATGATAATATCATCTCATTGTGTTGGTGTGAACGATACACATATCTCTATTAATAAACTTATGATAATACTATCTCATTGTATTGGTTTGAATGATATACATATCTCTTTTATAAAATTGAGTGCATTAAGTAGTTGAATCTTATTCTATTGATTGAATCCACGGTGAAGATAATTGAATCTTGTATCATTCTTGATTTCGACGAGACTATAAGAGATGCAATAGTTGTTCTAGTGCTGAATGTTATAAAATATTGGTTGTTTTGATTGTAATTTTAGTTTGAACTTGTCATATACATGGTTAGAATCTTGAGAAAGTTGAATTGGTTTTGAAAGAAAATTGTTTTTGCTCTTTGTCTTGCTTGAGGACAAACAAATATTCAAGTATGAGAGTATTTAATAGCAATAAATTTTATGCACTTGATTATATTATTTTAGACATTCTTTATGAATTTTAGGACTATTTTAAATCTTATTTCATGATATTATATTAATTAAATTCGTGGGTCTTGATCTAGGAAATATTGGACATATTTAAGGAGTTTCAGACTAGACAAATTGTAATTAGTATTTTAGGTGTAACTTTTTACTCTAATGTTTGAATGAGCTGATTCTTATTTTATTGGAAATTAGACTTTGAGACCTACAAATCATATGAAGAGTTCAAAAGCTAATTCAGGCAAGAAGATATCCAAAAATTAGAAAAAAATTACTGCAGTGTTGAAATTCAAGAAAGTCAAGTGCTTGTTGAAGAGGGAAACCAATTGAACTTACTTAATGGGTAATTTTTAGGATAAAGTTACTGAAAACTCCAGGAATCTTCAAATCAAAGGTAAAAATGAAGTTTTCAAATTTTGTAAAAGCAAGAAGAAAATGTTTATCATAACTGTAAGTTTCTATGTCAAAGTGAAAAAACCGAGTTTCCTAAAAGCTCACAATTTTTGGTTGATTTAAGATTTTAGTTCTATAAATAGGTGGCATTCCTTACATGTCCACACACGACTTTCTCCACATAAATTTTAGGGTTTTATTTTATTGTTTTTCTTTAATATGTTTAGTTAATTTCTTCTATTCCTAGAATTCTATAGATTTTGTTCTTTAATTAATAGTATGGTCTGAATTTATTTCTTCTCTTAAGTCTTTACTGACATGATTATTGTGTGATGAAATCTCATTGTTGATCTTAATCTTTCAAAACGTTTAGACCTGCATTTTGTATGATTTGAGATTGAATGTATGCATAATCAATATAATTGTAGTAGATTAGTTTAGTATAATAAAATTCATATGGGGTTATGAGATCGATAGAAGATTAATTTTGTGTGTGAGATTTTAGGGGAACACTAAATTACATATTTTTCACAGAACTTAATGCAATCTAATTTATTCAAAATTGTATGACTATTGGGTTTTGATAAGTCAGATTGGGGTTTCATTGCATCACTATTGGGTGAATCTAATTTTAAAGAAATCTGTCATTATCAACTATAACTCTTTTGTCAATAAACTTAAGGGATTTGAAAACATTCAGCCAAATGAAAGATTAAAAATAGATGAAATTGATGTTTTAGGGTTTTTATCCATTGATTTTTTTCTTTTAATATTTTCATAATTTTTAATATCTTTGTAATTGTGATTTGATTTGTCCAATTAGATAGGGTAATTTATAGTTGATAGTACAAAATATGCTTGTGGGAATGACACTTGCTTGCATACACACAACACCCGACTAAATTATATTTGCCCGAAATCGTGATATCAAAATCGCATATCATTCGCTTGCCAAGCTTGATTTACCACCCTCGTCTGCATCCTTATTGGTCGAGTCCATACAAACTTTTTTTCCTCTGTGGAATGGACTCCAAGAGAATGTCCTCGGATGCACTCCTCTCATCCTTGACACCCTTCTACGATTGGGCCCTCATTAACTTTTTGGTGATAACCCTATCGAGGTCATCAACCTCTGCGAAATCAACAACATCTATGATACTCTTGGCTCTCTTCTCCAACATGAACAATCTCTAAATTTAAAACTCCTCATTTAGCAAAAGGCCTGCTAACTTCAATATCTCGTCCTTAATTAGGGCCTCCACCCAAATAGCCCTTTCCTTCGCAGTACAAAACTTGCCAATCAGTTTAATGAAACCTAAATACCGAGAAGACGTAGAGACCTTCAACCCCACAGAAGGCTCTGCATCAGCTTCCTACAATGACAACATTAAATTCTTATTTCCAAACTCCACAAAAAGGAAAATTTTGTTCCACGACCTGTCAATAGTTTCCATATAAAAGAACTTCCACTTTGATTCTCGCCGTGTTTGGACATAATACCAACCTTTTATGGGACCCCTGGTGACACACTTTATCAAACAAAACATTGAGGCCAAAATCTCGAAATCAAATTTCAGATGACAAAACTCAACAAACTAGCCATTGCTACTATCAATTGCCATGTACTAGGAATTAACAGGTTCAGAAATATATTCCAACCCCTTAAAATCATAGCCAAAGGTCTCAAATAAGGTACTTGTATACCGTACCTTATGTATTCCCTACACATAGGAACACAACCTTCCGAAATTTGGTTCGCCCTTTCATCCTCTGTGGGTAACCTAATCCAAAAACCATCACTTAAACTCATATCTTTCAATGTAACTTACAACTCCTTCTCTGTCATCACGCTCTTAATCTCACTAATACTATGATGATTGCGTAAACTAGAACCCTTTGCCATATATGTTTTTCCCAAATTCCACAAATCCTAAAGTTGTTAAGTTCTTTTGTTGTCTCGAAAAGCAAGTGTAAAGTGTAAATGCAACACTACCTACAATTAGTTGCAAGAGAAGCTATAAGCAAGTGTTGTAGAAGATTCCTAAAAGTCAAAGTGACACGTCTCTTATTTCATACCCATTATTGTGTTCTTTTGCTTACTCAAAACCGCTTCCCCCTTTTTTAAACCTACTCCCAATGCTATTTCAATGAAACAACATTTGGAGTGGGGGCAAATGATGATATATGATCCAGTAGCCCATTACCATGAAACCTAACAGGCCCACAATCATAAAACCTATAAGCTATTATAAAACCTATAAGCTATTAAGCGGTATCTCAATCAATCTCTAGGGACTCTTTAGGTGATGCCCCCCTCTTGACCTAAGCCTCTTAGTAAGGCATTTTCGGTTCTCCCACCATTCTTGACACTTCCTCTTCATAAGGCCCTTTCGTGTCCTTCAGCCTCTTAGCCCTCTAACCTCTTAGTCCTTATAAAGATGATTTCTATTATGTGAAGGGTCTTAATCATGGTTATTTGATAAGAAAAGAAATCTTTGATGAACTTAAATCTTTCTTAATTTGATACAGATCTATCGTAATCTCTCATGATAAGAAAGTAAATATCTTAGTTAGACCTTCACAGATCTCTGTGATGGCAATAGAAAATTTCCTTTCTCAGAGGACTCCAAATCTACGGGGTGTTTACCACCACAACTCCTTCAATCTCAAAAAATTTCTAACAATCTCGAAACAAGGTAAGTAGGGTTTTTATACTCCCAAGCATATACGGGACTCCCCATACATGCTATATATACTAAATAAAAGCAGTCTGTTAAGTATGCACATCTTACTTTATATACTACACACTTAGACTGCATAAGGTTCAGACTTTTTCAAACATTCATTCCTTTTACCGTTAGTTAAGTATGCACATCTTACTTTATATACTACACACTTAGACTACATAAGGTTCAGACTTTTTCAAACATTCATTCCTTTTACCGTTAGTTATTTCTGATTTGAGCGTCGGAACCTTCTACGTCGAAACCACCTCTGGTGGGTTTTTGCAGGATTCACATTGAAGACAACCCGGTAGACTTCGCATCACAAGTTCCTCGTTCAGCCCAGAAGGATGAGCGATTGTGGAGCCAATTTTGGCTTCAACACTCCTGTTGCCAAATCACCTGCAAAAGAACAATACAAATTCATTTTCATTGATCGGAATATTCACAGACACAAGCCCCAGAAACAAAACAAAAAGTGCCACCTCAAGGCTCAAAATCAATTGCAAACAGAGAATTAACATTGTAGAAAAAGAGAATTAATAACCTAGCTTCGGAATCTGGTTTTGTAAGAACGAATTAAGTGGAGTTGGAAAATTGCTTAAAAAGCCAACAAAAGAAACTTTTTGGGGACTTCTCCTTTTTCTTCTTCGAGTGAGAGAAATGTGTTGGCGGGGGAGTAACACCTGCAAATCAAAGCACACAGAGACAGAGACAGAGACAGAGACATAGACTACAAATAGAACCCGCTACTCATGTAACTTGACTTTTTATCTATTCAAACCTTTTCACCAAGTTTCGAACGGCAGCCGGTCGAAAAACTCCTTAATTCGGGTGGCTGCCACCATGTTTGACGCTGATGGAGCTGAGAACGAAGAATTGAGTTTAAAATCAAGGGGTTGAATTAGAATTAGATTGAAACAAAAGTTCAAGAAAACAACACTTCCGGCAAAAGTTGGAGATTTTGTATGGCGGCCATGGAGTTTGTTGGCGGGGGTGGTGCACAGTGAGTCCCTCCATTTTTCTTTTCCTTTTTCATTTTGATTGACTTCGCGACTTGCTCATGCGAAAATTATGAACATTAAACATCAAATTCTGGTTTTTTTTTTTTTTTTCTTTGGGCACACAAGATAAAAGGGCTAAGATTGAAATTTAAATAATAAACTTTGAAATTTATTTATTTTTTTTAAAAAAAACACCACAAAAAATTTTTATAACCCCCCATAACTTCTCCTTTTTCATATTTTTCTCTTAAATTTACTTTTTTAAAATTCTCATTTTTCTCTTAATTTTCATTTTTATTAATTTTATTTTAATTTTGTGAACAAACCGAGTGTTACCCTTGCATATCTATTTATAGATACTAAGTGTCTGATTTGGCCTAACTTTTTTTTTAGTTTAAATTTAACTTAAAATTAAAAATTAGACTAAGCAGGTTTTCATAAAATGTTTAAAAAAGTTAACTTTTTAACAAAGAAAATTAGGGGGGGGGGAGAGAGAGAGAGACACTCCTAAGATAAGAGAAGGTTTTGCTTTGACCTTTTTTTTTTAAAAAAAAATAAAATAAAATTATGAATTCACAAAATTATCTCTAAGTATTTTAAATAATATGATTTTGTCATATATATTAACCCAAAAAGCATTTAAATATTTATGAATACTTAAAAAATATTTAAATAGACCTAAAAAATATTTTATCACATATATATTTAATTTAACTATTTATGAATATTTTATAATTTTTTATGAAATTATTTATTTTATAAATTATTTATGAAACTTTAATATCAATTGTTATTTATTATAATTTCATTAAATATTAAAACTTATATAAATTATTTTACGGTACAATTTATTTAAAAATGAGCTATTTTTAAGAATTATTGACAAAATGTTTTTCATTTAAATTTTAATCTCTTATTTCTCTTTTAACTAATAAGCCAAAAATAAAAATTTTTAACATGAAAAGTTAGGTCAAATATGCTCTAATTAAAAGAACATATTTAACTAGGGTTAATATTTTTAAATGAAAATATTCTTAAATATTAAAATCTTATTCTTTGTAACAAAGGGTAAATGAGCATCACCCAATAATTTCTTTATAAACTATTATAACTTTTCCATTTTATATTTGCTTTCTCAATTCTACATTTTTATAGTTTATTTTTGTTCTTTTAATTTTGTTTTTGTCAAATGTCTTTTCAATTTTTGCAGTAGTAGGGTTGAATTAAAGCAACACTATTTTAATTCATAAAATAATAGATGTGCAGTTATATTGGATAAACTGGGATTGCTAGCCCCAGGGGGTTTATGAGTTTTATTCTTCTCTTAGTCACGTGTATCGCATGTTAAAGCCTGACGTTAAGAGTATGACTTCCTATAGACCCTAATTTGTTTTTCCCTCCCCTTTGAAAAAAAAGGATTTCTTAGATACACATATGGAATTTCTTTACCTTTTTTTTTCCCCCCTGAAAAGAACTATAGGTCTATGCATAGGATTAACTCTCAACAATTTTTTGAAAGACCACGTAATAATTTTTTCACAACATGACAACTTCTTTATTTTATATTTTTCTCTCAAATTTAAATTTTCAAATCACTCTTTTTTTTCTTTAATTTTTTAGACGCATTGCAAACGCGGTGCCCTTGTTACATATTTAGGAAAAATAAATATACTTACGAAATTTCCCATTAACCACCTAAAACTTTATTTTCTCATATTTATCTTTTCTTTTTAGAAAAACTATAAATTGTCCCTAAATATAAGCAACGTGGATAAGTCCCTAAACACTTTTTTTTTTGGGGGTAAAATTGGTCTTTCCGTTCGAAGTCCGATAGTTCCCGCCATCTAAAATCACACGAGACACATGATTGCAAAAAAAAAAAAAAATAGTTAATTAATTTTTAAATTAATTAACTTCCTTTTTATGAATCGTTTACTATTTTTTTTTATGTGCTCTCTAAAATTGTTCCATTTCTCCCTCTCTCTTCAATTCTCTAATCGTGTGCATTATAATCACATGAAGTCCTTCGTAGCCATGAGGATTTTGAGCTCTGGTTATCTCCAAAGAGTGATTTTTTTTAAATTATTTTTTAAATCAATCATTTTCTAAATCAATCACTTTCTAAATCTATAAATACGGATTCTAATTCAAATAGAATTTATCTCTCATGGTACCCGGTCTAATGGCCCATTACCGAAGGCCCGCAAACTATCAAGCTCGCTGGGCCATGGTGGCCTATGAACAACCGAACACGCTCTCGATCTCTCGCCTGAGTCCCCTCTCAGGGGGCAGCCCATTCATCTCTCGGCCCCCCGACCTCTTAATCATTCTAACTCTCAGCCTCCAACATTCTCGATTGTGCCTACTCCTTATTATGTGTCCTCTGTCAATACGGAAGTAATTCCTATTACACGATAAATCCAACATGTGGTTATCCAATAAGGAAGAAAATTTTTGTTATCACTCTCGATAAGGTAGAGAATTTTCATAACAAGTTGAAGTTCTCTTAATCAATATGATTCTAAATATCTAAAAGATCTTTGACTACAGTTTCTATAATTTCGAAAGATCTCTAGTAATCTCTTCATAAGAACACTAGGTTTTCTATACTCCTAAACATATACGAGATGTACCATGTATGCAATCTATATATATTCAACATGGGCAATCAGTCAGGTACATTCATTAACTTTGCACTTATTGCATAGAGACAACACAAGACTACTCTTCGGCTCTATTTAGTCTAATTCTCATTCTTTTACCACCGCACTTTCTAGCTTGAGTATCGATGTGAGTATCCTTACTCTTTTTCTTTTTTTAATATTTTTTAGTTTTATATGTAATTACTTTCTTGATTAAAAAAAAAGATTACAATTTAAAATTTAAAAAAAATTAAAATTAAAAGAGATAGATTTTTATTCCTAAAAAATGGAGAAAGAGAATTGAGTTAAAGAAATAAATTGGATTTGAATTAAAGAGATAAATTTAGAACGCTTTCAAATCATCCTAATTTCTAAAATTTTCTCTTAAATTTGAGTTAAAAAGAGTTGTTGTAGTTTTTTTTTTTTCCTTTCACGTTTTAATTGGAGTCAAATTAAGGGAGAAGAGAGAGAGGAGGAGAAGAGAGAGAGGAAGAGAAGATTTGAGAAATTGAGAGAAATTTTTGAGTGATTATTGTTCCTAAAATAGTTTAGGAAGATTTAAACTTGAAAGAACAAAACTCAACTGGAGGAGTAGCCAAAAATTGGAGGAAAAAGTCGCTAGAATCCGAAAATTCAATCTCTCATTATTTTTAGACAGTTTCAAAGTATCATATTTGGGTTTCGAATTTTCTCTCTATGGTGAATATTTTTCTAAGATTTTTAGACCATTGTAAAGTTAATACTTGGTAAATTAATTGATTTTTAGAAAGTTAGATTTGAAACCCTCAAAATCATGGAGAAAACCTATGCAAACCTGAATAATCCAGATTTTTAACTCTGTTTTGAATAGTCAACTTTGACCGCTCATAAATTTCTCATCTGAACTCCTTTTCCTATGATGACCATTTTAAAAATCAAAATTCATAAAATAATTCATCTGTAGAAAGCGGACTCAGAATCCTATCAAATCTAGGTCAAAAATCATGTCAAATATCCCTTATCAGTCATATGAAAATCAGAAAACAGACTCAGAGTACACTTTCAACTTGATTTTTTGATGATCTGGAGTTGATGTCGGTAACTCCAATCGACCCTAGGATGATGTCAATACTTCATACTTTTCAACCCTAGGTGTTTGTTACCTCTTTCCAACACTGGACCACTATGAAAAATGGAGGTCAAATTAACTAAAAAACTATCCCTGAAATTTTGAATCCCACATTGGATAGGAGTTTCCACCATAGCATGTATATATACCCACTTCCCCAACCCCATGTTATAGCCTTGGTGACACATGGCCCAGTTGACTTTTGACTCAGATTCGAGACCCTAGACCCGATACCCCATGCAATCCACATGGTAGAGACCTGAAGATTGATCAATCACAGAAGGACACATAGCGATAGTTGACCACATAGGTGGCGATTCGACCCAAACCAGCCATTCAGAAGGTGACACATTGCAGAGTATGCCAAGTGGTACTATATTGAGCAGCCATGTATAATACATGTGGCTGAGACCGTATACTTGGACCAATTAGTTACTGACACGTGGCATAGGCAGCCACGTTGCAAGTTGTACTTCTTTGTACAAAAACCTTATACTTTCTTGTATTGTTTTTTATCTTTTTGTTAGGATTTCTGAGCGTGATTGTGTAGAGGACCAGATAAGATCTAACCACACAAGACATTTTTGGTCTTCTGTGAGTTTTGTCTTGATCACAACTTTTATAAATTATTTTTGTGAAAATATTTTTAAAACCTAGGTTGCTTGAAAATGATCGATTAAAATTACTCTTTTATTTATTGTTCATATTTTAACGAGATTTGATTCATGATTTATTTATTTATACGCATGTTTTGGAAACCTATGATGATAATTGCCAATTGTATATGAGATAGTATCCAATCTTTTTATGATCATATGAAATCTTGAAATCTATCTATTTTGATATATGTTGAGCTCGTGGGTAACATATTATATAAGCTCTAATGTTGTTTGGCAATGTTAGGAGTATGAGTTAGGGATTTTTTGGTTATACAGATAGTTTTATGGATTAGATTTGGATATTGTGGAGGGCCTGGATGTGGGTCCACCTGCACGCGTATGACATGTAATGCCTTGACACCTAGAGGTAGAGGAAAGACATTACTTTTTCGAGATCATTGCTGGCCAAGGGCCTTTGCTATGCCTTGGACTGACCCTAAACTTGTTATGTAATGTGATGTGTTTTGTATTGTGAATATGAACTGACATGAATTTTGAAGTGTTTATATTTACTGAAACTCGACCATATTTTGGGTATGAACTGTTATGTATGGATTTTTTTATTACTAATTTTATATGGATATTGGTGCATTTGAAAATAATTCCCATTGTGAGCCTGGTAATGCTCACTGGGACCTTTTTGTCTCACATTATTTTCTTGCATTTTCCAGGCGTGGATTAGTTCATAGTTTACACTTTTTTTTTTTCAATCATTCATCCAGTTGATGTTGAGCTAAGATGGGATGAAGTTCGGATCTCCGTGGAGGTTAGGATATTTGTATACAAGTATTTGCTCTTTAGAATGTCTTCTCTCGTATTTCATTTATTTTTGAAAAATTTATAGTTTAAACCAATTTTATTAGTTTGATATTTGTTTTATTAATTTAGTTACATTGACTTGAAATTTGAGAAAACTCGACTTAGTCTATTTATTTAATATGGTCAAACCTTTATTTTATAAAGTATTCTTTTCTTTCTACTATTCGTTATATTATTTGTTTATATTCTAAGGTATTTAGTTAGGTTGGTGATGGTGTTGTCTGATTCAGTAACCTACGCAATGCCTTTACTCCGGTAGCACCCTGCAGTAGGGATGTTACAAGGGTTGGTATTAGAGCTAGATTTAGTTAAGTTTAGTAGGGTAGAGAGTTTTTCCTCATTTCACCTCCATTCTTTTCTTATTTTTATGCTCATTCTAAATCTTTCCTTATGCATGCATGTGCAGATGCCTCCCTATCGCACCTGTATAGGCTATAGGCCACTGACCCGATGGCCACATCAGCAGACTGGCACTTCAACCACTCCCGATAGACAAGCCAATTCTTAGTTCCCTCGCCATCAGGGCAAAGATCGCATCACCCCGCCTAGAAGAGTATCTTTGGAGACTATGACGGATGTCATTATTTAGGTCACTGGTGGGGTTAGTCAGAAAAAGCCTAGTAATTCATACAGTCAGTGAGTTGAGGAAAATAGGGGGGACAGAGTTTGTGGGTGCCCAATGTCCGACTGAGGCAGAATCTTGATTGAAGAGTTTCAATGATGGTTTCATTTGCCCAATGTCGGATGAAATTAGATTGGCTATGATGGGTGTGCTACTGAAGTCCTACATGGGTTTTTGGTGGGAATCAAAGAGTCGGATTTCTTTTGTGTCCACTTGGAATGGTTTTCGAAAGGCCTTTGAGGATAAGTATTTGTATCAAACTTATCAAGATGCAAAAGTAGAGAAATCTCTAAAGTTGGAGTAGGGGAAGAGAAGTGTGTATGAGTATAAGTAGGAGTTTGGAGAGTTAGCTTGTTATGCCTCGGCTTTGGTAGCCACAAAGAAGGATAAGTGCCGGAGGTTTGAGATAGGGTTACGAATGGAGATCAAGACCCATGTCATGGCAATGCAATATATGCAATTTGATCAGTTGGTTCGGGGGCTATGCAGGTAGAGGTCGGGATAGCCAAAGGCCAGGGTTCAGTATTCCTTGTGTAGAAAAGCCACAAACAGAACCCTTCTCAATGGTACCATCAGAGCCACTGCAAGTATTTATGGGGTCAGTTGCAATAGGGTAGAGGCATAATGGTAAGAGGGGAGATGGGAGGAGGTTGTAGTTTCAGAGGACCCAGCTCAATCTAAAGGGAATAGGACTGGTAGATTGTTATAGAACCTGGTAAACATTGCTCTGTGCTAGGTATATGGGAAGAGGCATATTGGATAGTGTAGGGTGGAGACTCGTGTTTGTTACGATTGTGTCAGGCCAGTCACATTAGGAGGGATTGTCCAGTCAGTCAGGGTAACAGTCAGGAGACCGGATCTGGACAGATTATGAAGGCACCCCAACCTAAGGTATGCTCCACCTTAACCTAGTTGTAATGCAATAGCTTCAGCGGTAGCCAGCAAAACTCCTAACCCTTGGGATATCCAGAGTTCAACCATGAGTTTACGCCATGGCTCAGCAAATGGCAAATGTTAGGCCTAATGTGGTGATAGGTACCCTCACTATTTGTGGCTTTCCTATATTTGTACTTATAGATTCCGAAGCAACCTATTCTTTATATCTATATCTCTCACCCACCGGATAGAGGCCAAACACTCTTCAATACCTCTCGTCCCTAGGATGTCTTTGGTCGTTCCTTTGGATCTTTTGTGATTATTGACCAAGTTTATAATGATCACATGGTTGAGATATATTGGTTTTCTTTTGGAGTCGATCTTATGCCCTTATCCTTAGTTGATTTTAATGCTATTCTAGGAATGGATTAGTTGTCGGAGCACCGAGCCTGTATTGATTGCCATTAGAAGGAAGTGGCTCTTGGAGGGACGGGCCAATCCACGATTATATTTTAGGGAGTTAGGAGAATTCTTCCGACTTGTGTGACCTTAGCATTATCGGCTACCTGATTTCTTAAAAAGGGATGGCATGGTTTTTTAGTCTATCATGCTCCTAAGGAGGTTATAACGGGTAATTTAGAGGAGATACCAATTGTGCAGGATTTTTTGGATGTTTTTCCTAATGAATTACTAGAATTACCTCCGGAACATGAGATAGATTTCACCATAGATCTAGCCCCAGGAACAAATTCCATCTATATTCCTCCGTACTATATGGCTTTAACAGAGTTGAAGGACTTTCAAACTTAGTTACAAGAATTACTAGAGAAAAGGTTTATCCGACCCAGTATGTCTCATTTGGGTGCGTCGGTGTTGTTTGTGAAGAAGAAAAATGGTTTTATTAGATTATGTTTAGACTACCGACAGTTGAATAAGGTAAAAATGAAGAATCGGTACCCATTGCCCCGTATAGATGATCTCTTTGACCAATTTCAAGGCTCTAAGGTCTTCTCCAAGATAGAGTTGAGGTCAGGGTATCACAAGCCATGAATCAAGACTAAAAAAGTTCCAGAAACAACCTTTAGGACCCAGTATGGGCACTTTGAGTTCCTAGTGATGCCATTCAGGTTGTCAAATACTCCAGCGACATTTATGGATTTGATGAACAAGGTGTTTAGGCCATTTTTGGATAAATTTGTGAGATTTTTTATTGATAACATTCTGATCTATTCCAAGTCTAAGATGAAGCTCCAAGAGCACTTGCGAATTATATTACAGACCCTTCGAGATCAATAGCTCTATATTAAGTTTAGAAAGTATGTATTCTGGTTGGACCAAGTAGTCTTTTAGGGCACATAATATCGGCCAAGGGCGTGCTTGTAGATCCACAGAAGATTGAGGCCATTGTAAAGTGGGAGCCGCCTAGGAATGTAATCGAGATTCAAAGTTTTTTAGGACTTACTAGTTATTATCGAAGGTTTATAGAATGGTTTTCTCAGATTGCATGTCACGCCCCAACCCACTCCCGAGCCGGGCACGCGACCAGCCCGCCGCGACACCTCGATACACGGGCACCACGTCCCGCACATCAAAGCACCGTAAGGCTGACAGCATTCACAAAATCCAGGTTTCCAAATCACAGAGATCCCCAAGAAATAAAAAAAAATACATGTATGCCTCAATGCAAATTAAAACAAGTGAGAGTTAACCTTATACAGACCAGAAAAATTATAAATACAGTCATCCCAATTTAAACAAATACAATGGTCATCCTAACTTCCTCAAAATGATACAATAACCTCAATACATAGTGGAATAGCGGGTAGTCATCCCCCACCCCGCCCATGAGTCTCCAAAGAATATCCAATACAACAATGCGCACAAATCTCTCAGTCCGAGTCTACACCTGTAGGAGGGAAATGTGAGGGGTGAGTACCGTAGAGAGGGGGGTTGGTACTCAGCAAGTCGGGGGGATGACATGCTACAATTAATTTTTGGGTGAATTAGGAGTGTCAAAATTATGTCCCAATAAATCCATGGTATGCAAAAATATTATGACATCTCAATAAATCATTCACGGCATATGTATCAAATCAAATATGCATCCATTATGCATGTCCGTCATATCATGTAGAGCCGGCCGAAAATATCCCGGCAAAGGAAAACCATGGCCAAGGACGGGCAACGTTGGGGGTTTTCACGATGCAAGTAATAAAATAAAGCTCTCCACCCCAACGTTGGCCACAGACTACTCCAACTAGCCTGTATATATATATCGCACACGTATCAAGGATCAAGCGTGTATGGAAACCCGCCGGTGCTAGACCTACCAAGGTCCTCCCCGAAGTGGTTACCCACTTGCGGGGTTGTCCGTACAATATGTATGACAATCTGGCGGATACCCCCTGCAGAGGCGTATCCGGGCACAACAGGTGCCTCTACCAAATGTCCTTCGTAGCTACGGAATGCCATAGGAAGTATATCATCATCATCACAGTATCCACATGAGCATCCAGCCCAAATCACATATCTCAAGCCATAACATGTCAAAATCATGTGCCAATATGCAATGGAAGTATAAAATCATGTGGATATATCAAAGTGTGGCACAATCATCAAGTGTCAAAATCATGGATGCATATCGATATAAACAAGTTGGGACACTCCATATATCACAAAACATTTTCATAAATCCAGGGAAATAGGTCAATCATACCATTTTAAATCATGCCTTTGAAAACTTTTTAAAACACAGTATCAATTAAAAGTAGATGTCAAGTCCCACTCACTATCAGGGGAGGATAATGCACTCCCCAATATCTCCACAAAGCGTAAATCAAGTGCTCCCTCCGTTCAACTCAAATAACTCTTAGGGAGACAAATAATCTGCAGATTTTTTTTTTAACCTGCACAGTCATGAAAAACAGACTATAACTTTGACTATACTAGTCCAAATCAGATGATTCTTATCTCATTTTAAAGCTAAGAGATAGCACTATAACTTTCATTTTTCACACTTCCTCAGATTCAAATCATAGAATTCCCGGTAAGCCTCATTTTGTCACTGTCATATTTAAGTTTTGGATTCTGTCCAGTTTTTGTGCAGAAGCCATAACTTTCATTCTACTCACCAAAGTCTAATGAAATTTTAACATATTATAGCTAAGATGTAGATCTACAACTTTCGTGTTTTGAGTTTTATCCAAATATGCCTGTAAGGGGTTCAACAAAATTCATGAACAGGACTGATACGTTTTAGTGAAACATAAAGTTTCTGTCAACACAGTTTTAAGGAAAATTGTATAACTTTCAATTTCCTCGTGTGAAATGGCTGAAATTTTTATATGTTATAGGTAAGAAGTATATCTATAACTTTTATGTTTTGTGTTTCTTCAAAATAAGACTGGAGAGGGGTCGTTTTTACTCACTACTGTCAAGGTTCGAAACAGGACACTTCTATGTCGAGTTTCAGGAAAAGTGCCATAACTTTTGGCACAGGCATCTGATTTTGGTGATTATTATCTCGTTGGAAAGATAAGACTTTGATCTACAATTCATATAACTAGCAAATTTTCAAATTATGGCTCTAAGATTCCTTGAAACAGGGATGAAGTCACGGACAGAAATAAAATTTAAAGTGAGACAGGATAAAATTTCTTACCTCACTTTCTTGGTCTTCCTCTCTTGCTTCTCTCCTTGTTCTCACGAATTGGGGAGAATGAACAAGCATTCTAAAGCCTTCTTCTTTTATTATTGTGTTAATAACTCACCACCCTAGGATCAAATCTCCAATTAATCTAAACCATAGGATCATTTTGACTATTGCATGTGTTCTCATTGGTTTTCATGTGCATGTGTTTTCATTGGCCCACCTTGCCTTTCTCATCTCCATTTGGCCAACACTTGTCCTCCTCACTATAACACTTGTTCAATACAAGAATACACTTGTCACATTTCATTTAAGTTTTGTTAATTGCTAACAAGTCCTTTGACTTATAAAAATTCTAATTTGACCCCTAAAATTTTCATAATTACACACTAGGCCCAAAATCTTATATTAGACCTAATTAAATTTATTTAATGTGAAATTAAGGTTTTGAATCTCTTTGAGTCAAAATTGATCCGATTTGTATTTTACCGTCAAATATCCAAGGTTGATTTACTAAGAAAATTTTCTTAGTGAAAATTTATGAACATAGTAGTAGAAATATTATATATATATACACATATATATGAAATGAAATTCACTATAGAATACACCGAGAGTCGGTGTTACATTGCAACTCCCATGACTAGATTATTAAAGAAAGATATCCTATTTGCCTAGTTAGAGGAGCACCAACAGAGTTTTGAGGAGTTCAAGTCTTAATTTAACTCTGCCTTTATCCTTACCCTCCCGACTAAGGGAATAGGCTATGAGGTTTATAGTGATACTTCACTACGAGATCTTAGTTGTGTATTGATGCAGAATGGGAAGATAGTAGCCTATGCATCCCAACAGTTGAAGTCTTATGAGATGAATTATCTTATGCATGTTTTGGAGTTGGTGGCTAAAGTCTTCGTATTGAAGACATTGAGATATTATTTGCACAGTGAGCAGTGCGAGGTGTTTATAGATCACAAGAGTTTGAAGTATATTCTCACTCAGAAGGATTTGAATTTAAAGCAAAGACTTCGGGTGGAACTTCTTAAGGACTATGATTTGATCTTAGACTATCATCCAGGGAAGGTGAATATAGTTGTAGATATTTTAAGTTGGATTATCTAATGTCCATTCTACCTGTATGCCTTTATTGTTGGAGTTAAGGAAACTAGGGCCCAAGTTAAGTACAGATGGGAGTGTTGCCTTGTTGGCTAATTTTAACATTAGACCTCGTATTGGTAGATCAGATCTGAGAGAGCCAGATGAATGACCCGGATTTGGCTGAGATTAGGGAGAAGGTTAAGGATGTTGACCAAGATGGTTTCTCTCTTCGAGATGATGATGTGTTGGTTTTCAAATCTAAGGTTTGTGTCTCTATAGATGTTAAACTCAGGCATGAAATCATGGATAAGGCTCATAATTCGGCTAACTCGATCTACCCGGGCAACACTAAGATGTATTGGGATCTTAAAGGAACCTTTTGATAGAAAGGAATGAAAAAAGATGTGGTTATATTTATTTCTCAGTGCTTAGTGTGTCAGTAAGTTAAGGCTGAACATTAAAGCCCCGCTGGCTTATTGTTGCCTTTACCAATTCTCGTGTGGAAATGTGAGCATATCACCATGAATTTTGTGACCGGGTTACCTAAAACTCGCAAGGGTTATGATGCTATTGGGTGATTGTAGATCAGGTGACCAAGTCGACTCATTTCTTACTGGTTAACCTTAGTTATACTATTAATTGGCAGAATTGTATGTGGAGAATATAGTGAAATTACATGAATTTCCTTTGTCTATAATATCTGATCGTGATACGAGGTTCACTTCCCGACTTTGGTATCAAGTTCAGGAAGTCATGGGTTTGAAATTAAATTTTAGTATGGCTTTCCACCCTTAGACAAATGGTCAATTAGAAAGAACCACACAAACATTGGAGGATTTATTGATGACTTGTGCAGTTGATTTTTCGAGTGATTGGAAATCCCATTTACCTCTGGTTGAGTTTGCATATGACAATAACTTTCAGGTTAGTATTGGGATGGCACCATATGAGGTCCTGTGTGGTTGGAAGTGTCATATGTTGATCTATTGGGATGAAAAGGGTGAAGACAATTAACTATGCTCGAGAATGTTCAACTTACTGTAGATAAAGTATGGATTATTCAGGATCGTCTCAAGGCCGCTTAGGACAGGCAGAAGAGTTATGCGGATAAGCGGCATACAGACTTAGAGTTTGAGATTTGGGGTGAGGTGTTTTTGAAAATATCCTCATGAAAGGGAGTTTTGAAGTTCGGAAAATGGGATAAACTTAGTCCCCATTATACAAGCCATACCCGATCTTGGAGAGGATTGGACCAGTGACTTATAGGTTGCATTTGCGTCAGGAGTTATCTCGTATTCATGATGTTTTCCCTACTCCACAAGTATATTCTGCACCCGTCCCATTTGCTAGAAAGCCAGTCTATACACTTGCGAGAGGATCTCACTTATAAGGAGCAACCAGTGGAGATTCTACGCCATCGTGAGAAAGTATTAAGAAGTTGTATTATACCCTTGGTAAAAGTCCTATAGAGAAACCATCCAATTGAGGAAGCCACTTGGGAGTGCGAGGATTAGATACACACTCAATATCCACACTTTTTTCCTTCCTCCTCTTCTTAGTTGGATTTCGGGGACAAAATTCTTTTTAAGGAGATTATGATATGAGTACCCTTGCTCATTGTCCTTTTTTTTATTTTTATATGTAATTATTTTCTTGACTTAAATAACAGAATCTTAAAAAAAATATTAAATTTAAAATTAAAAAAAAATTAAAATTAAAAGAGATAGATTATTATTCCTAAAATCATGGAAAAAAGAATCGAGTTAAAGAGATAAATTGGATTTGAGTTAAAGAGATAAATTTAATCCTCTTGCAAATCATCCAAATCCCTAAAATTTCTATTAGATTTGAGTTAAAGAGAGTTGTTGATTTTTTTTTTTTCACGTTTCAATTGGAGTTAAATTAAGGGAGAAGAGAGAGAGAGAGATTGGGAGTCGAGAGAGAAATTTGAGAAATTAGTAGAAATTTTTGAGTGATTCTTATTCTTAAAATAGTTTTAGGAAGATTTAAACTTAAAAGAACAAAACTCAACTAAAGAAGTCATTGAAAATTGGAAGAAAGAGTCGCTAGAATTCAGAAATTCAATCTTTTATTGTTTTTGGACAATTTAAAGGTATCATTTTTAGGTTTCGATTTCTCTCTATATAATGAATATTTTTATGAGATTTTTGGACAATTGTAAAGTTAGATTTGGTAGATTAATTGATTTTTTGAAAGCTAGAATTGAAACCCTCAAAATTATGGAGAAAAATACACTCGAACACCCTCGTCCCAAACCGGAATAATTCAGATTTTTAATTTTGTTTCAAGTAGCCAAATTTGACTGCTTATAAATTTCTCATTTGAACTCCTTTTCATGTGATTCTTGTACCATTTTAAAGATCAAAATTCATTGAATAATTCATCTTTAGAAAATAAATTTAGAATCTCATTAGATCTGAGTCAAAAATCAAGTCAAATATCCCTTATTAGCCATATGAAATCCAAAAAAATAAACTCGGAGTACACCTTCAACTTGATTTTCTGATAGCCTGGAGTTGTCATTGATAACTCTAATTAATGCAAGGATGATGTTCACACTTCCTACTTTCAACTCTAGGTGTTGCTTATCTCTTTCTGGCACTGGACCATAATGAAAAATAGCAGTCAAACTTAAGGGTGAACACGGTTCGATTCGAATCGTGAACCGAACCGGAACTGGTGGCTCAAAAACAAAACCGGAACTACTTTTTCGGTTCCGGTTCAGAAACCAAAACTAGAACCGGAGATATACGGTTCGATTCCATTTTCTAAATTTTAGGAACCGGAATCGAAACCAGAACCGAAATTAAGTATTTTTTTTGTTGAAACCGGAACTGAATTTTTTAAAATGATTGGTTTTACTTTTGAACAAGTATTAAACTCATTCAAAATTCAAAATTTTATTATTGTATCACAATTATAACAATAAATATGTACAAAAACTAAAGTCATTTAAAATTCAAAATTTCATCATTATGTCATAACAATCAACATGCACAAAAATCAAAATTATTCAAATTTATGTAATTATAAGAATGATAATATATATATTCTTTTTTTTTATTTATTGATGTGAATTTATTGATCAAATATATTTCGATGAGAATTTTTTTTACAATAAATGTTTGATTTAAAGAGTTACATAAAATAAATAAATCGATGTAAGTCAAATCCCCACATACAAAACTTGAGTTTAAATATAATTTAAATACAAGACAATTTAAATTAAAATAAGTCGATCAAATTAATGAATTGAAAAACAATATAGTTAAGTCACTTATTTCCTATTAAAGAGATGAGAGAATTAAAATTAAATAATTTAAATTTTGGTTTTAAACAGTTCGAACCGGAACCGAACCGTAAGGAACCGAAACCGTCGGTAAACGGTTCGGTTCTGGTTCCGATGGATGATGAATTTGAATTACCAATTTTGAAATTGGAACCAAACCGTGAGGAACCGAAACTGAAACCGAAACCGAAACCGAAACCGTTAGTAAGCGGCCCAGTTCCGGTTCCATTGAATGATAAACCAGAACCGATAGTTCCGGAACCGTGATCACCCCCAGTCAAACTAGCTGAAACCATCCCAAAAACCTTGAATCCCACATTGGATAGGAGTTTCCACCATAACATGTATATATGTCAACCTCCCCAACCCCATGTCACAGTCTTGGTAACATGTGGACCAATTGACTTTTTGACTTGAATTCAAGACCTGATGCCATGTGTAATTCATGTGGCAGAGACTCGAAGTTTGACTAATCACGGACACATAGCGATAGTTGACCCCGTGGGTGGTGACTCGAGCCAAACGAGTCATTCAAAAGGTGACACGTGGCAAAGTGTGCCACGTGGCAATATGTTGAGCAGCCATATGTAGTACACATAACTGAAAACTATACACTTAGACCAATTAGATGCTGACACATGGCGTAGACCGCCACGTGGCAAGATGTTGATCATTGGGTTTTGGTTAATCGAATTAGAGATTCAATACATGACCAGTTTGTGAATCTAATTTAGGAAAATTTGTCATCATTAACAATAACTCATTGCCAATGACATAGGAATTGAAAAAATTTGATCATATGAAAGATTGAAAATATATGAAATCAATGTTTCAGAGTTTCCATTACATTAGAGTTTCACATCTTAGATCATATTTTTAATAGTTTTTAAAATTTTCACAACTTTGAATTGATTTGTTCAATTTAAATAGGTTTTTAAATAATTGATAATATAAAATATTCACATAGGAATGATACCTGATGTCATCTCTATACACAATTTCAACTAGGGAATACTCACCTTAATTTGTGGTTTAAAAATCGCACATTAAGTTTTTGGCGCCGTTACTTGGGATCGAACCTGAGTTGCCCAGATGACAAGCGGGAATATTCAACACTATACTACAATGACTCTCACTGATTCATGCCTCCACTTTCATTCATGACTCTCCATTTCTCTCATTCTTTTACCACTTTATGAACCTTAGCAGTCGTCTCCATATTATATGCATTTCACATCCATTCTCATTCAAAAAAGGGTTGTAATGTTTAATTTTATTTTTGTATTTTTCTTTTTAATGTCTAGCTAATTTTTTGTTTTTAGAACTCGATGGATTCTATTTATTAATTAATTATATGGTTTGATTTAATTCTTTCCCTAGAGTTTTAATGACATGATTATTGTTTGATAAGATTTTATTATTGAACTTGATACTTTATATATTTTAGGGCCCTACGTTTTGTTGATTTGAGATCGAATGCATACATGACCAATATAATTGTAGGAGATTAGTTTAGTACAATAAAATCTACATAGGGTTATGAGATCGACGAATGATTAATCCTATGTATAGGGATTTTAAGGGAAACTCTAAATTGCAGATTGTCCATAAAACTTAATGCAGTTCGATCTAATCAAGATTACATGATCATTGGTTTTGGTTAATTGAATTAGCGATTCATTGCATGACCATTGGGTGAATCAAATTTAGGAAAATCTGTTATTATCAACAATAACTCATTAATCCATGAACTTAGAGATTGAAAAGATTTGACCATGCGAGATGAAATCGATATCATAAAGTTTCCGTCATATTAGGGTTTCGTATCTTAGATCTTATTTTTAGTAGTTTTTAATATTTTTACAACTTTGAATTGATTTGTTCAATTTAAATAAGTTTATTCATAATTGGTAATATAAAATATTTCGTGTGAAGGACACTTGGTCTCATCTCTATACACAATTCTGACTTAGGTATATTTGCCTGAATTTGTGATTTAAAAATCACACATCAGTTTGGCATGTAATGCCTTGGCACCTAGAGGTAGAGGGAAGTTATTACATTTTAGATATCATTGTTGGCTGATAACCTTTGGTATACCTTGGACTGACTTTGGGTTTGTTATATAATATGATATGTTTTGTATTGTGAATGTGAACTAACATGAATTTTGAAGTATTTATTTTTATTGAAACTTATATACCGTATTTTTGGTATTAACTATCATGCATGGATTTTTTTTTATTACTGATTTTATACGGATTTTGGTGTATTTGAAAATAAGTCTCGTTGTAAGTCTAGTAATGCTGACTGAGACATTTTTGTCATACGTTATTCTTTTATATTTTTTTAGATGAGAATTAGTTTACAGTTTATACTTTTTTTCGATCATTCAATTAGTTGACATTGAGCTCTGATGGGAAGGAGTTCGGATCTCTATGGAGGTTTGAATATTTGCATACAAATATTTGGTCTTTAAATATCTTCTCTCGTATTTCATTTATTTTGGAAAAACTTATAATTTGAACAAGTTTATTTAATTTGATATTTTGTTTTATTAATTTAGTTACATTAACTTAAAATTTGAAAAAAATCGAGTTAATCTATTCATTTAATATGGTTAATTCTTTATTTTATAAAATATTCTTTTTTTTCTATTATTCGTGATATTATTTATTTATATTTTAAGGTGTCTAGTTAGGTTGATGATGATATTGGCCGGTTCAGTAGTTCGTCGATACCTTCATGCCTGGAGTAGCCTGGGGTAGAGGTGTTATAGCCAAAGTTTTCCGACTGAAATACCCTCCGACGGTATTTATAGGTCCCACCATTCAAGAAGGCCTAGAAGACTCACCAATACCAGTTTCACGCTAGAGTCAATGGAGCAATTATTCGTGAAACGAAACCCACCTCTAATATTCTCATTTTGTTTTTATTCTCCAACCTCAATCCATGGAATTCATAGGAGTTCACAACTTATCTTTTAGGGATTTATTATCTTTCTTTTTTGTTATTGTTATCTCTCTTTTCTCTTTTTCTTTTTAATTTTTATAATGTTTAATCCATATAATAAAGATAAGCTTCTCCACATATAAGTTTTCTCAACGTTGGACTGGCAAATTCAATTTCAAAACTTTTTTGTTACTAACTCTAATATTTTTTACTAACAAAGTGAAATAATATTTATACTTTGCCTTCCTTTTACAATATCTTAAAGAATCACTATGAAAAAAGAAAAAAAAAAGGTTGAACAGAAGGAAAAGAAAAAAGGAATTAACTTCCAAGTGATGTATGAATGGCTCAGAATGTAGTTTTTCTGATTTTTATTTTTGGGTTATTTTCCATAATATTGCATTTATGGTTGAAATTGATATTAATATTGTAGTTTTTATTTTAATTACAAAAATGTTAAAAATAACTTTCAAGAATGTAACTCGATTTCCTAGAAGTTGCTTATAATTTTTATTTTTTGGATTATTTTTTCAAATATTGTATTTAGAATTAAAAATGATATCGAGATTGTGGTTTTTATTCTAATCATAAAAATGTTAAAAATAACTTTTTAGCAATGTGAGTCAATTTTTTTTGGATGATGTTTTTTAAAAATAACTTTCAAAAAATCGATTTTAATTTTCTTATTCTGAAAATCTTATTTTACGAAAATATACGAGCATTTTTTAAGAAAGTAATCTAAAGGTATAAATTTTGTGAAAAGTAATATCAAACGTAAGTCAATTAAAAAATTAATTAGATATTTACAATAAATATGTGAATTTAAAAGGCATATAAAAAATATATATATCTATTATATATCTTGAAAGAATAAGTTATTTTCCGAAAGTAAATTTCTAATAAATGACTTCAAAAATACCTTCTAAAAGTTGTTTTTAATATTTTGTGATGAAAATAAAAATTATAATATTAATATCATTTAAAATTCTAAATGAAATATGAAGGGAAATAACATTTATTTTTTGGTTTTGGAGGATGAAAATCAAAATATTTAAAAAAATAAAAGTGGGACAAAAGAGGGGGATTCGTAACCAACCCCTTTCCGTCTCATTCACCATTTTTAGACCTCTCTCTCTCTCCACCGCTTTTACTCTTCACCTTCCAATTCCTTCGCCTCCTAACAACCAAACCCACACAACGCAGCGAAACACAAAAAACAACTGGGGCCGGTTACTCTCTCTCTCTCTCTGCAACTGAAATTGAAACTGACAGACTTGTGGAGTTTGGAACGTTCGTTGCCATTGTTCGTCTGCCATTTCAATATGCTCAATATAATGATTTGGGGAGATTCCAATGTTAATCTTCCTGTTTTGTGAACCCAGAAGATGAACAATTTGATTAGACAAAATTGGGGGATTGCTATAATAATGATCGCAATTCTTGATTGTGGTTCCACTCAAGAGCTTCTCTTGGTATAGAAGAGGAAGAAGAAGAAGAAATTGAGAAGAGAGACGGAGAATAAGACAGAGAAATGAGTGAATTGGTAGCTCGCACCGGTCGCCATCAGCAACGTTATGAAGCTGGTTGTCGCCTCGTCGCTGGGTCTCTCTCTCTCTCCCCCCCCATTTCTTTATTTTATTTTTATTTTTCCCTAATTTTGCCTGTTTTGTGGAATCCAAATTTGTTTTATTTCTTCTCATGATAACTGCATCTCTCTCTCTCTCTCTCTCGCTCTCTCTCGATTAGGTGGTGTTAAAGAAATCAATCACAAATTCTGAATTTCAGACATTTAGGGAAGTGAATGCAACCGTTTTGCTCAGCTTACAAAACACCATTGATTCGTATTTTTAGGATTTAGGGATTTGAGATTTTTGTAAATCAAATGTGAGCTTTGATTACAAATTGAGTGATTTAAAAAGATACAATTGACTCTTCTGCATAATCAGAAAATGCTAGACAAATTTACTAAGTGGGTTTTAAATTCATGGTATCGCAAAGCTAATCAGATTATTATGAATTACATAGGAATCGAAAGCTTCTGGTGTAGTTCTCTTGAATTGAAGTACAAGAAAATGGCTGAACGGCCATTGAGTTTTCCTTTTAGTTCAGTACTTGGAATCTGATGATGATTGAGGTAGCATATGCCAAAATAGTCTAGTTGTTCACTTTAGGAGCTCCTCCCTGCAGGATTGGATTCTTGATTAGAGACACTTGTTATGTTTGGACTTTGTAATTTTGATCAGCTGTCTCGGGACATCGGTGGAGAAATTTCTTTGATCATCATCATCAGACACATATGAATTGCATTGAATTCTTTTATGTTCTTTATTTTCTTGATTTTAATGCATTTTGTGTTCAATTTCTTGGTGGTTGAGATTCTTGTTTGGATTTACTATTATGAGACATCAGCAACTGATTACCAATCTTGTGTGCCTGTGTATATAAATTGGGGTGGGGGAAAAAGAAGAGAGATAAGAAAGAGAAACTCAGCTCCTATGATTTATTTTAGCAGGTGCATTCCTTTCAAGTATAGAATTTCTGTTGACAGTGATGGGGCCATCTCTGAAGAGATGGTCGAGGTGCTGATGATCAACTCAACTGGTGGACCAGGTCTTCTGTTCCCCAAGGTAAGGTAGCATCACTTCTTTATAACAACATTACATTTATCATCTTTAAAAAAAAAAAAAAATGATCCCCGCTGTTTAGTATCAATTCTTCTTTTGCTAAAGAAAAACTATTTTTAAATGCTATAGTCTACGCATAAGCAACTTTAGTTTTTCCCGTGTGGTGATTTTTTAAAGTCTCTCAAAATCTTCTTTTTTTTGGGTGGGGTGTATTTTTATCCGGGCACTTCATGCCTAACACTTCAATAAGCATTCCCCTATACTTTGTTATCTATGACAAGCATACCTTTTTTTGACTAACTAGTATGTGATGGTATTGTTCGACCGGAAGCAGTTTTAGTCATCAATATGTTAATACTGAAAAAACCTATGGATGCTCATTTAATTTCTTTAACGATCTTAATTCTGAGGATATAAAAGGCTGATTACACTTTTCTTACTTCCTTTCTGATGGAAAAGACAATGACACTGTAACTTGGGGATTCCAAGTTTCAGGCATTAGTGTGACCTTGCTTTTTTGTTAATTGATCTTCATAATAAGAAAATTCAAAGATTACTGGAGGTCAAATTAGGAGCATAATATATGGTTGATGAAATAATTTCAAAACTAAGACTTAGAAGCAATCAGCTCCACTAGTGGAAATCTAGAAGAATGGTGTACCTTTTTAAGTTGGTTCTGAATGGGAACCTAGCAGGCCTCGGGCAATATGCTTAAGCTGGAGTGAGCTCTGCTCAAGGCTGAATTTGCAAGTTACAGGTTTCAACTTATGAGGTCCCTTCATGTCCAGTAAGCAAATATGTAGTTGGCAACCACTGAATATGAAAGTCAGTGAAAACCAATCCTACGATATATAGTCCATGAACAATGAAGCAAAAGGCAATCCATTGATACCAATTAGCTAATCCATTTTGCATAGGGGGAGACCTATTAACTCTGGAAAATTTGGATATTTTCTTCAGTCAATATCCAGCCCAAAGTTGCCTTACCTTTGGAATGGCTGAATAGCTCTCCATGGAGAGACACTATCTCTCACTCCTATTAGAAACCACCTGAATTAGCTCGCAGATTGATCTCTAAGAAACCTGTTTTGCTTTAATTCTGCATGGTCAAGTATTCCCCCTTTTATAAGCCAACTGTGCCATTTCAAGGATTTCAAAAGACAGGGAAGAAGCTCTCCAACTTCCAGTCATTAGCTACGCTTACAATATCCACATTTTGGTCTTTGTTAACCCTATTTAAAGACTTCAAAGAACCTGCAGAAGCCTCTTTATCCAAGGCAAAATAACCACCGGGGATGGAGGGTATTTACCATCTCCTTCTTTGTTCACAAGGTGAATGACAAGAGAATTGGATAAATTTGGAGTGTAACGTAATAATATGTTAAATATCCCATTCTTCCCTCCTATGTTACCGACAGTCTTAGAAATAACAGCGTTTGACTGTTTCGATTGCAGACACAGTTCTTAGATGTGACGTACACTTTGTAAAATGTATTACTTATTGTCATTATTAATTTTTTTAACTATTCGTGTCACCATGTCCATGTTATAGCGTGTCCTTGTGTCCCTTGTCTGTGTTTGTGCTTCATGGCTTCCAGCCAACCCCCTTCAAATTGGAGAGGTTGGATGTTTCCATATTATTTTGGGCATTAATTGCCAATGAATGTTACAATGTGTTTCACTAATAAATTAAGGGGCTTATTCATTTACCCTTTTCTAAGAACTAGTGGATGTTTTTTGAGCCTACTTAAGCGTACTTCTTTGGCATAAACTTCCAATTCTTATTAGTATACCACAACAAGAAAGTCGAGTTTGAAAGATACACACTGAAAACATGGTAAATATTGTTTGATTAGCTGATCTAGAATTCCAATTTTGTGAATGCTAGTCATAAGATTGCATTACATGTAGTTTAAGCCTTTTATTTATTTTAAATACAGGAAGGGGCTTTGTTCACAGTTGCTGAGGTCTCCTTATGACCTATTATTTAGAATAATATATAGACATACTCTAACTCTATGTTGAATGGATACTTCTTTGAAGGAGCTGTGTCCTCAGTAGACAATTCCTTGACATGACAATCATATAATACACGAAAAGCGCATACATTGCACCTATATATTTCTCAATTATACATTCTTCAACACTTCAAGTACAATATTTTGACATTTTAAGATCACTGGATAAATTGATTTATGTATATTTGGAGTTCTTTAAAAGAACACAAAATAGGAAGAGTAAAAGAAAAGGAAAAAAAATTAATAAAAGATTATTCACAATGAACCAATATTCACACTGAATGAAGATATGGGTAAGGGGTATAAGTTGAGACTAAGAAGGAAAATTTATGCCCTTAAGTCTTAAGTAACTTGTTTAACATATTAACTAATATTTGCATGTTAACCAAACAAAAGTGCATATATGTATATATATATATGCATTTTGGAATTTTTGTGTGTGTTGCATGCACGTTTGTGTGTGTGTTTTATATGAAACAAAAGTTTACATCCATGTCATGTTGTGTCTTACTAGGGGCTGTAATATTGCCATGTTGGTGTCGTATCCTGAATTGTGTCCCTGTCCATATTTCATGGAACACTAAAAACATTAGATATTAACTTGAGAGATACCATCAGTGTGTTATGAGTTCTCTCTCCACTCTGTGTGTGATGTGCAGTAAAGTTGACATCATTCATGTAGTGTTACTTGTTCTAGCTATGTCGTGTGCTACTCTATCTCTGTGTGTGAAAATGTTTTCTCTCTTCTGTTTTCTGGCTTCAACTCTCCAGGGAGGCTGGGAGAATGATGAAACGGTTGAAGAGGCGGCGGCACGTGAAGCTTTAGAAGAGGCGGGTGTTCGTGGAAATTTAGTGGTAAGGCCAAATTATCTTGTCTCCAGGACATAGTAGCATAATCCATAGTGCAATGAGTTTAAAGTCTCCTAAGTCTGTATTCATATGCTCACAGGAACTTAGAATAAATAAGTGAGATAATAATCGTGGCAATAGCAATTATATGTGCATGAGGTCTGGAAGATTTTGGAAACCTTTTCCTGAATGCAATCTTAAAGTAGGAAGCATTGAAACTCCTCCCACATTTTCCAATGTGTCTAATATGCATTTTTCCTATGTCTACTAGACTTGGTCCACCAAAAGTTATTGTAGTTCATGATATTTGATGAAATGTCTTCACATCATCAACTCGTGGTCATAGTACTTAGGGTTGAATTTTAGTTAACCTTTCATATTATGTTTGTTTAAGTTGTTTGCAAGCTAACTTCTTTCCTTGTGATTAATTATTTTAAAGCTAACCCTGTTATGAACAACATACGACTTTTGAAATTTTTGTTAAAAGCAATTTTTGTTAAAAGCTAGTCATGTTATTATGCGGGTTCTTGTACAGTAGAGGATATCCCCCCTTATTGATTGGGACAATGAACAGATCAAATTTTTAAAATTTTCTGTTAAAAGCTAGTCATGGATTTTACCATAGGACTTCAGACAGATGCACCAAAGTAATGCTCTTCAGGGAGAATCCAAAATAAGAATGGTCTTATAGCGGAAGATTAGTTATGATCCCAAGTGCAGAAGTTCTCCCCCCCGCCCCCTCCAGGATTCTCATGGTCTTTGTGTTGTTAATCCCTTTCCAGTAAAAGATGTCATGACATCTCTATATCTCCCAAAACCTCCCTGAGTCAATACAAAGGGAAAATTATTGAGCAAATTGAAAATGTAGGTAAGGAAAATTATTAAGCAAATTTAAAATGTGGCTATGTCATCAGTTTCTTATAGCTTAGTTCGCCACATGGTAGGTTTCAACAAGGAAAATCCAACTAGGTGGTGTTTAATATTATTTTGTTGAAATTTAATTTACTTATACTATTTATCTTGGTTGCCTTTCTCTATTTTAACATGAAGTGTTAAAATTGTTAAGGGACTATGAACTGATTATTTTATGATTGTTGGTTATTGGAATTGGCATAGAAAACAATAATAACAACCAAGCCTTTATCCCATTAAGTGGAGTTAGCTATATGGATCCTACTATATTTCATATCGCATGCTCACTTATGTGATTGTTTTCTTTATACGACAACAATAATCGTACTTTTGTCCCACTAAGTGAGTCGGCAATATGAAGACATCTATGAATTGGCATAGTGAACACATTCATAAAAACTTTTACTTAGTTTTTGTTGAGATATATTTTTTAATGCTTGTGTTCATGTCTCCTTTATATGGAACTTATGCATAAATGTGTTGAAGTGTTACAATATCCCATGTCTTTGTTAAATTGGTTGTCTATATCCATTCTCCATGCCTCCTATATCTCTAAATTTAATCCAAAATAAGCAGTTATAAATGCAAACATGATAGAAAAGCATGCTATTTATCTTACATAACACAGTGTTGTGAAAAACCTTGTGTGTAAGGCTGACCTGGAAAACAATCTGTCTCCATTCATGATTCATCTTCACTCCTCTGCATGTATTGCAGATTTTCAATTTTAGGTGCCCATGTTAGTGCAGAAATATAAACCATGTTAGTATTTTGACTTTCGAATAAGATCTTTATATTTTAGATGGTGGGGGATTCCAAATCATTCCTCAAGACTTAGCTAGGTGGGTTTTGTGACCTTTATACAGATATGTATTAGCATGAGTTCCTGCCATATGGCCTTCAGAAGTTATTATCAGTTTTGAAAGATATGACTCAACAAAACAAAAATAGTGAAGTTATAACATAAAATGGGATTATGCAATAACTTATTCTTTGTTGTTGATGTGGGAGGGGCTGGAAATATATAGTCATTCCAACAGAGATGAAATGTGAAGTTGGATCAAGGCTTTCTCGCATGTTTCAGAGAAATTAAGCCCTTTGTAGATTGGACCTGAAGGGTTAAGACTGCGAAGGCATATATTGTCTTCCTTTGGACATGGTGAAAGCATGAAAGTGATCATTCCATGTTGCCTTAAGGATTTGACATAAACATGGGGTTGCAAATGAACAGAGGAATCATGAACAGATTTTAATTAGTTCATCTAGGCCTGATTTTGTTTTGTTCCTCAAATAAAAACACAAGTGCAAAGATGATTGTTAGGATTGTTTATTTAATGAACCAAGATTGAGAGTTACAAACTGACACTCAATTAAAATCCAAGTTGAAAGGGATGAGCCAAGCTTGAATGCATCCTGTCTTCCGTACCATTGACTCCATTTGTTTCACCATATGTGTTAGATTAGCTCTGACAGCTCCCTTCATACTCTTATATCAGATTAGCTCTGGTGGGCGTGGTTCTGTAGTTCTTCTGGCCTTCCTTCATGTCGTAGCCTTAGCTTATCGACATACAATATTTTCTTTTACTCATGTCTTGCAGGGAGTGTTCTTTGTTTGAGTTTGAAGTCGTTACCTTGCGGGAGCCACCTGGGCGAGACCCTTCTCTTCTTTATTATTTCCATATGGTATGTTGAATCACTTGTGAAGTCGACTTCACTTGATCGTGTCTGCTTCAACTTCACCCTAGATTCGTGTAGTGTAGCAAGACTCACAAGTGGTCGAGTGAATTTACACGCAAGCAACTATTTTAACCTTGCCCTCCTATTTTATGATTCTTCCTCCATTCACCTCCACGGGGGAGTCTACTACACTCTTTCTTAGCTAGTGTAGTAGACTCCATTATAGGTCATTTCAAAGGACTCCATGCAGTTCAATTTTGGGGTGTAACATCGTGGTCCTTCCTCGATTGTTTTAGCCCAAGTTTGATTTAAGTGCCAAAAGTTTTAAAATTAATCCTCAATATCAAAAATTTAGTTTGTATCATGATTATCTAGGGTAACCTACCTTCCACCAAATTAAAGAAAAAAATTGGCATATCAATTGAATATCATAGCTTCCTTATTTATAACAACTTCCTAAGGGCTATCAATTAAAATTTAAGGTGGCTTCATTTGGATACATGTTAGTATATGGAAGTTACTCAATTATTATAATTGATTTCATTACAACAAAATACATATTCAGCAAGCTTGATGTCCATGGTATTAATATTTTTTTTTGATGCAACATGGTATTAATATTTTGCAATGAAATCATTTTTCCCAATATGAGAACCTTAATTCATAGATAATTATAGTTTAATTGTAATCAAAATTAATAGTTTTATTCTAAAAGAATGGTTTCATTATTCTGGAACAGTCTTACTCTTGATGGAAATTGATATCATTTCACTTAATGGACGAAACTTGTCCAAGTGTTTCTAATGTATTCTAGATTGTCATTATTTAAAAGCATGTTGTTTTGCATACATTTAATAATTTTATATGCATCATACTTTTATCTGAGATGAAATTATTTGCAACATTGACTCCTCTCTCCCTCCCCCCGGTCCCCCGGGAGGGTTGGGGCGGGGGCGCCTTGTAGCCCTAATTGAAAACAGGTTATAGAAGCATGATATTCTATAACGCGTACATCTAAACTTGTTCCTTTGGCTTTGAGACATTAGATTGAATGATATACGGGATTCATTTTCACAATCATAATCAATTATTTTCTGTTAGTTTGCCTTGGTGTCTCTCTCTCTCATTGATTTGATGTATATTCAGTAGGCCTGCATAGGATCCAAGCCATTTGTGAGTAGTTTCTAGCTCGGGTTAACTCGTTCATTCAGCTGATTGAGTGGAGCAGTAGCGCAATTTTTAAGCTTGTTTATTACACGTGCCGTGTTCAAACAGAGAATTCGGGCTTGTTTTCATGGATAGGCTCATTTAGTAGTCCACTTGGTTCATTCAACTTGTTAAACAAGCTGCGGCTCAGCTTGAAAAAGTGATAAAATCACAGATTTGTGTGTAACAGAGACTTAAAAATCGTGCTCGATGTCTTTCATAAATTCCCTTTTATTTATGGTTCTTGTGACTGTTTCTGTGTGTGCTTGTGATTGGGCTCTCCCACATGTTGCCTGTGACTTTGCAGGAGCTTGGAAGTTGTGAAATCCTGGCTGTGATTGCCGTCTAGTAAGTGGCAAATACTGCTTAACGTGAAGTAAAAGTAACAATTTAGTTCGTACTTGCTTGTGTAGTCCCTATGTTTGTGCATGCGCCCTCTGTCAATTCTTTTTTTTTTTCCCTCCTTTTTCTTGGGTGGGCGTTGGGCAGTGGAGAAATTGATGTAAGGGGTTGTTTAAAACCTGCCTTTGTGTCAACAAACTGATGTCTGATCGTATTGAGATTGTGTTCCTGAAATGTTATCCTCGTTTCAGCACTTTCTGGGATACTACATGTTCAAGAGCAAAACACTCCAAGATGAATTTAGCCCTGAAGGCTTGTGTAAAGCTGCCATGTTTGCTTTGCTTGTAAAGGAGGAGCTTCAGTCATGGCCAGAGCGGAGCACTCGTTGCAGAAGTTGGCTCACCATCCCCGAAGCCATTGAATGTTGCCGATATCCGTGGATGCGAGAGGCCCTTGAAGACGGTTTTTCCAAGTGGCTTGCCAATCACATGATAAACAATTCGAAAGAAGAGGTTCAAATTCCCCCTTCCCCGGCTTCCTCCCCAGACAACGATTGACTACTAGTAGGCTCCTCTCAAACCAATTTCAGGATTGACTAGTACGCTCCTTTCAAACCAATTTTCTTCTCATTTTTTTTTCCTTTTCCCCCCCCCCCCTTTTTTGGTGGGGTTGGGGTTGGGTTGGGGTTATGCGAGAAGAGAAGAATTGCGCACCTTTGTCCTCCCCGGGTTCTGACATTGTAAATTGGGACTACTGCTACAGCATTTTAGGTTTCATCTCCCGGTCCTCTCTCTCTCTCTCTCTTTCTTTTTTTGTGGCTAGACAAAATTTTAAGCCTCTTTCCTTTTTTTTTTTTTCTCTCCAACTCATAATCCTCGACAAAAGAATTTCCATCTTCTTTTTTTCTTTTTATGGACGATTTTCTTTTTTCTTCTCTTGAAAAACAGAAAACAAATGGAAATTGTTATTGAAAAATTCGTTGAAAGTAAAAATTCCTCCTTATCAGTCGCATGAGGGAATTGGATTATTTTCATAGTAGTAAACTTTGAGTAATTTTTGTGTGACCATTTTAAGTTTTCCTTTTAATTTTTAATTTGATAATTAGGGGTGAGGAAAAGTGGTGTTATGTAAGAAAATCAATTGATTTGAGTGGAGCGAGTGACCAAAGTTTCAAATGGCACTTGCCATTTTATCGTCTGAAATGCACATTTCGGCTTGGACAAGTCCGGGCTAGTTGATTATTGAGTAATAATTAATATAACTATTCATCAAGAAAATATTTCACTTATGTTTGATTCAACAAAAAATTACTATCAAAATACTTTATGATGAAAGTAATGAGAAAATAAAAGTATGAAGTTTAGAATAAAATTCATAAAGCACAAATCACCAATACGGAATCTAAGTTTATATTATAACAAAATTTTGAAATTACTTTTTTGAAAAAACAATGAAGAGAGAGAAAAACTACAGAATCAAGAATCAATAATAAAATGCATAATATATACATATAACTATATATTTAATCATACATACAGTTTACAAATTAAAAAAAAAAAAAGGAAACAAACATTTATATAATTATATATAAAGCAGGCACATTAGCTTCACATCGCCACTCGATGGAAATAGAAGCAAAATGTAAAATTTTAAACTGATATGAGTTATATAACATCGATTGCGGGTGGGAGTAGGCATGCGAGTTGAGTTTGATGAATTTATGTTTACCCCTATTGATAATATCTTCTAATTTATTATTCTTCTATAAAACATGCTCAAGCTTTTGATACAAGAAGGGGCAACATTTATCATTTATTTATTTATTTATTTGCTGCATCAGTAGTAGATTATGATATTCTATTATGGCCATAATAAGTCATAGCAAACTCCTAAGTCAAGAATATTACCCATGAATTATAGCTGTTGTATTCTCCTACAATGGAATGTTTCTCTTTTATGTTTTTATCACAATGTGTGATATTCTGAAAATGAGTACCTTATGTATTGTTGACTCCAATGAGTCATTTAGGTGGAATAAACTTTATTCATTCATATAAACTTTGTGTACAAAATAAAACAAAATTTTATTTATAAGAATACATAATCACAACATATCAAAAACTATTTGAACTAATAATTCCCAAACCTTCACCTGACCCTTTTATGTGTCGGCAATCCTTTGGTCATAGGATCTTCTATCATGAGTTCACTATGAATGTTGATGGATATCCACTTCATTCATCCAACTTTATGTGATTTACTGAGCACAAGATACTTTATATCGATGTGTTTACTGCAACATTCACTCATTATCATTCGAGAAGAATACTACAGCTAAATTATCACAATAAATCTTGATAGGTCTTGTGATTCAATCGTCAGTTGTTAGCTCCCCATATAACCTCTGCAGTAGTTTCATTGCAACTAATGAGTTTAACTTCCACAGTGGATGTAGAAATTATAAAGAATTTGTTGTTTTTCCAGAACACAACCTCAGTTAGAAGAAAAAGGTATAGTATCGAGTGGTTCACTTTCTTGTGACCTTACATTCAGCATCATCTCAAAATGATCAACATGCTTATAAGGAAGGATAGAATCGTTGGTTCCGTTTTAATTACGATGATCCATTTCAGGATTACTTTAATAATTGTCGAGCATCACCATAGTGAATGATGATATGTCTGGTTGTGTGCAGACTTGAGCATACATCAAACTTTCTACTATAGTTGCATATGGCACATTCTTCAATTTGCTCCTTCTTACTATTTCTTAGATATCTACCGACTAAATTTATCACCTTTCACAATTGGTGGTGCATTTTGAATCTTCCCAAAATCTTATCAATGAAAGCCTTTTAAGATGATTCCAATGATCTTTCAAATCTATCTCTGTCAGTGTCTATTCCAATGTTAACATCAAAGCTTTCATATAAATTTTTCATTTCAAAATTTAAAGGGAAAAAATTATTATCTCACGTAACATACCTAAATCATTAGTAGAATATCATCAACATATAGAACAAAAATATTATTTTATTTTCACCGACATTAAAGTACACACATTGATTCACAATATTTTCTAATAGTACATGATCCGAAAGCCCGATGAAATAGCATTCCAAAAACTCACAACTTAACTATTACTTGACACCTAGAGATATCAACGGTATGAGATTTATCTCCCCAAAGGGTAGACCCTGCTCAGTCTCGTGATCAACCTCTATTGGTAGCAACCTGATCGACTCTCAGTAACATCCAGTAAGTGTTTTTCCCCTCGCATGGTGATCGATAGCCTCAGTAAGGGACCTATTGTTCACTCCCATCGAATAAAGGTAATATTTGTCCAAGACTCGTATTAACATTCGTTTCCTATCTGGTCAATGAAGCATAACTCCTAGATAAGGAATTAAATCTTTAAAATCTAATCGATAATGGAAGAAATCTCCTTATATTTCTAAATTTCATAAATGATGAAAATCACAAATCTCACAGAAATATTTGACTATGAAATCCCAAAATTTTTTAACCTCCTTACAAGGAAACTAGAGTTATAACACTCCAGATACATACAGTTTCTAAAACATGAGCATATATAAGGCTTTGACACGCCAAAACCTAGGTACGCTCCTGGATACTCAACACTTGGCACACAAAGAATCATAGAGCTCTCAGCTCTCTCTATAATGTTCAGTCTATTTCATTTCAATCAAAAATCACTCTTTCTGACTTGAGTATTGGAGCCTTCCTGCCAAAATACCCTCCGATGATTTTTTGCAAGTTTCAAATCTTCCCCTAAAGCATCCGTTCGAGACGAAGGAGCCGAGATCTATGGAGACAAAATCTACCTCCAACAGATTAGCGTCATCCATAAGGAAAACAGGCTGATCCCCCAAACAAATATATCATCCATCCTAGTTGTTTATTCCGAACATGGTGGCCATCAAGACAAAGAGGCCAATTATTGGTTTCGATGACAAAGATCTAGTCGGAGTCAATTCTGATCGCAACGACCCTTTAATCATCACCATGACTTGAGTATTGGAGCCTTCCTGCCAAAATACCCTCCGATGATTTTTTGCAAGTTTCAAATCTTCCCCTAAAGCATCCGTTCGAGACGAAGGAGCCGAGATCTATGGAGACAAAATCTACCTCCAACAGATTAGCGTCATCCATAAGGAAAACAGGCTGATCCCCCAAACAAATATATCATCCATCCTAGTTGTTTATTCCGAACATGGTGGCCATCAAGACAAAGAGGCCAATTATTGGTTTCGATGACAAAGATCTAGTCGGAGTCAATTCTGATCGCAACGACCCTTTAATCATCACCATCAAAGTAGAATCTTATACTATCAAGAGTGTTCTCATTGATCAGGGGACAGATTGTGACCTCCTCACTTGGGATATCTTCCAGCGAATGAGTTTCAATTCCTCCAATCTCCAACCTTCTACCGGATCCCTCAAATGACTTTTTGACGAATGCATCTATTCAGAAGGTGTTGTTTCTCTCGCTATACCTTGGGAACTTTCCCAACCATGCGATCGTTAAATTCATATTCCATGTAAAGTTATTTTTACTATGCAATGCTATCCTCGGTTGTTCTAGCCTGAACAAACTAGAGGCACCACCTAGTACGAAACATATGAAGGTCGAGTTTAGAATACCGGAAGGAATCGCTACCCTCCGTCGTGACCCCGTGATGAAGTCATCAAGATTGTAAGGAATTCACAAGATCCAACTCAAGTTGTAGTTGGGCCGGTGACAAAGGTTCGAGTTAAAAAATTCAAAAAAATACTGAATAACTTAATTCAGAGGGTTTTACAATAAGAAATTGGAGTCTAAATCAATGAAGAATGAAAAGGAGTCTTAATTATGGTCATACAAGTCCAATTGAAAGAATAAAGAGTCCAAAACTACCCAAGACCAATGGAGAACGAAAATAAAGAAAAATAACAGCAAAACTTGGTCAAAATAGTTTGGTGTATTTAGTTTTCTAATTTTTTTTTTATAGTTTATATTTTAGTTTCTTATTTTTTTCAATTGTTTATGAATTACTAAATTTTTAGTTGCCAATTTAGTCTTTACCTTTAGGCTATAAATAGACCATAACACATTATGTAAAATACAACTTTTGAGAGAATTAATAAAATTGTGAGATTTCTTCACACGTTTTGTTCTTTTGAGAACTTTTGAACTTATTCAAGATAGGATCATTGTTTAGTTTTTTTGACTTATCAATCTAGATTTCGAACCACCTAGATTGTGGCTTCATTCATTCCATCTTTATACCAAGATTCTTGTTCTAGTGAGAAACGGGTCTACAGTCATATACCTTATGTTCTTCCTCATTTAGACCAAGGGTTGAGGTATTTAATTTTACCGATTCAAATAATTCGTTGGGATGATTTTTAGACCAAATTAACTTGTTCGTGGCTTTTAGGGTTTCTATACCCGTCGGGTTCACATCAGTTGATATCAAAATTAATCCAGATTTTTTTTCCTTCGAATTATTCTAATTTTATTTATTTTCTTTCTTTTATTCTTGTTTATGTTTTAAAACTCTAATTCCAATATCGATTAATTATCTTGACCAAAATTCTTCATTCGTTGGTTTATTTCTTATTTTTGATATATTTCATTCTTTATTTTGTACTGTCATAGTTAAAAAAAAAAAAGAGAGGCCGTTAAAAATAAAAGGTTGTACAAAAAAAAGAAAAGAAGGGCCAAAAAAAGAGGCAAAAAAAGGGAAGGGCAAAAAAAAATGAGGCCGTGAAAAAAAAAAAAAAAAAGAGAAGAGGTCAAAAAAAAAGTAGGCCCTGAAAAAAGAGACCCTGAAAAAAAAAAAGACAGTTTCCAAATTTTACAAAATTGATAATTTTTCATTTTACGATTTTATTCAAATTTGGCAAGTTCTAAAGTGTTATTACCAAATTTGAATTAGAATTTTCTAAATTTTTTGGTTGAGTTTGAAATATTTCTTTATTTGTGCACTTTTCTGAATTTGTGCACTTTTCTAAATTCAAAACTTTCTATAATTATTTTTCATTCTCGATCTCTTTCCTTATTTGCTCTCATTCTTATTTGCTCCATTCCTTATTTGTTTTCTCTTAAATTGAAATTTTTCCAAATTTGTAACTTTCCTTATTTCCCATTTTTTTCTTTCTTGATCTATCTTTCTTTGCACCTCTTTTTAATATTTTTTCATATAAGTCTTTGAATTTCACACGACAATTATTATTGAATTGAATTCTCGAGTTTAATAAAGAATTTGACTAAGTGAAGAAGAGTGGTAAAAGGTAAGAGAGAATTCATTAAAGATAAAAGCCAAATTCAAAAAGTGAAACACGAATGAATTTAAGTGAATCATTATTTTTTAGTGAAACACGTGAGGGAGTGTGGTCAGATTCTTTCATATTTTATTCTAACATTGTCTTGCAGATTCCAATTATGTCTCAAAATCAAAAAGATAACACAAGTGAGGAGGTTCAACCACACGTTGGGCCGAATCTACAACTACAAGCAATTATGGCGGAGATGAGACGAATGATGAAGAGTGAGTTAGATCTTATACATGAAAGGTTGGATAGGGTAGAAGAGGGATCGCAAAAGGGACAACCATCAATAGGGCCAAACCCCTCAAGAAGGAATATGTTTCATCAAAGGGAAACTGAAATTGTGGATGAGTTTGAAAGAGATGGGTTAAAGGAAGAGTTTGATAGGTTATCAGTAGGTAGTCATAGGAGACTGGGTCAGGATAAAAAAGTTAGGAATCGGGTAGACAATAACTTAGGTAGTATCAAGATGAAAATTCCGTCGTTTCAAGGTAAAAGCGATCCCGAAGCATTTCTTGAGTGGGAAAAGAAGATTGAGTTGGTTTTTGATTGTCACAACTATTCCGAATTAAAAAAAGTAAAACTGACTATTATTAAGTTTACTGATTATGCAATTGTATGAAGGGATCAGTTGTGCATCAATAGAAGGTAGAACGAGGATTGACCTATTGAAACTTGGGATGAGATGAAGAGGGTGATAAGATGATTTGTGCCGAGTCATTACTATAGGGATTATATCTCAAGTTGCAGAGTCTCCACCAAGGTAACCGAAACGTAGACAAGTATTACAAAGAGATGGAGATGGCTATGATTAGGGCCAATGTGGAAGAAGATAAAGAAGCGATGATGACTAGATTTTTGAATGGTTTAAATCAAGAGATTGCCAACACGATCGAGTTTCATCATTATGTGGAATTGGAGGATTTAGTACATGTGATAATCAAGGTTGAGAGGCAGCTCAAGAGAAGCAGCACACGGCCAAGACCAGCCCCACAAATTCCGAGTGCAACATCTTGAACAACGAACTATCCAAAAAAAGAAGAAAATTTAGCCACCTCCAAAGTTAAATCTGAATACAAACCAACTGTCTCCACCACAACTACTCAAGGAAAGGCAGTCTCCACTTCAAATCGTTCTAGTGAGATTAAATATTTCAGGTGTCAAGAAATGGGACATATAGCTAACCAATATCCAAACAAGCGAGTTATGGTGATTCGGGAAAATAGTGCAATCGAGTCCGAAGATAAAGATGACATTGATTGTTTGCCCCCATTGGAAGATGCCATCATCGGAGATGAGGAGTACGGGACTAAACACGGTGAGATGTTAGCACTAGTTACGTGCCGAACTTTAAGCTTACAAGCTAGAGGAGATGAAAAAGAAGTACAACGAGAGAATATCTTTCACATTCGTTGCCATGTGAAAGATAAGATATGTATTTTAATTATTGACGGTGGTAGTTTTATTAATGTTGCGAGTACTACTTTAGTGAAAAAACTGAATTTGCCAACCACTAAACATTCTCAATCATACAAACTACAATGGTTGAATGATGTGGAGAAGTGAGGGTTACAAAGCAAGTTGTTGTGTCATTCCGAATTGGGAAATATGAGGATAAGGTATTATGTGATGTGGTGCCTATGTGATGTGGTGCCAATGCAAGCTGGGAATATTTTGTTAGGAAGGTCTTGGCAATTTGATCTATATGTACAACATGATGACTTCACCAACAACTATGCATTCATGTTCAATCAATGAAAAATCACTTTGATTCTGATGACACCAACACAAGTCTGTGAAAATCGAGTGAGATTGCAAAAATTGAGTGAACAAAAGAAGCAGAGAGATCAAAATGAGTTGAGAGAAGAGAAAAAAGAGAGAAAAGAAGAAAGAGAGGCTGAATTTGGTGAGGAAGAAAAAAGAGAGAAAAGTTCGGCCAATTAGGTAAAATCCAAGAGGAAACAAAGGGATTTCTATGCCAAAACAAATGAAGTTAAACGAGCGATGCTCTCAAAACGGCCAATGATTGTACTTATATACAAAAAATCTCTTTTAAGCACTAACCAACTTAACCCTTCTTTGCCTAATACTGTTGTTTCTCTTTCGTAGTAATTCAAAGATGTATTTCCCGAACATCTACCCCAAGGATTGCCACCGATCCGAGGGATTGAAAATCAATCTTATATCTACAAATTTCTTTACCTCGGGACTCAATTTGTTTCTACCCAAAATGCTAAACTACAAAATCTTAATGAAAACAATATGAAGACCCACACAAGCAACATAAATGAAGAAGCCAAAAAGAAGTCTAAAAGCAAAAAAAGTGCAATACAAGTGTATACCAAGTGGGAGCTTAATTATCACAGTTGAATTAACATGCAATCCATGTTTCTTGCAACGTTCAGATAAAGCCTTTTGTAGCTCCTCAAGATCTGATTGTATGCGGTCAGCACGAACCTGTACATAACCAGTAACTAATTGAGGGGTGTTCATAATAGGTCTCCATGAAGCCACTAAATTTCTTTTCTTTTTGGGTGATTAGAGGGAAGTACCTGAAGAATACCATCTGCACTGCCACCTTGTTCCATATTAACAATTGCCTGTTGCAACTCTCTCTTTCTCTCCTTTAAATGAGATGAGAGAAATTTAGAACCATGTCCAGAAGCAAGAATGGTTGTAAGGCCAAAAATCACATGGAATGTTGGAAGTGATGATCACAAATAATTAAAGTGACAAAAGGAATGATGCCAACAGGAGTGACAAGGGAAAGAAAGGGACATTTACAAAAGGAATTAGCGCAAGAGACAGGGAAAGAGGTTGACTCGGCAGAAATGAAACAATTCTTGCTAGAGGTGAAACTAGCAAATTACACAAGAGGAAGGAAACATTGATATAGTTGTTAAATTTTAACTCGGATAGACCACACAACGACGGCCACTGGCCATCTCTGTTACATAGACCCAAGTACAGGCTCAAGTGTGGGCACAAGTTGGACATGAGTAGAGTATTGCACCCTATTCAACAAAATTTCACTAAAATCAAGTGAGACCCACACTCATATCATGTCCGGTAGAAGTGGAAGCTAGGCAAAGTGAAGAGTTGGGGTAACATAGGTAGGCATATCCCAGGAAAACTAAGAGGTCGGGTTACCTGAACTTCACGAAATTTAGCCTCTTCAATAGTTAATTTAGAAGCCATTTCTGCAACTTGCTTGTACTTCTCTTCATACTTCTTACTTAACATCTCAGCCTGAATATAGAATGTCACCACAGAGGCCAAAAAGATTATCCACATTATTTAACAGGAAGTTCTTTGCACATTTAAAGGTACCTCACGCTTATCTGCAATAGCTCTTTCTGTGATCTCATTATGTCGATTGTCACATCTGCTTTTGTGCAGAACCTGAATCAATGATCCCAACACCCTCAACAAATTAAAATTGTGCACACATGCATAACAAGAATGCTAACCGGAAAAAGGAATGCTTAGGGGACCTCACAGAAATGCAAAATAAAATTGTATATGACAGTCTTTTGACAAAATTTGAGAACACAGAGACTTATATTTTCTCAACTGCTGCCTTCTAAGCACGCATCAAATTGAATGCATTAACTCTCAAAGTTGTCATTTCAAAATTATCACCTAAACTGTGACTAAAGTAAAAACCACCCCAGTAACACTTTCTCAGGCATCCCTCGGTACGCTATATATCAACCATCTTATGACTTGACAGGAAATGTACATCCTGTGTTGTTCTCTAAGCGTTGTACCAAAATAGCTGTCCTCTAAACATTTGAGTAAAGCATCAAATTTCAGATCACTTGGCAGCAAAGCAGAATAGTATTGCCGCGCTTCTCATCAATTACTTTAACATCTGAAAATCAATCAAATTATTTAAAACAAATAGCAGCTTGAGTTTTAATTTGCTTCTTTGAAGAGAAATGGGAAAGTATAATTCAACAAATATGAGAATAAACTTGAAAACCCCACAATCAATATTATTCAATCTAATAATGGCTGAATGAGGTACTACAAAAATTTAGAAGGCACGAAGATTTCAACAAAAAGCACAACTAAAGCCAGATTCCACTGAGAATGAATCAAGGAGACTAGTAGCTAAGGCCCAGACAACTATAGTTATTTTAATCCAGTTGGCCAGAGAGACCAATGTAGACCAATGTTCTGACCAGCAGCTGAGGTGCATGAAATGCTGTATGATGATATAAATAATATGGTTTAAATAACCAATGACATTTTTGAAGGTTGAATTATCAATGACAGCAGAAGAAAGGAATGTAAGGGGAGATGCTTACAATGTCCTGCATTTTTGATCGATAGAACTCGAGCTTCTCTCTTGAATCTAGAATAACCTTCTCCACTTCTTCAACCTGCCATGAGCACCAAAGCAAGATTCAGTTTAATTGCCAAAAAGTATGACGTGACAGAAAAATGATAAACTTTATTATCTTTTAATCATGGACAATATTCAATGCAAAGAGACTTGTAATATTGGTTTGTGCTATCCAAAAACAAAATAATAGTTACAAGTCCCAGATCTTGTTGGTCCTGACCAGGCTAGATTCAAAGTCTTCGGGCCATCCATTGGTAAGAACTGAAAAGACAACTTCAAAAAATCCTCCTTAACACAAAGCAGCATGTGTAACCCTCTGAGGAGGATACATAAAGATCAGTGCAAATAACCAGGACATACATTCTAGATAGCAGAAGCTCAAGCCTGAACACTCAATTCAGCATCTTTTTTAAACAACTAGAATTAACTAATTAACTGAATGAAAAATCAAATTGCTTTGGGAAGAAAGAAAAATCTAAAAGCATGGCAAGCATAGTGATGCCAAACCAAGAAAGAAAGATTGGGCAGGTAGAGAAACCGATAGATAGCATGCAGGGAGTGCTTGTTGGACTAGTTAGATTACGCACAATAATATATTGCATATCCTGATGGAAAAATTATCAAGACAAATAATGCAGACAAGGGAGACCCAACTTTTAACCTGAAAACCATTATTTCAGCAGCATGCTTAGTGCACTTCTAACCAGTCAAAAATGTGTTATAAATAAAGTTCAACTTGCCAAAGATATATTAGATATGTTGCTCTTTCTACAGCTTCATATTGACTGATGAAATAAACACTGGAATTAACAACCACATCAGGAAGATGAGAGAATAGTTAGGTTGATAATTTTTGCAATCCAAGGGTGATTAAAACAAAAGGTACAAGAAAATGCCTTTCTTGCTCCATCAGTTTCCTCGGGAAATTTTGAATTGTCTCCGTTGCTGAGTTGACTGACAGGAGAATTTTCTGGCATGGATGTACCAGGCTTTTGTTGATTGGGCCTCATTGTCACATCAGCTGGATGTGCAGCTACCTGCCCTTGTGGTCTCAAACCAATTCCGGGTGTTATCTGCTGAGGACCAAGAATCCCGAGTTGTGGTGTCAGACCTGGTTAAAAGTAGAAAAATATGTAGCTTCTATTAGTTTATCGCAGCTGGCATGAAAAAGGATGAGGACTCTAAATTCAAACTGCAGGAATCAGGGGTCAGTGCCAGGACTGATTCCCCAAGCTGCACTCCCATAGGTTGGATTACTTTGTCCAGACATGGGCAGCAGAGCATCATCAAACAATAAATTACAAGGAAGAGCTGCTGGAAGAGAACGTCCTTCCCTATATTGTTCCATCAGATAAAGAGCAACGCAAAACTCTCTCAAGGAAAGCATACTATCATTATCTTGATCAGCCAAGTCCCAGACCTGCTTCAACACCTCTGGAGGAGAGAGACAGGGAGAAGTGTAAACGAACCTGTAAGCAGAAAGTAATAGGACCATAAATGAGTTACCATCATAGAAAAAAGGGAAAGTCCAGAGGCCTTGCAAACATGCAAGAGTTAAAGCTAACAACCACTAGAATAATCACAGGTATCCTTTTTTTTTTTCTTTTTTATTTTTTTCTTTTCTTCTTGTTAGGGGGTAGAAAGTACAAAATGCGGGTAGATTTTAGGCCTGAAAAGTGGGGATTCATATTTCTAACGAACTTGGCAATCAAGCCTTATCCATAAACGTCCTAGATAAATTGTCCACCTCATGTCTATTCACCATCTCGAACATCCTATTCTGACTTTGTTGCGGCATCTAGCTGGTGAATTGAGGTATTTTATTTAATACAGCAAAAAACTAAAACAACTTCCTCACATATTATTGCAAAGCAAACAGGAAGTATGTTGAATTGAGCTTGTCTTTCCATTCTTCAACGCAGAATAGAGTTTATCAGGTTGAATTGCATCCAAACGATTGGTTATAATTGAGAGAGATTTGTCACAATTTAGTTCAAAAATTATTTCTCCAAGCCCTCTCAAATCCCATCTCCGACAATTCCAGATTAAAAAAAGTGGAAAAAGACCTTTCATTATAATTGGCATGGATATCCACTTAATATTAGTATAATGTCTCCGTAAAATTTAAATAATATTCATTAGTTCAACTGTTCAATACATTTAGAAGAGAACTGTTTTTCGCCACCAAGACCAATAGATAGCTTTTACTTGTTCAAATGGCATTTACATGCATAAAGGCAGGAGGGCAAAATTTTCTAATCCTGACATAAGTATTAGTTCCAGCATCCATTTTCATGGTTGATTTCCCAAAGAATCATTATAAGTCCAACGCTAAGCACCTAAAATAGGGTCCAGTTGACTTTTATATTGAAAATTCAGGGGCTAATTGGCTGCAATAGAAGTTTATGGGGTGATCTGAATATAGATACAAAGTGCGGGGGCCATTTAGAGTATAAGCGCTTTGAACAAATAAGCTAAAGATAGCCCAAGATGACTTCCCTGGATATCCTCAGTGGTTTTAAATAATAAAATAAATCATTAAAACTTGAGACGTGACGTAAATTAGCAGCATAAAGGAATAGGGAATTTTACTGATAAATTGACAAGTAATGATTGTTGTGCTAGCCATTTCTACTGGTAGTTTACAACCAATTTGACATGGCAATAAGAATAATTTATTAAAAAGGCAAAAAGCAGTTAATTTAAATATAAAAAAGAAAGTTGAATAAATTAATTTCATTTTGTATCTTTTTTTTTTTCCATAAATCTTGCAAATTTTCTTCCTCTAGCCTCCCTCTCTTACATTGGTTATAGTAGGTAACAAAAAATATGAACCACAATTTTTTGGCATTGAAATTAGTTCCTTTTTTCCATAACCAACCATCTGAATCCAATGCTATAAAATCATGAAATTTAAGTGGTAATAAGATGAATTTCTTTTTTCCATATTAAGGGTGTCATCCATAGAATTTGGAGTTAAAATTTGTTATCAAAATTCATCATATGATAGTTAAGAATTTAGATGAGGAGATGACCCTAAATAGAAATGAGTAACGTAGTAAAATCTGTACAAATTAAACCAATATATTTTTTTTAATTTTTTCCATATTTATTTCTCAAATGGCCAACCCTAATGAGTTGGGATTAAAACTCAGATTGTTGTTGTTATTGTATCAAAATTTGTCATATATAATACAATAGAAACAGATAAAATTAGGATACTTACATTTCAGATTTCAACTTTTGTCGTAATCAAATTCTACCGAGTATAGGGCTTTGACACCCCCCAATTATAATAAAAAATAACATCTCAATGCTTATTAATTTTAATCATTGTTTTCAAAATTAATTTTTCCTGTCCTACACATTTCAATGGAGTGAATTAATTAAGTTTTTAGTTGATTTTTGTAATTAATGAAAGATTTACTTTCATCAAACTTGGGAATTTATGATAATTAAAAAGATGGCTGACAGTTGAGAAAGCTGATAAGACATTGGAAAATTTGGAGAGATGTGAAAAAAATGTTCGACAGATGGCTGAAAATGGCAGATTGAGGCCTCTTTTGAGGTTAATTCTTGAAGGTATTTCAATTATGTTAAGGTTGTATGTAATCTTTCTATGACTGTCCTCTTTGCTATTTCCTTAGTTGCTCACTGCTAGAGTGCTTTCTTTATTGATATACAGAGATGCACCACACATGCTGATATTCAGTATGTTAACCATGTAGAGAAGGTTTAGAAGCTAAGTAATTTAGACAGGATTGCATTTTTGTATCATCATGTGTCCTTTTTCAGATATACAGTTACGGTAGTTTTTACTTGGTACTAGCACGCCATGATTATGCCGAATACCTTAAATTGAATAAGTAATGTTTGAACCCTGTTAACACCACCTTACTCAAGACCATGTTTGAAGATTTTGTTGGTTGGAAACAATTATTAGGATTTATGTCAAATGTGATAGCATTGGACAAAATTTAAATTCTTTCTCCTTTATAGAGGATGCCAGTGCTCACTACCTATGACTTACCTTGGGATATGCAAAACATGCAAACCACTCTTGTATGATATGACAGCCATATAGTTTACACTATAATCTTTGATGGTTGGATCAAGCTAAAAGTTAGCACTTATGAGCATTTCTTACACCCCAAAGGAAATAAAAGCTGCAACCTTTTTTCCAGTATGACATGCCCCAAAGGAAAAAATTACACCAACACCACACATTAATTAAAAAAAAAAAAGATGCTTTTGCTCAGATTCAACAAATGCATTTTAAGAATCTATAGTAAAAAGCGAAAGAATAGTTCGCTTTGCACTCATCGTCACAGGGCTGGGCATTTTGAGAATCTTACCGATGAAAATGAATGCAGAAGTCAGAGAGCATCATCCAAAGTCAGATCAGAGTTTCCTTAACATTTCTGAATTCTGAATAAGATCCGAAAGCAAGCATATTAAATGACCGAACTAGTGTTTCCTCACAATTCCAATTGAAAAAGAATAATGGAAGAGAAAAATTTGAGAGAGAGAGAGAGAGAGAGAGTATTCACATTTTGCTGTTGTTGATTGGTTTTGGTAGAATTGGGTAAAGCGACATTAGACTTCTTCCTCTCTCTCGCTCTCTCTCATTCTTTCCTTTAGGCCTTATCCTTCTGTTTGTTCTCCCGTGACCCATTTTATCGGGCTAATCATTCTGTGAGGAGGGTTGTATTAATCATTGCTGTGGGTCCTACCTTCTCTGCAGTCGGATTTAATCTTAAGGAGGTTGGACACTTCAATTGTACGGTCTGATCTGCACCGGCTAGGTTCTGCTGGTTGGTGACACGTCATCATAATTTAGAGTCGTTGAGGTTTGTGGGCCCAAATGGGTGAGACTTTTCGTGGATCAAAGACTCATCTACGGCTCATATTGGGCTTGGCGAGCACGTGGCATGGACCAGGGCCCACAAGACGACAATGCCAATCAACTACCTTCGCTATTTTAGACTGTGATAGTGATAGGCGAGCATTTGTATTGCTTCCCCTTTTGGACAAAGCCATAAATGTCGCCGACTGAAACATTGAGGGAAGAAGAGACGATGAAAGTAGTGATATTTTATCATTTGGGTATTGTCTGAATCGGGATTGAAACATAATTATCAAATCTAAAAGAAAATTATCAATGAAAACGGAATTAAAAAAAAAAAAAAAAAAAAAGAAAAGAAACCTTTTATGCTTCTCTAGCTAAAGCACAGTGAATGCACTCTTATCTTATCCAAATTGGGTGCCCCCAAATATACCCAAACAGAAAAAACTAATTATAAGGCATGAGGGGATTGGATTGGGGAAGGACATAAATGATGACTTAATCAGAACACTTACCAAACAAGTGTAAAGAGATTTATCATAAATTCCTAAAAATTTTATGGATTCTTCTCTTTTTGGGTGATGCAAAAAGTATCTTCGGAAACAATAACAAATCTAATGTTAATGAACTCGAAAGGATTCTTGCATGAGACCAATCTCCCGATTAGAAAGACCTCATAAAGACTTATTTAAAGAATGATTATCTGTCAGATTTGCCATTGGAGGTGATAAAACTAAAACAAAAAGTCACTTACTATGCGATCATCAACGAAAATCTCTACCGAAAGTCCTTTTCTCACCCATACCTGAGATGTCTAACCCCTGAAGAAGGAGACTATGTCTTCCAAGAGCTCTATGAAAGGATATGCGGTAATCATTTGAGAGTCTGGAATCTAATTCACAAAACTCTACGCCAAGGGTACTACTAGCCGATAATGAAAATCGACTCCAACAATTCCAACAATTGCGTCAAGAGTTGTGACAAATAGTAACGTTTCTCTTCGGTACCACGACTACCCTCTACTAAGCTCAATCCCATAGCAAGTCTTTGGTCGTTTACCCAATGGAGAATGGACATCATTGGACCATTTCCTACAAGCCACTGGACAATGAAAATTCCTCATAGTAACTATTGATTACTTCACCAAGTGGGTGAAGGTCGAACCTCTAGTCTAGATACAAACAGTCAAAACTCAATTGTTCGTATGGATTCATATCATTACCAGATTCGATATACCTTGTGTTCTCATCACGGATAACAAGAAGAAGTTTGATAACAAGAGTTTTCAAAAATTGTGTAGCAATCCGAAAATTCACCATCGATTCTCATCGGTTGCTCATCCACATGCCAACGCACTCACTTAAATAACTAACAGAACGATCCTATAGGAGCTAAAGACAATGTTGGACAAGACCAAGGAATGATGGGTAGAGAAACTTTACCGTATCCTCTTGTCATAATGTACTACACCCCGAAGGGCAACCAACGAAATATCATTCAGTCTAACATATGAAAGCAAAGCCGTCATACCTGTGGAGATAGAAATCCATTCGCTTCGGGTGGCTCAATACGATGTAGCATGAAACAAGCCTGTTTTACAAGAATGGTTGGATTTGCTCCCCAAATTGCGGGAATTTGCATCTGCTCAGATGGCAGCAAACCAACAACAAATGTAAGGCTCCTATGTTATTTCCTTCTGATTATCTTATTGAATATTTCTTACTAGTACACTCCTATCGTTTGTTTTCTATCGAATGTAGCGTATCGTCAATAAGGGATCTGGCTCTCAGAAGGGTAAGCACGACCTATTCTTATTGTTTGTTTCCTATCGAATGTAGCTCCGTCAATAAGGGACTTGACTTATAGATGTGTAGGCACATCTCATTCCTATCGTTTGTTTCCTATCGAACGTTGCATGTTGTCAATAAAGGACCTGACTCCCAAACGAGTAAACAAGGCTCATTCTTATTATTTGTTTCCTATCGAGAGTAGCGTGCCGATAATAAGGAATTTGACTTCCAGATAGGTAGGCATAGTTCATTCCTATTGTTTGTTTCCTATCGAACGTAGCATGCCGTCAATAAAGGATCTGACTCACAGATGGATAGACACGGCCCATTCTTATTGTTTGTTACCTATTGAACATAGCATTCCGTCAATAATGGACCTGAATCCCAAACAGGTAAACACGGTCCATTTTTATCTATTGTTTCCTATCAAATTTAGTGTGTCATCAACAAGGGACTTGACTCCTAAATAGGTAAGCATGACTCTTTCTATTGTTTAATATCGAACGGAGAAAGGGATGTAACTCTTGGACAGGCAAGCATGGCCCTTCTTATAGCATCCTATAACAAATGAAACGAGAGAAACATTCCGGGCAGGGAAGTGCCCAACAAGTCTACCAAATGTTCATCCTACTGGTCGCATTATTCACTCAAGCATATGAATACCGTTGGTAAAAATTCAACAGGAAACCGAGACAAACAAGTAAGTAAAATAAAGTCCTTGTATTTCTATATGACGAATACATATCAGATTACATGGATAGCTACGGTTTTACAAGTCCCTGAGTTGGACTGATTACATCAAGAAAAATTTATCAAAAGCTTATAGCATTGTTCCCGAACAAAGAGGCCACAGTATCATGACTGGAGAGTACAAAAACATCAAAAAAAGAAGATAGGAAAAAAAAAACTCCAAAAACTTTCGTAGTCAAATTTGGACAAGAAGATTGTCGAAAGAGATCGGGGAGACTGTGAGAATACATCAAGATTCAAACTTTCTGCCGAACACAGCTCCCTACACTCAATAGACTTCTCTGGTCACCCGACCCGAGAAAACATGAGCCAGACGACTAATTATACCCAAAGTGGGAGCATATTTGAAACTCCCCTCTAAGGATGAGAACCCCGACAGGAACCTCAACAAAGTCTATCACGACATCCGGATATCAAATGACATGATGAAACCTTGCATCATCAGCCCTATTGTAATACCGATACTGTGGTGTCCGTACTAATGTACTGTTCATGAAATATATATAATATTCATCCGTTTGTATATACATATAGAAAATTTTTATTTATATTGATTTTCGATTTTGAGGTGTTAAATTTAAATTTTTGGTATATTCTAAATACCGTATCCGCGATTTGTAGTGTGAATGAGTATAAAAATATATGTATATATGAATATTTATTCGTTTATTAATTTATTTATTTACTAAGTTATTTATTTATAAATTTATTTTATAAAAATATATATAAAAAAAAACCCCAAATAATTTGATTAGGGTTAGAAAACCCTAATCCCCTTTTTCCTCTCCCTCTTCCTCTCCCGTACCCTCCTCTCCCTCCCGTCTCTCTCTTTCTCTCGATCACTCCCTCCGCCTCTTTCCACCCACGACCATCACTTCCTCCGTCTTGTTCCGCCACCACCAACCACCGTAGCTCCTCTCTCTATCTCTCGCGATTCTCTCTTCCTCTCAATCACTCTCTCCCGCAACCCTCTCTTCGCTTCCCTCACCCCCACCATAATCAAATGCCACCGCTCACTCGTCCTCCATCTCTCTGACTCTCTGTTTCCTACTCTTTATTTCACACTCTCTTTACTCTCTCTCGACTACGACTGTCTCACTCTCCCTCTTTATTTTTCTCTCTCAATCGAACTCTCTTTCTCTCTCAGTCATCTCTCCCTCTCTATCATCTCACTCTCTCACCCTAGCTTTGTTTCTCTCTCTCTCGGTTCTCCCTCATTTTGTTTCACTCTCTATCTCCCTCTCTGTCTCACAATTCTCTCTCTCTGCTCTTTCACTTTATCTCTCGCAGTCTCTCTCATTCAAATCTCTGTCTGTTTCATTCACCTCTGCAACTCCCTCTCAGTCCCAAAATGGCACTTGAATGAATCCTCCGGAGAAACCCTAGGCTGTGATAATACTTCATCCTCTATGCAGGTAACTGTTTCCTAATCCTAGCTTAGGGTTTTGATTATTCTAAGTAATTAGACCTAATTAGTAAATCTTGTTGCGATTAGGAAGTACTGCAGATTCTGGAGTGGATTGAGGAGACATTCGGACAAAAGTCGTGAACCGAGGAAACCCTAGGTGAGGTAAAATACTAATTCTTTCAATACATTGGATGAAGTTAGGATAAATTTAGAGTAAGAATGTATCGCATATATTATGATATATGTTAGATTCGATTTGAATGCGTTGTTTGACATTATATGTTATTATTTAGGTTAAGTATAGAATTTTATAGGAATTGAGTTGTTTCGGATGACAGAATCATGTGAGTTGATTAGAATGGTTTCTCTTAGAGTTTAATTTGATATATGCATGAAAATAGTCAGAATTTGAGATATGTGGTTAAGGATTTATGCAGTCTTTTCATTATAAGTTGTCCTGCATATAGGCAATCAAAATACGATTTTCGTATTATGAAAATAGACTTCCATACTTTGAAAATGACATATGAATTGAAACAATCAGATGAGAATCGAAAAGTGTATAATTTTTCAAAGATTTTCTATTTTGTAGGCAATTTATTAATTTACGCATGTTTCCGACTTTGAGTAGTTTTAGGGTTGAATTAGGCTTGATTTTGATTTTGTTATTTACTTATAAATGAAATGCAATTGATGACATTAGAGTATATTTAAAAAAATTGAAGGATTAAGGTTTGTATAAACTTAAGAAAAATGACAAACCCTAAAATATTTGAAAATTTGATGACAATCGTGATGATTTGATTAGGTTGACTTTCTTGGAGACTCGAGGAGTCAATTCGGATAAATTGTGAAAATAGGAAGTGATCACCCTCCCTAAAATGTGAGTGAGACCCTAATCTCTTGCATGAAATAGTGAAATCTGATTTTATCGTGTTTTTAAACAAAGCATGTTTTGATATGTATTGATTCGACGTGTGATATTAAATCTCAAATCTGTTTTGTGATTATTGAAGTGTCGTAAACTTATGTTTTCCATGACTATGCATCCATATTTGAAATGAAACAAAATTGTGCCATTACTTGAAGATTTGATAAGTTTCCTTTTCTACCGCTGCATTTGTATGTTGATTTGAAATGATTTGATGAAATGTATTGACACACGGATTTAAAATACTTTGATGAACTATGTGGGTTGGATGCCCACTAGTTATGTGATGATATGATGTGATGATTTGATGAGATGATATGATTTAATTGATTCTGTAGCTACGAAGGGCGTTTGTAGTGGCACCGGGATGCCCGGATACGCTTTTGCAGGAGGTATCCGCAAACGTTACATATATATATACAATAGGCGCGTTCGGTTGAACCCACATCGGGGGAGGACGTATGTCCATCACCGTCTAGCACCGGGCGGGGTCCTATTGATGAGTCTGAGTAAGCCATTGGTGGCTAAGCTCACGGCCAACGTCGGGGTAGATAGTGACTTTTGCACACTTTGCATAATAAAACCCCTGATGCGCCTGTCCTAGGCCATGGTTGATCTTTGTCAAGATCTTTTCGGCTTACTCTATAATATACTTGATTTTTAAATGGATGCATATATGTATGATATCGTGTGATCGATTAAATGATTTCATTTTACTAAACATACTATATTTTATTGCAAATCGTGAATTATTGTTTACGGATAACGTTGTTTGACACTCCAATGGTTCACCTACACTATTTGTACTTGATATTAATCTCCTCACTCACTGGATATCTTCCTTGATACTCACGCCTCTCCTTTCCTTCCTCAGACAGGATTATTATGCTAGAGCAATGCATTCGGCTCTAGAGGGCTTGGTGGCTCATTAGTGGATTTGGTTATTCACGACGGTGAGAATTTAATTTAATTTGAAATGTGAAATCCTTATTTTATGTTGACCCTGCGAGGTCTTGATATTAAGATTCGTAATTGGCCGTGTACATAATATGGGATGACTGTATAACTTATGGATATTTATTTGCGAAACTCTCATATTTCACTTGCATTTAGGCATTTGTAAGCATTTAAAATGTAACTTGGGAATTTGTTGTACAATTTGTATAAAATTTAGTCCCGCTCGGTGTGTGGCTGTTCATGCTCTAGTTGGGTATGACAGTAGAGGTCTGTGGTTAGAACTGCTAATACTTATATTAGCCTTGCGTTGTTCTGGTTATTTGATGTGGATTGGTTGACAGGATTTGAATGTAGTGATTGTTGTGAGGCCGGGATGACCATTTATTTATTTGTCAGGATGGATGTTCATTATACAGATTTATTTGTACATGGGAGACCTCCGAATTATGGGGAGGTTCTGCCCGATTTTCTGAAAAAAAAAAGTAGTCAGCATCCAGGACAATGGGTGGCTGTTCACGATCCCAGTTTGGGGCGTGACAGTTCTATTGGTATCAGAACTCTAGGTTGAGAGTCGTGTTTTATAAAAGAATTTTGAAAATATTCCCAAGTATGATTTAAAAGTCCTCAATGCATATGAGAGTTTCATTACAGTCATGAGATCCCAGTACATGGTGTTAAGCATATGAGTTATTCTTTTTAGGGGGTTAGATACGGTGCGTATCTAACCTAGCATATTAGTTCTATCAGTTCTTAAACTTATAACTTTATTTATTTTAGAGGCTTAGTTACTTCGCAACTAATCCTAATTCTTGAATCATACCTAATTAAAATTCTTCCTTTGTAAGTCTATAACTACTAGATGAGGTACTAGATTTGTACCTGAGACATCTAGAATACCCGAGGATGTTTCCTCATCATGTGTACCCTTCTAGCACTTTCTCAGCCAACTATTATAGCCACGGTTCCATCACCATCATCAGATGCATTTAGACAGGTATATGATAGTACACCTCCCATTGGATTCAGATGTCACCCCCACTATCATCGATGGTAGCGCCGACACTTACGGTCGTGCCTGTTCCTACCTACAGGACTTACTCATGTGGTGCCGGATCCTCCACTGGTAGTCATTCCTTTTATAGTGTCTAGTTTGAATAATACTACATCCTCTACACTTAGGCGTATCCACGAACTGACTCAGCTGGTCAAAGAAACTCGTCAATCAAGTTATACAGACTTCTCTGGACTCGGTAATGCCACAGTGGCTAAGCATTGGGTCAATCGGATCCTCAATCGGATCCGTCAGATCTTGACAGATCTAGGGTTGAGTGAGGAGTATAGGCTGTAGGTAATAGAGAGATTACTAGATGATGAGTACTCTTGTAGAAATTCCTTTGAACTAATATCTTGACGCCTAATTAGGTTATAGTGTAAAAGTCACTTCAAGGGGAAATGATGTAGTGTAATATAATGGTTGTTATGCTAGGGTTTTATGATCCATCAACACAAGTACCATATGAGAATTTTTATTTGTAGAGCTCATGTTGGGATTTAGTACATGTAAATGATAAGGCGTTAGGTTCTTTTCATTTAAGAGATCTTTAATTAAAAACGATGTCTAGAGTTCATGATTGTACCTATATTGACTCATGGTGATATGATATGTTTGTAACAGACCAATACAAATATCTGCCCACTTGGTCCAAAGTATTTCCCGTATAATATGGGCGTTTGACTTCTTTAGGTCAGCATTCTAGTATAAGTTTCTTTATTCATCTCTTGCTAATGAGGAAGCGGACAGAATTAATAAATAGCATTTACATGAAGATATAATCATGAATATTTAGCTTGTAGCAGATATTAGAGCATATGTACATCTCTTAATGTGCCATTTGAGCATGCTCCTTGGTGATTCGATATTTGGTAGTATGAAACGCTACAAGTCATTTGTCTTATGGCGTAAGTCAAAATCAGGTGTAGAACACGTGATTATTGACTCCTTGTGACAAAAGATAAATATCCCAAGATACCGACTCATAAGAAGATTTTGTTCTATCATTCCTATGTATAGTGTCTAGAAGTAAGAGTTGATAAAAACTTTATATGGGTCCCTGGTAGGTGAGACTAAAAGGATTTCAAGTGCATCATAAATTCAAAGGACCTCTGAAAGTTGGATAAGAAAACTTGTGGAAATATTAGGGTAAAGAAAAGCCATTATGGCATATAAAGATCAAAAATTTAGTTCTTGTTGGCAGTCATATAGGAATATGAATAAGAGGTATTGAATAATAGATTCAAAAATAGATGGAAAGTTATGCAGATGCCCCACTATGGTTGCATATGGCTAAGTTAAGATGATTAATATGGATATACTTTAACAGGTTGGAAATATTATGGGTGGTTAAATATTAGTTTAATTCTAAAACATTGATGACAGTGAAATTGTGAGAATATTGCTCTTATAAGGAAATTAATGACTCGTAGCCTTTGACTCACTTGGTTCTTTTATTTCTTTGTTGAGTAGATGTATTCATCGTGCTTTTGCCTTTGAGTAAGGAATTTCCTCATATGTCACCCTTGTTATTACCTCATTTGTTCCAACCATTGATACTTTTAGATAGATAAATAAATTTTCGCTATGATGAAGTGTTGGTTTTGAAGGAGTTCTTGGCTAGGAACTTCATTGAGAGATCTTGAGAACTCCACTAAAAAATCTTTCTAGTTTTATTAACACCCTATTATAAGTTAAGACATTTTGATGATTGGACATAAGATTATATTGATTTTGATTGTTTCTATGTATATTGTTTTCATAGATGATTGGTGGAGGTTGATCTCGATCTGACATTGGAAAGGGATATTAGAAAACAGAAATTGGAAATTGTTATCATTTAGTATTTTCTTAAAATTTAATTCAAATATTAAGCGATCATGATTGCATGATAATGAATTTAATGAGAGATGATTTTCATGTCTTGAGGTATTCATGGTGTTACTAATGATTGTATACCTTGATTGAAATTGGTGGAATTTGTCATTTGATTCTTTTTCCCTAGACATATAGTATTACTCATTGGTGGTCATCTCATTGAGCTTTTGAGTTGAGTTGTTTCCAAATTTAGAGATATTCGGGTCAACTCGTTGATAATTTGGTTAACTCCCTTATAGAAGATGTGAATGGATGGCTATGTTACATGTGAATGGGCAAATGAATTCAAATTAATTTTGAAATAAATTTTGAAATAAATTTTGAAAGAGATTTAAAATATTTTATGATTATGGTGTGCCTCAAATGAATTTTGTGATAAATCCATGACTCGTGAATTGAATATTGATTTGTTTGCACCATGTTATGTTTGTATAAACTGCGGAATATTGCTCTATTTTATACATTGAGCATGAATTGATTTTGGTATTGATTGTGGTAACATGGTGCTGGAAAAAGACTAAGTCTTGCCACGGATCGAGGCCATGGAGGCAGCGTGGCTAAGGCTGGGTTGGAGAAATTTTGCTTGGTGGTAGGTGAGATGGGAAGCCTCCGCAAGCTGATCCCGTGATAACGTGGTGGCACCCCATGGAACTCCGGGCCAACGCCAAGGAAATGAGGTATTTTATTAAAAATTGTGAAAAAAAATTCCTTGGCGGATCCTACCGACTACCATGGGTAGGAGGATAGTTTTGGCAAACCCCAAAATTATTAAAAAGAAAATATGAAGTGTTTATTAAATTAGAAAATATGAGTCATGGAAAATTTGATGTGAATTTATGTTTTTACAAATGATTTTGGCATTATATGGGAGTGAATTTCTATATGTGTTTAGCACAACTATCTTCATCCTTCATTCATGCTCAATATGCCATTGATGTTTATTCACTAAGAAATTTCTATGCTCACTCCAGTCTTTCCTAATATTCTTTAGAAAAATCTTAGATTTGAAATATGAACTTTGATTTCTAGCAACGATTAAGGTCAAATTTTGAAAATCACATTTATGCATAACAAGTAAGATATGCGTTACAAGTAAAACATGATAGTATTATTATAAATGAGACTTATAATGGTAGGTACCTGTGATGAAAATGATTCGTTTCAGTAGGTTTTTATTTTATTTGACGAGTTAATGTTACTTTAGATAGAATGATTGATAGTAGAGAGATTTTATACGATAATGCCTTGAGAAGATCTATATTTATCTAGGAGATGTTTTGTTGATTTAATCATTTTGGTGATATAGTTTTGCCTAATGAAAGGTTTACTTGTAACCCTAGGGAAGACTTATTGCTGTTTATGTTTGGAGCCTCTTTCATATAATAATAAGCAGATGGATTTTTAGAAAGAAATTGAAAGGGGTGGATCCAAAATTTTATCACTATTTATGACTTTTTATTTTAGTAAATTGTTCTTAAAATACTCAAACATGGAGGAATAAAGTCTTGATTTTATTATTTAGTAAGCATAAACCCTTAAATTTAATGATAGCTCAATCAGTTAGGGTAAATGAACTAAAGGAATTGAGGTCATCAAGTTGTTATGGGAGAAATCCAAGTAATTAGGCTTTTTATTTCTCCAATTTCTATCGGAATGGAGCCATTGGGTTGATTAAAGTCGAGTGATCACGTTGAGGAAGAAACCTGGGAGTCCGAGGAAACTATAAAGAGACAGTACCCCAATTTATTTGTTGTATAGTTTTCTTCTAATTTTGAGGACGAAACTTGTTTTTAGGGGGTTAGAAAATGTAACACCGACACTGCAGTGTCCGTACTAATGTACTATTCATGAAATATATATATATAATATTCCTTCATTTATATATACATATAAAAAATTTTTATTTATATTGATTTTCGATTTTTAGGTGTTAAATTTAAATTTTTGGTATATTCTAAATACCGTATCCTCGATTTGTAGTGTGAATGAGTATAAAAATATATGTATATATGAATATTTATTCGTTTATTAATTTATTTATTTACTAATTTATTTATTTATAAATTTATTTTATAAAAATATATATAAAAAAAACCCCAAATAATTGGATTAGGGTTAGAAAACCCTAATCCCCTTTTTCCTCTCCCTCTTCCTCTCCCGCAGCCTCCTCTCCCTCCCGTCTCTCTCTTTCTCTCGATCACTCCCTTCGCCTCTTTCCACCCATGACCGTCACTTCCTCCGCCTTGTTCCACCACCACCAACCACTGTAGCTTCTCTCTCTATCTCTCGCGATTCTCTCTTCCTCTCGATCACTCTCTCTCGCAACCCACTCTTCGCTTCCCTCACCCCCACCGTGATCAAACGCCACTGCTCACTCGTCCTCCATCTCTCTCACTCTCTGTTTCCTGCTCTTTATTTCACTCTCTCTCTACTCTCTCTCGACTACGACTGTCTCACTCTCCCTCTCTATTTTTCTCTCTCAATCGAACTCTCTTTTTCTCTCAGTCATCTCTCCCTCTCTATCGTCTCACTGTCTCTCTCTGGTTCTCACTCTCTGTCTCTCGATCGCTCTCTCTCTGTTCCTTCTTTCTATCTCTCTGTTTTCACTCTCCCTCTCTATCGTCTCACTCTCTCACCCTAGCTCTGTTTCTCTCTCTCGGTTCTCCCTCATTTTGTTTCACTCTCTATCTCCCTCTCTATCTCATAGTTTTCTCTCTCTGCTCCTTCACTTTATCTCTCGTAGTCTCTCTCATTCAAATCTCTCTCTATTTCATTCACCTCTGTCACTCCATCTCAGTCCCAAAATGACACTTGAATGAATCCTCCGGAGAAACCCTAGGCCATGATAATACTTCATCCTCTGCGCAGGTAACTATTTCCTAATCCTAGCTTAGGGTTTTGATTATTCTAAGTAATTAGACCTAATTAGTAAATCTTGTTGCGATTAGGAAGCACTACAGATTCTGTAGTAGATTGAGGAGACATTCAGATGAAAGTCGTGAACCGAGGAAACCCTAGGTGAGGTAAAATACCAATTCTTTCGATACATTGGATGAAGTTGGGATAAATTTAGAGTAAGAATGCATCGCATATATTAGGATGTATATTACATTCGATTTGAGTGTGTTGTTTGACATTATATGTTGTTATTTAGATTAAGTATAGAATTTTATAGGAATTGAGCTGTTCCAGATGATAGAATCATATTGAGTTGATTAGAATGGTTTCTCTTAGAGTTTAATTTGACGTATGCATGAAAATAGTCAGAATTTGGGATATGAAGTTAAGGATTTATGCAGTCTTTTCATTATAAGTTGTCCTGCATATAGGAAATCAAAATACGATTTCCGTATTATGAAAATACACTTCCATATTTTGAAAATGACATATGAATTGAAACAATCAGATGAGAATCGAAAAGTGTATAATTTTTCAAAAATTTTCTATTTTGTAGGCAATTTATTAATTTACGTATGTTTCCGACTTTGAGTGGTTTTGGGGTTGAATTAGGCTTGATTTTGATTTTGTTATTTACTTATAAATGAAATGCAATTTATGATATTAGAGTATATTCAAAAAAGTTGAAGGATTAAGGTTTGTACAAACTTAGGAAAAATGACAAACCCTAAAATATTTGAAAATTTGATGACAATCGTGATGATTTGATTAGGTTAACTTTCTTGGAGACTCAAGGAGTCAATTCGGATAAATTGTGGAAATAGGGAGTGATCACCCTCCCTAGAATGTGAGTGGGACCCTAATCTCTTGCATGAAATAGTGAAATCTGATTTTACCGTGTTTTTAAATAAAACATGCTTGATATGCATTGATTCGACGTGTGATATTAAATCTCAAATCTATTTTGTGATTATTGGAGTGTCGTAAACTTACGTTTTCCATAACTATGCATCCATGTTTGAAATGAAACAAAATTGTGCCATTACTTGAAGATTTGATAAGTTTCATTTTCTACCGCTGCATTGGTATGCTGATTTGAAATGATTTGATGAAATGTATTAGCACGCGGATTTGAAATACTTTGATGAACTATGTGGATTGGATGCCCACTAGTTATGTGATGATATGATATGATGTGATGATATGATGAGATGATATGACTTGATTGATTCCGTAGCTACGAAGGGCATTTATAGTGGCACCGAGATGCCCGGATTCATTTCTGCAGGAGGTATCCGCAAACGTCATATATATATATACAATAGGCACGTCCGGTTGATCCCACATCGGGGGAGGACGTGTGTCCATCACCGTCTAGTACCGGGCGGGGTCCTATTGACGAGTTTGAGTAAGCCATTGGCGGTTAAGCTCACGGCCAATGTCGGGGTAGAGAGTGACTTTTGTACACTTTGCATAATAAAACTCCCGATGCGTCTGTCCTTGGTCATAGTTGACGTTTGTTAGGATGCTTTCGGCTTGCTCTATAATATGTATATATGTATGATATCATGTAATCGATTAAATGATTTCATTTTACTAAACATACCATATTTTATTACAAATCGTGAATTATTGTTTACGTATAATGTTGTTTGACACTCCAATGGTTCACCTACACTATTTGTGTTTGATATTAATCCCCTCACTCACTGGGTATCTTCCTTGATACTCACCCCTCTCCTTTTCTTCGTCAGACAGGATTATTGTGCTAGAGCGATGCATTCGGCTCTAGAGGGCTTGGTGGCTCATTAGTGGATTTGGTTATTCACGACGGTGAAAATTTAATTTAATTTGAAATGTGAAATCTTTATTTTATGTTGACCCTGCGAGGTCTTGATATTAAGGTCCGTAGTTGATTGTGTACATAATATGGGATGACAGTATAACTTATGGACATTTATTTGCAAAACTCTCACATTTCACTTGCATTGGGGCATTTGTAAGCATTTAAAATGTAACTTGAGAATTTGTTGTACAATTTGTATAAAATTTACGCCCACTCGATGTGGCGGCTGCTTATGCTCTAGTTGGGCATGACATTAGAGGTCTGTGGCTAGGACTGCTAGTACTTATATTAGCCTTGTGTTGTTTTGATTGTCCGATGTGGATTGGTTAACAAGATTTGAATGTGGTGATTGCTGTGAGGCCGAGATGGCCATTTATTTATTGGACAAGATGGATGTCCATTATACAAGTTTATTTGTACATGGGAGACTTCCGAATTATGAGAAGGTTATGCTCGATTTTTTGTAAAAAAAAAGTAGTTGGCATCTAGGACAACGGACGATTGCTTACGACCCTAGTTTGGGGTGTAACATCTATTCTTGACGAAACCTCACATCGGTAGAAACAACCTATAGCACTAAGCCTTGTGACCTAACGCGCACCATCGAAAGAACTCACAGAGAAGTTAACTCTTAGCAAAAAATGACTTGCAGACGTAAAAACACACAAGTTTTCTTTGAGGCAACACATGGTCACACAACCCCTATTTATAGCCATAGGGGAATGATCTTTGCAAATCCTAAACAGAAGAAACAGATCAATGAAAATCGTACGCAATGAATGAAGGGCTTAAATCTCTCCAACTCCCTTCAAAACATTTATTTCGAGGAATCTTGTTTAAAGATCAGAAATGTTGGCACTCTCGGGAAGGTGAAACGACCGATAGATAAAGGGCTTATTTACGACTTGTTTTAGCTTTGCACCTCAAAGAGTGCATTAAAGATGATTCATATGGCACAAAGCAATGCATGCGAAATTAAAGACTTCATACCTTCCCAACTTCTGATGAGTAGTCATTACTCATGGCGTCTTCCTCATGAAACGATAGCATGAGTTGGGGGCAAGTGATGAGACATGATCCGAAAACTCGATGAAGTAGCATTCTAAGTCTCAAAAGCTCGCAACTTAACTAGCACTTTACACCTAGAGACATCAGCGGTAAGGGATTTATCTCCCTAAAGAGTAGACCCGACTTGGTCCCATGACCAACCTTTATCAGTAGCAACCTGATCAGCTCTCAACGGCATCCAGTACATGCTTTTCCCCTCACATGGTGATCGATAGTCTCGGTGAGGGACCTATTGTTTACTGCTATCGGATAAAGGTAATATTTGATCATGACTCATATTAACATTCGTTTCCTATCTGGTCATGAACCACATCTCCTAGATAGGGAATGAAATCTCTAAAATTTAATCAATAAGGGAAGAAATCTCCCCATATTGCTAAACTTCCTAAGTGATGAAGATCACAAAATTTTCGAAAATATTTGACTATGAAATCCTGAGATTTTCGTATCTCCTCACAACAAAACTAGAATTGTAACACTCCGAATATATACGACTCATAAAACATGAGCATATTTAAGCCTTCGACAAGTCGAAACCCAGGTATGCGCCCAAATACTCAACGCTTAGCCCATAAAGAAATATAGGGCTCTCAGCTCTCTCTCTCTCTCTCTAGTATTCAGTCTATTTCATTCTAATCAAAAACTGCTCTTTCTGATTTGAACGTCGGAGCCTCCCCTGCTAAAGAGTTCCATAGGGCTCTTAGCTCTCTCTCTCTCTCTCTCTCTCTCTCTAGTGCTCAGTCTATTCCATTACAATTGAAAATCGCTCTTTCTGATTTCAGCGTCAGAGCCTCCCCCATCGGACCACCTTCTGATGGTTTTTTATAGGTTTGAAATCTTCTCCCAAAACAGTCGTTCGAGTCGAAGGAGTCGGGATATGTGAAAACAAAATCCACCCCCAACATTTCCTATAAAACCAAAAGAAGAAATAATGTTATGAAATTTTGTGTACTCTTGACACAAGGTATACTTCAATCTATATATTGCCTTTTTTTTAACACGCAAATTAAATGATTTTTTATATTAAAACTTTCAGGTTGATTCATGTAAACTTCTTTCTCAAAATCCTCGTTCAAAAATATTATTTTCATATCTATTTAATGTAAATCTAAATCGAAATAAGTTGTCAAAACCATGATAATTGTTGATAACCCTTCCTGGAAACCAGACAGAAGGTTTCATGATAATTAGTGGCTTGCCTTTGAGTGACATCCATGGCCCCAAGTCTTACTTTATGTCATTTAGTATCCCTTTTAATCTTATAGACCCATTTACAAACAACAGTTTTTGCCCTTCTAATAATTCAATAAGTCTCATACTTTTTTTTTTCAATTAATTCCATTTCTTCTTGCATGCACTCTGCCTAAGCTTGGGAGTCACTCCTATCCATTATCCATGGCTTAAGAAAACAGGCGATTCATTAGGTCCAACATTAAAGTTATATTCTTGCAAGGAATATTATTGATCTTTTTAATGCCACAACTTCTTGTACAAAAGTTTGAACGTTGGGCTTTGTACGAAGTTGTCCATCAATGGGTTCTTCTGTATTAGTGAATGGATTATCTTGAGCAAGTACCAACTTGTCATTTTCAGTCAATGCCTCATGTTGATCCTTGATTTTCACAAATAGTATAAATTTTAAGGTGTCTTATTCCCACTAAGTTCAAGATTTTTAGGGGGGAAATTGTAGCATTTCTTGCTTCAACAATTCTATGTAAATAAGACAGACAATAGAAACCTGAACCCTTTGAGGTTCAAACGATAACCAGTGAAATATCTGCTAACTATATTGGGGTCGAATTTCTTTAATTAACGATCGTAAAATCCCAATTCAGTTTGTCAATCTCGTATTGATAATATGTAAATCGTTAAATTTATTATTGATATTATGGTTTGATTTACACTAATTAATGTTTTAATTGTTGATTTTATTTATTTTTATTTTTAAAAGATTGAATTGGAAGATTTAAACAAAATGGGTTTAAAGAGGTAATTTGGAGCTAAATAGAGCAAACATCTTATTGAGCCTTCGAAAAAAAGAAGAAATTTGATTTTTTAATTTTAGTTAATTTTATTAAGAATTTTATTTTAGGTAAAATTATTTTAGAAATTAATTTTTATTTTTTTATTAAAGGAGTCCTTATTTTGTTTAGAAAAAATTTCTTTTTTAAAATGAAAACAAAATCATTCAAAAATTTCTTTTAAGGGCCGGCTCATTTCACAATTCTCATAAGGACATCCTACGACTGCTATTCATCCAAAAAAAACAAATTGATGGCTGCTCATTATTCTCCGCTCATTATTCTCCGTTCCTTAAGAGGACGCCACTATTCAGAATTTCTTCAAGGTGCTTAGAAGGCTGCCCATTCTATATGTATCAACAAAGGAGGAACAAATTGAGACCATTTTCAAAGAGGACCGACTGCTGGGTCATTCTTCCTCTTCTCCTTAGAATATTTTTTCCTTTTTGTTTTCTATTTCTTTAATTTTACTTTTTATTTTTATTTTGTTAAAAATTTACCATCACGAGTGGTTAGTTTATTTTTTTGATTTAAGAGAAATTTTCATTTGATTGTCTTTATTGTGAGATTATGTCCTTAATTTAATTTCTTGTCTTTTTAATTTAAGTATTCGTTGGTTCTTGATTTATTTATATAAAAAATTAGTATTGATTAATCTGACAATTTAATTCAATATTAGTTTTTTCACTGCTATCTAAGACTTCAGTGATCCGTAATTATCATGAAAGACAGGTACAAGTAGCAACTAGGTTAATTTGTTTATGGGTCTTTTATCGGTATTCATATTTAACCTAGGGAATCGATGAAACAAAATTAATTAATTGCGGCTATCCCAATTATTTGTATTTTGGTTTAACTGTTTTCACAAAATTTAATGCTATCATTATATTGATATGGAACGCTATCGTGTCCAGTTGGTTAATGATAAGTTTCGATTAGATGCTGAGTTTGGTCGACTAAATTAGGAAAACACAAGATTTATTACAGCTATCCTAATAGATCTAAGGTTAAATGCTTGAATTGTAAAAATAATATTTTTAACCAATAATCAATGATACAATCGAATATATGAACCCTTGGATCAGTAATTGGCAGATTGAATTTCTTCCTTAAATTTTGGTATTTTCTATTATTGATTTGTTTCTTAATTTTAGGTTATTAATTTTTATTTTGGCAATTTATTCTGAAACCCCCCAACTTTACTTTTAATATTAATTAAGAGATTAAATTAATTAGTTCCTTTGGAATTCGACCTGATAACCACTATTACTATAATTTGTTGTATTTGGGGAATCAGTATTAATTTGGGGGTTTTGACAACCGATCAAAATTTTGGCGTCGTTGTCGGGGAACTATATTAATTTCTTAGTTTGTGTTTTTCACTTGTTTATTGATTTTTGAAGAAAAAAAGATGACAATTCATGAAAGAACATTGACTCAACAACCCTTGTGCATCGGATATCCAACTCTTGAGTTAAGTCACTCAAATCTTGAAAGTCAAAATTTTGAACTAATTGCTTCGGTCCATCAATTGGCTATAGGGCAATCACAGATAGCTAAGGTTTGTGACATCTATTCAATTCCTGGACATCCTATGGATATGTGTCCATTATTGCAAGAAAAACCTTTTCAACAAGTATATGTCGTAGGAAGATTTTCTGATCAACCTCAACATACATATGATCCTTACTTTAGCAATTACAATTTTAAATGGATGGATCATCCAAATTTGGGCTATGGGAACTAAGGAGGACAGCCAAGACATTCATCTCAATATTTTAACAGACCATTACCAACACCCGCACAACTTTCTAATTCAGGTATGTCTCTAGAAGATATTATGAAAACTCTTGCGACTAATACTCAACAATTTTAACAGAAAACGAGAGCGAATATACAAAATTTGGAGAATCAGATTTCCTAACTAGCGACTTTAATTAGTAGGTTGGAGATACAAAATTCTGAAAGATTTCCCTCACAAATATTGGTGGATCTCAAAGAGGATATTAGTGCAATAATGTTGAGAAGTGGGAACGAACTTCAATCGAGCCTAACATCTAAAAAGTTGGATGAAGGGAAGGATATGGATAAAGAATATGAACACATGCATGAAAATTCAATCAAGATAATATCTGAATTTTCTTTGCCTAACACTATTAGTGCAATTATACCACCTTTTCCTTACAGGTTGAAAAATCCAGACAAGGAAGTTAAGAAGAAAAGAAATGATGAGATGGGTGAGAATGTGTCTGATGTAATCAAAGGTACTATATCTGAAAAATATGCGGATCCAGGTATATTCACTCTACCTTGTATTATTGGTAAGAAAAAAATTGAGCATGCCATACTAAATTTAGAACCACCCGTAAATATCATGCCTTATTCAATTTATAGTGTTCTGAAATTTGGTCCCTTAAAAGAAGTTGGTGTTGTTATCCAATTAGCTGACTATTCATATGTTTATCCAGAGGGAATTGTTGAAGATGTTTTGGTGTAGGTTAACGAACTAATTTTTCCAACTGATTTTTAATTCTTGAAAATGGAAGGAGACACAATCATTGATTTAGCTCTACTTTTATTAGGAAGACCTTTCATGAAAACATTAAAAATTAAAATAGATGTGGACGAGAATACTCTCTGTCGAGTTCGACGTCGAGATTATTAAATTTATTATTTTTGATCTTATGAAGTACTCAAATGAATGTCGATCAATTTGTTTTACTAATGTTGTTGATTTAATTGTGTAGAAAATTTATGAAGAAGAATGTGATATTCATTTTGATTTGAATGCACAATTAGATATAGAAATGAAGTTATATGAACCTCCCAAGTTGAAGTTAAAACCTCCTTGAAAAAAAAAAAAAAAAAAACGTCGAGCATAAAGACATTAAACAATTACGCTTGTTGGGAGGCAACCCAATATTTTTTTTCTTGAATTTGTTTAGTTTGTTATTTAATTTCTTAATTAATTAGGGGTATTTGATTAGTGACATTTGTTTCTTCTTTCAATTTTTGTAGGTTCCAAGATGGAATTTTTAAGAAATGCATTAAGCCAAGAGACACCAAAGCAATTGAAAAAAAAAAGAAAAAAAATTCAGGAAAAAGCACTCTTTCAACTAGAGTGTGATCACGCGGTTTTTGAAGCAATTGAAAAACTTGGGCAGAAGCAGTCTTCACTTTAAGGCGTGATCATGCGGTTTCTGAAGAAAGTTCAAAATTTGGACAGAAGCAATTCTTATATTACCAGATGATCACGCGATTTTCAAAAGAGGCATTTTCATGGTTCAATCTTTTCAAAACCCTCTGCGACCTCACCATCACCATAAGGGAGTTTTCTCTCTTTTTTTTATTGTCCTATTTTTACATATTGCATTGAGTGATTTTTTGAAACTTGCTGTGATTTTAAAATTATGCTAGTTTTTTTGAGTTGCGTGCTAGTTTCTTTTCTCATTTTTTACCTTTTGCATACATTGAGGACAATGTAGAATTTAGGTGTGGGGAGGATTTTATGCATTCATGTCATTTCTTTTATTTTTTTTGGAACTTCATGCTCTTTTGATTTTTGTTTGAAAATAATTTTGAGTTAGTATACGTTACTGATTTGAGTTAAAACGCATGAAAGAGACAAGTGTGATTAGTTGTTTTTGGATAAAAATGTTTTAGGTGTCCTATTGACTTTGATGATTGAATTAGATGAAAATATACAAGATTCGATATACAATTAAACACTTTTGTGAGCTTTTAACCTTAAGAGGATATTATCATAATTGCTCCAATTTTTCTTCATGAGTGTTTATCAATCATAGTGTATTTATTCTAGAACTTGCTTTACTATATATTTTGATACCACATTCATGAGTTCATGCAATAATATGATGGGGACAATTAGGTTTATACATTTTAACTATTTTAAAAAGACCTTTTCGTGCATATTCATCTCCTAGTGAACCAAATTGACCCTTTATCCCTTTTTTTTATAACCGCATAAATTTACACACAATCTTTTTTTTGTGCTTAACCTTCTTTTTGATCCTCATATCAAAGAAGCATGTATTTAGAGTTTGAACGGGTGGTTATTTGTAAAGGAAATGAGATAAATTTACGTTAGGTATTGTTTTTAGAGATTTATTCATACGATTTGGGGAGATTTGTGTATACACTATATTTTCATTCATTCTCAAGTTTGTTATCTTCAAAAAAAGACAAAAACAAAAAAAACAAAAAAATGAAAAAAATGAAAAAAAAAGAAAAAAATTCTCAAAAAATTGAGATGAGGGAATTTGGAAAAAAAAAAAAAGAAGAAAGAAAAAAAAAGTTCAAAAGTTTTGATCGAGAAATGAGATGATCTTACTTTAGATATTTTTCTATGGTTGATTGTATCTTCATGTTATAGGATGGGTTTGATAGTAGCAATGTTTTGTAATTTTTGGTATGCTTTTTTGATATGTATTACACATCATATTTATCTTTTACCTTACTTTTACCCAAACCAAGTTACAACCCTTGTAAAGACTTCAAATTTTTGTTTTGAATTCATATATTCAGTGGTAGAGATTTGATTAATAAGCAAACTTATGGTAATAACATGCTATGTTTTGATTTTGAGAGTATTGATAAATTCCCTAAACACTTTGAGTTATAGAGTGATCTTCTTGTGAGGGTATTGAATTTTGGTATATTGAATTCTGATGAGATTATTGGGTCTGTTGGGCTGCTTATATTTTCTTTTAAAGGTTATGATACTATGATCACTTGTTTTCTGGATTGCTATTTTGACTTGAATATTTCAATTTGTGCTGTTTGAAATTGTTGGATGATGAATGAAGGAGGGGAAGGAGTGAAGAGGAGAATAGTTGAGAGGCATTGGTATAGTGAATGCTTGAGGACAAACATTGGTTTCGTGTGAGGGAATTTGATAATGTGCAAATTGTTGAATTTATTATTGATATTATGGTTTGATTTTACACTACTTAATGTTTTAATTGTTGGTTTTATTGATTTTTATTTTTAGGATTTGAATTGGAAGATTTGGACAAAATGGACTTAAAGAGGTAATTTGGAGCTAAATAGAGCAAGCATCTTATTGGACTTACGAAGAAAAGAAGAAATTTGATTTTTTAGTTTTAGTTAATTTTAGTAGGAATTTTATTTTAGGTAAAATTATTTTAGAAATTAATTTTTATTTTTCTATTGGAGGAGTCCTTATTTTGTTTGGAAAAAATTCCTTCTTGAAAAAAGAAACAAAATCATTCAAGAATTTCTTTTAAGGGCCGGTTCATTCCACAATTCTCATAAGGACATCCTACGGCTGCTATTCATCCAAAAAAACAAATTGACGGCTACTCATTATTCTCCATTCCTTAAGAGGACGCCACTATTCAGAATTTCTTCAAGGTGCTTAGACGGCTGCCCATTCTATATATATTAACAAAGGCTGCCCATTCTATATATATTAACAAAGGAGGAACAAATTGAGATAATTTTCAAAGAGAGCAAGCTACTGGTCATTCTTCCTTTTCTCCTCCCTTAGAATATTTTTTTCTTTTTGTTTTCTTTTTCTTTAGTTTTACTTTTACTTTTTATTTTGTTAAAAATTCACCACCATGAGAGATTAGTTTATTTTTCTGATTCAAGGGAAATTTTCATTCGATTGTCTTCATTATGAAATTAGGTGTTTAATTTAATTTCTGGTCCTTTTAATTTAAGTATTCGTTGATTCTTGATTTATTTATATGAAAAATTAGTATTGGCTAATCTGACAATTTAATTCAATATTAGTTTTTCTATTGCTATCTAGGAATTCAGTGATCCGTAATTATCATGAAAGACTGGTACAAGTAGTAACTACGTTAATTTGTTATGGTTCTTTTACTGGTATTCATATTTAACCAAGAAAATCGATAAAACAAAATCAATTAATTACGGTTATCTCAATTATTTGTATTTTGATTTAACTGTTTTCACAAAACTTAATGCTATCATTATATTGATATGAAATGCTATCGTACCCAGTCGGTTAATGATAAGTTTCGATTGAATGTTTGGTTTGGTCGATTAAATTAGGAAAATACAAGATTTATTATGACTATCCTAATAGATTTAAGATTAAATACTTGAATTGTAAGAATAATATTTTTAATCAATGATCAATGATACAATCGAATATATGAACCCTTGGATCAGTACTTGGTTGATTGAATTTCTTTCTTAAATTTTGGTATTTTCCATTATTAATTTGTTTCTTAATTTTAGGTTATTAATTTTTATTTTAGCAAATTTTTTATTTTAGCAATTTATTCTGAAACCCCCCAACTTTACTTTTAACATTAACTAAGAGATTAAATTAATTAGTTTTCTTGGAATTCAACTTAGTAACCACTATTACTACAGTTTGTTACACTAAAAAAATCAGTATTAATTTGAGAGTTTTGACAATTCGTCCTTAAACTTGGTCTCTATCCTCTACACAACTCTAAAGGAGTTTCAGGAACAAGCCTTATATGGTACCCATTTTACCAAATGTATAAATATATATATATATATATATATATTTATATATTTATATATATATATGTATGTATATATATATGTATGTATATGTATGTATATATATATGTATGTATATATATATATCACAGTAAAATATGTACTATTATATGGTATTGAGTGTTGATAATAAGAGTATAAAATGACTATAACTAAAATAAAAATATTTAGATGGACGTGTGATAAACCTAAAAAAGATAGAATTAGAAACGATGAGATACGTAATAAGTTGGGAGTTAGTTTAATTGTATATAAAATGTAAGAACACCATCTAAAATGATTTGGACTCATGTAGTAAAGAGTTAAGAACGCACCTGTTAAGAAAATCAAAAACTTAAATATAGGAGATTTAATAAAACGTCGATATAAACCGTTAAAAACTTAAATACAATATATTCGTAAAGACATGATAATTATGGAATTAATTGAGAAGATGGTTTTAGATAGGAATGAATGGCATCGGAGAATCTGCATAAACTAAATCAACTTTTTTTTAATTATATATATAAATATATATATATAGATTCTCTTATCTTCTTCGCTTTTTGTCTCTCATACGAGCAATCTCGAATTTTGAAATAGAAGGTAAAAAATTGTTGTTGTATGTAGCGATTTTTAAGACTTTACTCCAAAGAAACAGGAAGATTAGAATCTCTGTTCACACTTCTTACCATTACCATGTCTATTAGTGTTTGATTCCTTTTTTCAGCTGCCCTATTTTGATAAGGTGTGCTTGACATTGTGTATTGCCCAGTGAATTTTTTTTTTTTTTTTTTTTTGATTTTTTTTTTTTTTTTTTTTTGGTGATTTGTATTGCCCAATGATGCCCTCTCCTTCAAGAAACTTGGCAAATGGACCCATCACCAATACTGTTTACCATGTCTGTTAGCGTTTGATTCCTTTTATCAGCTGCGTACTTTTGTTAAGGTGTGCTTGGCATCACGTATTGCCGAATGATGCCCTCTTGTTCAAGGAACTTAGCAAATAGACCTATCGGTTGTCCCCCTTTCGGTGTACCTTCTATGATACTCACTGTCTTTATCAAAGCTTACAATCTTTATCTCTTTTTTTTTTTTTTTTTTTTTTTTTTTTTTTTCTGTCATTGCGATTCTCTACTTATGTCTTATAAGCTTTAAAGGCATAAGCGTCTCACTTTTCTCAAGTAAAATAATAGCGATACTTGGTCATCAATGTGACCTAATCTCATCTGTCACAACACGGAGAATTGCCACCAATGATACCACGTTTGGCCACAAGTCATACTCTATGTCATTTAGTATCCCTTTTTATCTTATAAACCCATTTACAAACCACAGTTTTTGCCCTTCTAATAATTCAATACGTCTCCTACATTATTACTATTATTATTATTATTATTATTATTATTGCCATTATTTCCATTTCTTCTTGCATGCGCTCTGCCAAAGCTTGGAGTCACTCCTATCCATAATCCATGGCTTAAGAAAACAGGCGATTCGTCAGGTCCATCATTAAAGTAATATTCTTGCAACGAATAACTGACCTCCTTATTCTTGAAGAACATTTTAATGCCACAACTTCTTGCATAGAAGTTTGGACGTTGGGCTTTGTACCAGGATGCCCATCAATGGGTTCTTCTGTATTAGAGAATGGATTATCTTGAACAAGTACCAACTTGTCATTTTCAGTCAATGCCTCATGTTGATCCTTGATTTTCACAAACAGTATATTTTCAGGTGTATTACTCAAACTAAGTTTATGATTTTCAAAGGAAAAAAAAAAGTTAGCATTTCTTGCCTCAACAATTCTTTAATTAATGATTGTAAAATCTCACTTCAGTTGGACCACCTCATACATGCAAATAACTTAAACCTGGTTTCTATCCTTAACACAACTCCAAAGGAGTTTTAGGAACAAGCCTCATATGGGATCCCATTTTACCGTACATATAGCGGTTTTTAAGACTTTACTCCAAAGAGAGATAGGAAGATTAGAATTTCTATTCACACTTCTTACCATGTCTATTAGCATTTGATTCCTTTTTTCGGCTGCTCTATTTTGATAAGGTGTGCTTGGCATTGTGTATTGGCCAGTGATGCCCTCTCCTTCAAGAAGCTTAGCAAATGGACCCATCACTAGTCATACTTCTTACCATGTCTATTAGTGTTTGATTCCTTTTTTCAGCTGACCTATTTTGTTAAGGTGAGCTTGACATCTTGTATTGCCAAATGAAGCCCTCTCATTCAAGGAACTTAGCAAATGACCTATCATTTGCCCCCTTTCGGTGTCCTTTCTATAATACTCACCGTCTTTATCAAAGTTTACAATCTTTATTTTTTCCGTCATTGTGATTCTTTACTTATGTCTTATAAGCTTTAAAAGCATATCTTAGCTTTCTCAAACAGGATAATAGAGATACATGTATTTTGAATGGTCATCAATGTGGCCTAATCTCATTTGCCACAACACAGAGAATTACTCACTGATAACACCAGGTTTAGTACCGACCTTCTCATCGTTTAAATTTTCTTCTATGGAGCTTTTGGCATTTCATGATGAGATTAATGAGCAACTCTCAAATCTTCTACGGTAATAATGGTCATTCTACACAATAATGATGGTCACTGGTTGGACTTCTTGAAATTTCTTGACCACCTCCTAGTACTCCCATATCTTCTTTAAAAGGATGCCGCATCTTTTGGAGCACCGTATTCCAACCAACTGGGGAATTTGAGAAACCATTGAGGATTGAAACGACAAAAGCCGTTCCCAGTTTTTGTTAAAGGGAATTGCGATTTTATGGCCGACAAGGACCCCCTTTGCAAGTATATCTTTCGACTCTCATCTCATTTATTAGGATGATGTTGAATTATTTTACTCAATTCACATCCAACTAATTTTCAAAAAAATTAAATAGATCAGGTATAATAATAAATATCTCGAATATAGAATCTTCCAAAAAATCAATCGAACCGTCTATCCCTTGATCGGATCTCACGGTCGGGATGGTGATCACGATATTAATCGAATCACCACCACAATACCACGACGCCGCAACCCTCAGTCCAACAATTAGTTGCGACGGAAAAAATTCTCTATACGGAATTTTTCTCAAGCCCTCATTCTCGTTCTCACTCTAGAGAACATATATTTCTCTCTCTCTATGATGCTTTCATAGCAGTCGGCGATTGTTCCTCTACTCAGGAAGATCACCATATTTTTTCCTTCAAAAACAAAAGTCGTAGGTGAATTAGAGAGAGAATGGGAGTTATGTTCTAAAGGTGGTTAGTGGGTTAGTGGGAATTATCCCACTAACCCCATAATTCAACTTTTAAAAGTTTAAAATGCCACGTGGGCATCACCTATAACCAACGTCTCCCACTTGCACACGAGGGCATTTAATATTCGTCACAAAATCACAACTCATGCGATCATATCACCCTGTTGGACTTTCATAAAGGATTGGGCGTCGTGCGACCTGCGAGTACACCTGCAAGTAAAGATCTCTCGATACACCTGTTAAGATGATCGAGAAGCCATCGTTAGTATCAAAAGAACTCGTTGCACCCCAAATCCAAAACTAATTACATCCATTGATTTATTTTCCTTATCGAAAGTAATCCCCAATAAACGCTCGACTGTGCATCCACTATTATGCTTACATTCCAACATGGACAGACATAATAGGTTAGCCGGTGAATAAAAACAATGATGTAATGTCAATTGGTTTTTCTTTTCTCAAACTCGATTCTATTAGCCACAATTCAGCTACTTTTCTAGACCTGTCTCTTAGACCTCAATTTATCTTCCGGGCCATCGGTAAACAGACTAAAGTAGCAACACTGAGCCAAAACTTCTAGAAACAGCCGAAAGTGATAAAGGTACAAGAGATCCCGCCCAATGGATCTCGGGTTTCACACAGTGAGAACGGAGATCTAAATCAGTCAATGTCTCATATAATGCTCCCACTATCCCTGGTCGACATATCACACGCGGTATGAAACGCGTGCCACAGTGTTATTCCTCCATCTCTCAAAGGGCATACGTCAGATTTCTCTAACACTGTGCAAGTATGGGACTTAGTCTACACATAATACTTTACCCAGAGATCTCAGAGAGAGTATCTCAGAAACAATATCACTAGTCATAGGTGATATCTGAGATCTTAAACCTAGCTATTTACAGGTAACATGGATGTGGGTACTTCCATGCCGGTCATATCGCATATGACCTCATTCTGAACACATATCAGGGTGACTTATGTTCTAGTAGAGCCACTCTCAAAGCCTCTTACAACTAGAAACCATTTCATCTCCACTCACTCAGAGCTAGAGGTGGTCACTCGTGTGAAAGAGTCAACCACGCCTGCCTGACATATCATTTATCACAACAAAACAGAAAATATATGACAATAAAATAATGCTATAAATAAGTGACCCAATCATGCACACATGTCATATATATAACACAATAAGTATCAGTACAAGGTGAGAAATGTGTATATACATGCAAACCCAATGATTCCTATATCTCATACAGGAATCTCTCACAATGGGTTTATTAAAGGGATCAGTCAACACGCTATATAGTAATGTACTTAATTTGTCACTTCACCCTTCTCAGTGATGTCTCTCATAACGTGATATTAGGTATCAATGTGTTTGGATTTACTGTGATACTTAGGCTCTCAGATGTGGACAATGACAGCATGATTTTCTCAATAAATCATCACTGGTCTCCCACTGTTTGCCACAACCCCTAAGTAATCCAGAAAAACTCCGAAGTCAAACACTCTCTCGAACTGCCATTGAGCATCTCACTAGCTCAGTCTCTATCGTAGATAGAGATATACAGATTTACTTCTTGCTACTCCAAAACAGCAAAACCTGATATCAATTTGCATATATTCAGATCGCCAACTTAGTTGGTATCTGAATACCCATCAAAATGCAAATCGCCTCCTCCGAAACACAAGGGGAGGTCAGCAGTTCTCTCGAGATATCTCGGAATTCTTTCACTGCTCTCCAGTAATCCCTTCTAGGATTCGATTAATACCTAATTACCATACTGACTGCAAAGTGAGCATCTGATCGTGTACGCGACACTGTGTACATCAGAATACTCAATGCACTAGAACAAGGGATTCTACTCATCTCCCTTACCCTTTTCTGAGTCTTAGGGCATATGTCAAGAATTAGGTTTTAACCTTTTAGCGATAAGAGTATCTTTAGGGTCGTAGTCGATCTCCTCAAAGCGTTCGAGAACTCCCATGATGTTGGACTCCTGTGAAAGAGTCAACATTTGTCTCGAGCGATCCCTCTGGATCTTAACTTTGAGGAAGAACTGAGTCTCACTTATGTCTTTCACATCAAGACTCGACAATGTCCAAATCATCATGGTTATCAGATACTCTCTGTTGTTTCCAGTCAACAGAATGTCATTCACATAAGGACATGATCACAAAAGAATCAAAAGAACGTAAAAGCTATACGGGATGATCCTCCTCGATCATCACGAAACCGTGAGATATCATCTCCTCATGAAATCTCAAGCATCACTATCTGGATTGATGATTAAGGTCACATGTCGACTTCCGAAGTCAACAGACCTTATCATCTTGATCTACAGGAATAAAGCCAGATGGTTGTTCCTTGTAGATCTGCTCATCCAAAACTCCTACTCAAGAGAACAGTCTCAACGTTCATCTGGTCTCACTTTAAATCCATATCATGTCCACGACAATCGCTAAAAGTAAACGAACCGAGGTAATCTCGCCCTCAGTCTGAGTAATCCCTGGTTATCAGATGGGTCTTATACCTCAACACTGATTCGTCGGCCTTTTTCTTGATATTGAGAACCTACATGTTCCCAACGGCCCTACTACCCTCAGGCAAATCAATACTCCTACTACCTATGGCCTTTAATCAATGGTCCTTTATAGAACTCTCAAGAACCTCTAGGACTGTTAAAAAAAGTTTCTCGTAATCCTCAAGAGTCACACTGAGAGCATCTCGCTCAATCAGGAAGCGACGGTTAGGTACGCGTCCTCGACTACTCTTAAGAGGAGAGGAAACATTTTTACCTCTAGATGGATCGCTCCCACTAGAACCAACATCCGTAATGGATTCTTAGGTTCTGCCACTGGGATCAGTTAAAACACTACGCTCATCCATCTGATAAAAGGTAAAGTCCCAATTGATTTCACCTCTCATAGGGAAATCATTTTCATGAAACTCGGCATCATGAGACTCAATCTCAGTAGGAGTGTCATCTGTATGTTCATTAGAACACAACCCCCTGGAGTGGTCTGAGTATCTCATAAAGATACATATCTTTTCTCGTAGGCCTAACTCGCCGTGTAAATGCGAGAAACAGTGAACATACGCGACACAACCTCATAATCTCAAATGGCTAAGGTCAGGCTATCTCCCTTTTCACAACCCATATGGAGTACTGACTGCGGACTTCAATAGAACACGATTGAGAACGTAGGCTGTAGCCAATAGCGCATCTCCCTAATAGGAAATGAGTAAATTGGCTAGTGCCATTATCGACCTCATCGTCTCAAACAAAGTCCTATTCCTCTCTCGCAACTACTCTACTCCACTAAATAGCAATGAATAGTCAGTTTCTCGTAATGTCCTTCTTGAAATAAAGCTCTTCAGACGAATACTCGCGCCATCATCGGTTTTGAGAGTCTCTACTCTCAAGTTTAGCTGATTATCAAACTCACTAGTAAACCTCCTGAAGCATCTCAATACCTCAAACTTGTGCGAGATCAGATAAACGTAGCCGAAACGCGTGTAATTGTCTAAGAATGTAATAGAGTACAAGTTCATAAGGCCACAGATGTTGGAGTGAAGTGACTGCAATGGAGTCTCAGCCCTCATTGCATTGTCGAATGGTTTTCTTGTAAGTTTGTCGTCTAGGCAAGACTAGTTAGCGGGCCCTACAGACCACTCATTGCCAACCGGCTTATCCTCTCTCACACTAAGAGGATAACAAGAAATACCATTAAAATGAATCACTTTCAGTGCATATAGTCCCTCACGGACCAAAGCAGAACAAATCAAAGAATTGTCATAATAAATGGAAATTATAAAATTTTCAAATTAGCAGAGCATATCCTAAGCTGAAATCAAGTTTTGTCGAACATTCGAAACATAAAGAGCATACAAAGTCTAACAACTTTGCAATTCCAACTTGCAAGTGCTACTCCCTCTGATGTCAACAAACGCTCCATTTCTCTATGTAAATCCTCCTACTAAAGGACTCACTAGGCGGAACTATATAAGCGCGCTCCTATCTCAAACTACATAGTCGGTTGCTCCTGTATTTACAATCCACGAAGGAGAGAAAACAGAGAGCAACTCAAACCACATAAAGAAGGAAGAGATAATTTCTACTCGTCGCACTCATGAGTGAAATGACCAAATCTACTACAGATGTAGCACTACACTTTGGTCGTATCCAACTCCTTCTTGCTGCACATTATTATTATCGGTATTCTCGGATGTTTTCTTTTTACCTGAACCTCGAGTCCCACAGGAGTCCTTGCTCGACTCCACTACATAAGTATGACCCGAGTATGGCCTACTCGTCTCTAGATGTTCCTACTCGAGCTCACTATGCCTATTTACATTAGTGAAAGTACGAATATTTTCATCGTATGTGAAATAGACTTTCATGATTTCTCATGAATCAGGTAAAAAACTGGATCGCATCCAGCACTAGAAAACATATCCGAAATAGACTCTGTCACATTCCCCAACTCGGCGACCATACTCGACATTTTTATCAAATGTTACATCATCGTATGATCAACGCTTTTCTTATAAGTTATTACACTTATAAGTCAGTATCATCATCTCAGGATCTGTAAAAACACCACAATGCTCTTTATAGGGTGAGCCTAACCGATAAAGTCCTAGGATATCGGTTATAGACTGGGATCACATCATCGTGCATGCTACTTAGAAGGATTGCCCTAACTTGGCCATCATTCATCTTTCATGCACGTGATGTCACATAATCCCGTCAGTCTGAAGTGTGGAACCCTCCCCGAAGTCCACCATCTCTTACCTCAGGATTTTAATTAGATCTTACCCATCGAGAATAAATTGAATCTACCGGTAAAAAATTATATAATTATCACCATTCAATTTTATCCCCCTTGCAAATATCTAATACGACAATTTTAGAAGTAGTCCTAGAGATAATTGTAACTTATGATACTTATTCTCACTTTTTGTGCACTCTACGAATCAACAAGACTCAAATAATTCGAATACATATCCCAAGACGAGCGTATGAATCAACAGACACCATACACCACAATCCGGGATAGCATCTCACCATTTGGACTAGGATTCGATGCACAAAAACCCACAAAAAGTCACTTTTATAAATGTGAAACCCTCAAAAATTGAAAAAATTTCAATTCCAGACGATCTGACGCGCCGTCGGCGATCCCACGCGCCGCCATGGGATGGCGGCACGTCCCCACGTGCCTGCACGCGCTTGGGACAGTCTCTGGCACGTGCCAGACGTGCTGCGCGTCCTGCACGCGCCCGCACACACCCGCTGCGCGTCGGCACACGCACCGGACGCGTAGGCGCGCAGGGTCACGCACCTGCAAGCGCGCGACCCGCGTGAGCGGGTCGGTTTCCGGACCGGGTACGGGTCAGAACCCGAAACCCTATCCAAAGCCGGTTTTGGGTTGGAGCGGGTCAGGGGTGACACGTGTCCGAGTCGTAACCGACCCGAACAACCCAGATGGGTTGACGCGCCTTACGCGCGCGTGAACCTCATGCGCCTGGTGCCTCAGCATGGACGCTCCTCCTCGTGCGTGTCGTGCACGCGCCTACCATTCGGACTCGTCTTCTTCGCCCGACTCCTCTGCAACCGGTTTTTCTGACCCGTTTTCCAGAAACCTCACATTCCGGTATCAACAACATGCAATATATATATATCAAAATGTAAATCTAGCAGAGACAAACACGGATCTACTAATTTCATGCACTGATTTGACCTAAAACTCGTCAAATCTGGGGTTGAAGGGTTCGATCATTATTCACGACCGAATGTTTTAACCGGAATTTTTTTCGTCTAAACGTATTTAGAAAATTACGAAAAAATTATTTTCGTGTTGTACGGATCATGGGTAACACAGTGGTGTTCTCGGATTCACGAAACTCATCCCTAATCTGAACCCCAAATTTTGAACCCTATATTTTTATACCCGAAAATAAAATTCCAAAAATTAATTTTAATAATCCAACAAAAGCTCTGATACCAATGTTGGATTATTTTACTCAATTCACATGCAGCGGAAGCATATACAAATAATTTTTGAAAAAATTAAATAGATCGGGTATAATAATAAATATCTCGAATGTAGAGTCTCTCAAAAAATCAATCGAACCGTTTGTCCCTCGATCGGATCTCACGGTCGGGATGGTGATCACGATATTAATCGAATCACTATCACAATACCACGACGCCACAACTCTCAGTTCGGCGATTCGTTGCGACGGGAAAAATTCCCTACACATAATTTTTCTTAAACCCTCATTCTCGTTCTCACTCTATAGAACATTTATTTCTCTCTCTCTATGATGCTCTCATTGCAGTCGGCGATTGTTCCTCTACTCAAGAAGATCACCATTTTTTTTTTCAAAAACAAAGTCGTAGGGGAATTAGAGAGAGAACGGGAGTTATGTTCTAAGGGTGGTTAGTGGGTATTATCCCACTAACCCCATAATTAAATTTTTAAAAATTTAAAATGCCACGTGGATATCACCTATAACCAACAGATAATAATATGAAAGTTTTTTGCACAGTGCAAGATTTGGATGAAGTTCTTCCAAATTGAATTGTTGAGTGTGACATTAGGAAGAATTTTGTTTCTCAAGATTATCAATCTCTTGACAAACGACCGGTTGTTTTCTCTTAAGAAATCTATACATACCTAATTTAAGACACCAAAATACAATGTTGATCGATAAGAAGAAATCATGTGACCTTTATGAAGTGAATTTCAAGAAATAAAAACAATATGCGAATAAACGTGTACGGAATAATAATCCCTCTTTTGTATATTTAAAACCAGGAGAAAAAAAAAACATTGGTGACATAATCACATTGGCAATCGCCAATATTTAATCCATTGAGTCGGATGTTCTTAATTAATTTTTAAATTTAAAATTTAAAAATAAAAAAATTATATATTGAGATAATCATCTTATGGAATTATATTAATTAAAATCTGAATCTGATCGTGAGAAAAAATAATAATAATCACATAGGCAATCATAATCACATATTAGTCCAATTATCTTGAAATTTGATTTGAGTCCCCAAACAACAACCACAATTAGAAAACAAGAAAAACAAAATAAAGTAAAAAAGTACAAGTGGGACACCGTCATATGGGTTGCCCAACCTCGCAGGATATTGTGGCAAAACTTCTACCACTCAAACCCATTCAAATCTAGGAACAGTGCCTTTAGAGCGACGATGAAAGCCGTAGTAGAATAGCAGCGTGTCTCTTCTCGATAAGATTAGAGTCTCGGCCTGATTTATTTTACGTAGAAAAAAATTTAGAAAAAGCCATTTTATACTTGCATGGTTAACAAAATTTGACTTTGAGCCCTACACTGCACGTGAACTTAGGCTTTCAATAATCAATTTACAGCTAATGAACATTTGGACTGCTCGTCTCAATCAATAATAGATGTTGATATTGAATAATTGAAATAATTTCTAAGCAATCTCTGAATTTCTTACCTTGAGAGAAATCAAAGTTTCAGCTGCTTCAACTTCAAGTAAGACTCGGATCTTTCGATTAGAAGATGGCGACCAACTAGAGAGAGAAAGAGAAGATTAATCAAATTGCACAAAATTTAGGAGAAACTCAGAATTACTCGCACGTTAATATGTATTGTATTTGGAGAACTAAAGACGCAGTTGCTCAATCCCATGGCCCACATGGAACAAAAACCTAAATATGTGAATTGATGAAAATGAATTCCTTAGACCAGTATAAACAGAGGATCATTCTATTATTCAACATACAAATTAGGTTTCCAAAGTGATGGGACATGACCCAATGTCTAGTTCGAGGGGTCAACTTTCGAAAGGTCCACACATAAAACTCACAAGAGACAGTTACCAACCAATAGGTGAATATAGTTCAATATCATCAAACGACTACTTTCTACGATTATTCAACTAATCTACCGAAAGGTCTTAATCGTCTTAATCGTCTCATCTTCCGAATGAATGACCTTAGTCACCCCGAATGAGACTTTTCATTGGTCTCCTCAAATTGAGTACTTAGTCCTTGGTTCACCAAGCGAACGAGTCCGAAGGCTCCGCCTTGGCCTAACAACTGATGGCCAACGGCTCAATCGATGTTAAAGCAAGGTCAAAGTATCCTGACGACTTTGATCCTTCATCTAAGAACGGTATCTTTAGGATCTCACGAATAAGGAAAATTCTCATGCGATAAAAATTACGATCATTTCGAAATATTGAACTTCGAAATTTTCGAATCGTTTCCATAAGAAAAGTAGGGTTACAATATTCTGAAAATATATGACTCTATCAGGCATAAAAGACACTCCAATCCTCTGAGCCACGTACGCTCTTTCTCGACCTTACACATTTGGTACACTAGTTATAGGGAATTTCTTCCTTTAAGCTCTCAGTCTGTTTCTTTACATTCGAAAATCGCTCTTTCTGACTTTAGCATCAGAACCTCCCCTGCCAGAGCACCCTCCAGTTGTTTTTGCAGGTTTTATATCACGTTGACGGTTACCGTTCGAGTCATCAAGGAGTCGATATCTGTGGAGTTTTAACCTATCTCCAACAAATTGGCGCTGTCCGTGGGAACAGACTAGAGCCACTGCCTTTGTAAGACCAATAAATCAAGTACGTGATCATGCCTCCAAAAAGAATGACCAAGATAACTTCGAAAGTCGTTCTCACTGTAGACGGGCACACCGCGATAGCCTCAGAAGCCACCCCTTCGGTGGCGCTCGATCACGACCGTGTGGTCTCCCCCCAACCATCTTATCCGGAGCAGGTCCGGCAATCTGCGGTTCAAGAACAGCCGATTATGGCCCCTACATCAAAACGAGTCAGCCATCCCTAGATTGAGAGGGTGGAATGAAAAATCCAAAATATGAGCAAACGATTGGAGGGCCTCAGTCGAGATTTTAGACCTGAGGGCCAGTCTTCAGCGGAGGGGTCTAGGTACCCCCGGCGATGACGGTCACCCCCGCGCCACGAGTTGTCCGTAATTTCCTGACGAGACCCCCACTACCTCCAAAAATAGGTCGAACAACTTGTTGTTGATGAACTCCAGCGGGTTAATGTTCAGGGGAACCAAATTCCCTACAATCCACATGCTTTACCTTTCGACCTGAAGGTCTTTTCGGAACCAATGCCCCGCAACATATTTCTACCTCATATAGAAAGATATGACTGGACAACAGACCCTCGTGATCACATGGCCCATTTTGTGACGGTAATGATTTTGAGGGACATAACTAGTGTGGTCATGTGCAGACATTTTCATACTACTCTTGCGGGGAACATACTAACTTGGTTTAACTCACTCCCGCCGTTGGGCATAAAACCCTTCTCCCAACTTCAAAAACAGTTTGAGACACAGTTCGTAATAAGCAGAGGAGTCAAGAGAAAGTCCACTTCTCTACTGTCATTACATCAGAAGGAGAATGAGTCCTTGATGGACTTCTTGGAAAGATTCAAAACTGAGATGATGAAAGTTCCATCTCTTAATCACTCCATTGCGCTGGCTGTGCTACTAACGGGACTACGACCTTGGGGTATGAATGTATCGATCACAAAGAATCCTTTTGCTACCATCTAAGAATTCTACGCCCAAGTCGAGAAGTATATCGCTGTTAAGGATGCCGAGGTGTTTGACCATAGAAGAGACCGATCTGTTCGAAAGGAACACAACCGATCACTGGGGAGGTCCCCACCAAGGAAGAACCGAGCAAATCTCCCTCCTTCACGAAGATACAACTACACCCCTCTAAATGAGACCTCTGGTCAGATCTTGACCTTGATCAAAGATAAGCCGTACGTCCGGTGGCCCCCATAGTCAACAGAGAGTGACCCCAATAAGGATAGAACCAAACACTGTCACTTTCATCGTGATTATGGTCACACAACAGACGATTGCAAAAAGTTAAAAAATGAACTAGAGTTCCCGGTGCGCTTTGAGAAACTACAAGAGTTCATCAGTAGGGGGGAAGAAACGCTCCCATCAACCATCGGTACGAATCATTGCAACGTGACCGGTCGGAGGACCTACAAACTGTTCAGCCCCAGACCGACGGAAGAGACGGAGTAATACTCCAGATCCAGGATAGACATGTCCTTCAGAAGCTTTCCCATTCCTTTTGCAATTCGTCAGAAGACGAAGTGAGGCACCTGGTCACGCCAATCTTTCATTCCCTGAAGATAACTCCTTCCGCACCACAAGAGGTTCCAGCGACAAACGCCAATAAACGATCCGAGCACAAGAGGCTCATCATTAGCTTTACGGATAAAGATCTAGTCAGAGTAGACCCGAGTTGTCATGATCCCCTCGTAATAATCAACATGATCGAGCAACACGAGGTCAGAAGAATCTTTATCGATCAGGGGGCAGGCTGTAATCTTTTATATTGGGATGCTTTCAGACGAATGGGGTTTACACTCGCAAACCTCTAACCCCATATAGGCCCAGTCAAATGACACTCAAGCGAGTGGATATATCCGAAAGGGATTATCTCACTTTCGGTCACCCTGGGCACGCCTCCCAATCATGCGATGACTCCAGTTGCAATCAATGAGGTGGATCTCCATTCGCTCTATAACGTCATTCTGGGCAGGTCGGGGTTGAACATCCTGGAAGTTCTACCTAGTACCAAGCATATGAAAATTAAATTCAAAACGCCACGGGAGATAGGAACATTATCATACGATACGGAGCCTTCTACTAAGTGATCACCAGGGAATGCCTCTGTCGGTCTTTTCTTTTTCTTAAATACGAGGGTATTCTTAAATTAGCAAGGTATCCTCTCAGCGGGCTCCTTACTTGCTTACATCATACCAAATGCTGGGTCTAAGTTGTCCTGATCCTACAGATCGAACGTGTCATCAATAAGGGATAAAACTCTCTGAACAGGTGAACACAGTCCTCAGTCCTCCTATCTTAAGTTTCTTATCATTCAAACGTGTTATCAATAAGAGATGAAACTCCCCGAATGGGTGGACATAACCCTCCTATCTTAAGTTTTCTATCGATCGAACGTGTTATCAATAAGGGATGAAACTTTCCGAATGGGTGGACACGACCCTCATATCATAAGTTTCCTAGTCACCGAACATGTCATTAATAAGGGATGGAACTCACTGAACGGGTGGACATGACCCTCATATCTTAAATTTCCTATCATCGAACGAGTCATCAATAAGTGATGAAACTCCCCGAATGGGTGGACACGACTCTCTTATTTTAAGTTTCCTATCGATCGAACGTGTTATCAATAAGGGATGGAACTCTCCGAATAGGTGGACACGATCCTCCTATCTTAAATTTCCTACTGATTGAGCGTCTCATCAATAAGGGACAGAACTCCCCGAACTGGTAAAAACGGCCCTCCTATCTTAAGTTTCCTACCGATCGAGCATGTCATTAATAAAGGATGGAACTCCCTGAATGGGTGGACACGGCCTTCCTATCTTAGTTTCCTATCGATCGAACGTGTCATCAATAAGGATAAAACTCTTCGAACAGGTGGACACGATCCTTTTATCTTAAGTTTCCTAATGATCGAACGTGTCATCAATAAGGGATAGAACTCCCCGAACGGATGGACACGACCCTCCTATCTTAAGTTTTCTACCGATCGAACATGTCATTAATAAGGGATGGAACTCCCCGAATAGATGAACACGGCCTCTCCTATCTTAAGTTTCCTAGCGATCGAATATGTCATCAATAAGATATGGAACTCTCCAAATGAGTGGACACAACCCTCCTATCTTAAGTTTCCTATCGATCGAACGTGTCATCAATAAGATATGAAACTTTTCGAACGGTTGGACAAGACCCTCTTATTTTTTGTTTCCTATTGATCTAACGTATCATTAATAAGGGATAGAAGTCTCTGAACAGGTGGATACGGCCCTCCAATCTTAAGTTTCCTAGCGATCGAATGTTTCATCAATAAGGGATGGAACTCTCCGAACAGGTTTATCATTACGGGATGGAACTCCTTGAGCGAGTGGATACGACCCAACCTATCTAACGTTTCTTACTTGTTGGGATAGAACTTCCCCTCTATCTAAAGTCTCTATTAGTCGAGCGAGATTGTACATCAGGTCTAACATGATCAAATTATGAGGCATCCACAAACATGAACAAAAAGTAAGGATTGTTAAAAATAAAAAGTATTAGGATACAAAGTTTTAAAGAAAGACTACAAAGAATCAGATGAGAATAACGGGACTTAGCGAGAAACAGATTCCCAGGCAGTTAAAACTATAGTAGGGGCCTCAGGAACAATCATTGAGCCCTAAATCTCTACGACATCCTTAACTAGGTGTAGAGCATCGCCCAGACTCATTCGGTGAATTATCTCTTCAGCGCACCTCAATCTCTCGATCAATTTATGTTGGGAATCCTTGAAGGCATCGGCGTCCCTTCCGCGAGACTTCTCGAGATCAGCAATCTTGCACTCCGCCAACAGAAGAGACTCTTCTGGAATCTGGGCCAATTTCTTGACCGATTGGAGGCACGCCTCGCGCACCCTGGCATTCGTCTCTAACTTCTCGCATTGCATGCTCAATTCAGCAACGTGTCCCTCCAAATAGTCTCCCACCTGCCTCTTCTGCCGCTCTTGGAACTCCGCAAGAATCATGGTCTGAAAAGAAAGATGGATCAGGGAGAAGCAAGGAGGAGAAGAGTAAACATAAAAAAAATGATACCATCAATCCAAGAGACTTAAGGGCCCCACCAACTTTTTTCTGAGACATCCAGTGTAGATCAAGCTCGCACCGATGAAAATCTAACCGGCTAACAATCCGGTCCGCCTCAAACATATCTATGTAGCTGTATTGCATGTCCCTGGTGCACACGGCAATAGTCCCCCGCTCTTTCGAACCTTTCTTCCCGTCAAAAGATCGAACGAGAATGACAGACGGTAAATCAGTCTCATCAGAAACCTTGCACTTTTCTTTGCGTAAAGACCAAACCGGAACAGCAGACGAAGGCCCTACCATCTTCTCCATCACAACTATGGAAATATACGACCCTGTCTTGGCACCAAGGTGAGGAAGCTTCTCCCAATTTTCCTAGTTCGCCCTCACCAATGCTCTCGTTCCCCATCGACTCACTTCCTTCTGAGGCAATGGTCTCCATTGGAATGGTTCTCGTTAGATCCGATTTCTCAGGCAGAACAATCAGCCTGCGCCCTGATGGAGACAAAGGCAACAAAATCTTTCTTCTCTTCGACAAAGGAGGCGAAGACTCTTGGAGGGCTATAGACGCCCCGACGAACTCCTGAGGAGATCCCCTCGTACCTAACCGAACCTGCCTATCGATGGTAACTTTCTCCTATATGGTATGATCAAAGGAGTCCATAGAATCAACCAACCTGATCTTTCCTCTTTCTAATAAGAGGGGCCTATCGACTTTCCTCTTCTCCCCAACCAGCAGGCCAACCAAAAACAACATCTGATCATCCAGCAGGGACTCGACCTATATACTTCAACCGGTGGACTTACAATAACCAACGACTGACCGAATAAAACAATCGTGGTTAGATACGACTGCTGACTTTAGTCCTAAAAAAGGCCCCTCATTGGCGTTGGACAGCATAAGGACATGATTCTTATCTGAGAACTCTACAAAGAAGAACTTGTGCATCCAATTCTTGTCAATGGACTCCTTATAACAGAATCTCTAGTTGGACTCTGGCCGATTCTGCAGCTTATACCAACTCTTGGTCGAACCACTGTTTCCACATCTCATCAAGATAAAAATAAATGATAAGATATTGAAGTCAAAGCGAAGACGGTGAAACCCTAGCAGAAAAGCTACGGCGACTACAAAACGCAAGCCATTTGGGATCATGAGGGTTGGAAATATGTTCCAATGACGTAGTACCTCCGCAAAAGGACCTGTATACGAAACCTTTAATCCGTATTTCACCGATTGCTGGTATATCGGTACGCATCCCTCCGGGGCCATATTAGCCCTATCAATGTCCGTGGCGGATACCAAGTTGTAATCGTCTCCTATCAGCAAATCGATTTGGATTTCCTAAAACTCCTTCACAGATATGGTACTCACAATATCGCCAATGCTCGCGTAAGTCTAAGTAGTAGACATTTTCGTCATCGCTATCAGAAATAACTTCCCTAATAGCCCTCGAAGAAGAAAATAAAAATACTTAGCATGAACAAGCGATTGGACTCGTATAAACACCAAAAGTCAATCCGTATACCCCGACAGCAACATATGGCGAGGAATGGCTACTCATAGTACATTTCTCATGAAACGACACCATGAGTATGAGACAAATGATGGAATATAACCCAATGTCTATTTCGAGGGGTAAACTCTCAAAAGGTCCACACATGAGACCCACAATGGATAGTTACCAATCGATAGGTGAACACAATTCAGTATCATCAAACGACTATTTTTTACGACTATTCATCTACCGAATGATCTTAGTCACTCTATCTCTCGAACGAAGGGCCTTAGTCGCCCCGAATGAGGCTTTCCATTTGTCTCCTCAAATTGAGTACTTAGCCCTCGGTTCACCAAGTGAACAAGCCCAAAGGCTTTGTCTTGGCCTAATGACGAATGGCCAACGGCTCAATCGATCCTAAAGCAAGGTCAAATCATCCTAACGACTTTGATACTCCACTTAAGAACAACATCTCCAGGATTTCACGGATAAGGAAAATTCTTATACGATAAAGATCACGATCATTTCGGAATATTAAACTCCGAGATTTTCGGATCGTTTTCACAAGGAAAGTAGAGTTACAACGCCCTGAAAGTATACGATCCTATCAAGTATAAGAGACCCGCCAATCCTCTGAGACAGGTACGCTCTCTCTTGGTCTTACACATTGAACACACTAGTCACAGGGAATTTCTCCCTCTAAACTCGCAATCTGTTTTTTTACATTCGAAAACCGTTCTTTCTAATTTGAGTATCAAATCTCTATGGTCGGAGTACTCTCCTGCAGTTTTGTAAGTTTTATATCCCGTTGATGGTTGTCATTCGAATCATCATGAAGTCGATATTTGTGGATTTCTAATTCACCTCCAACACAGATTTTGCAAGATAAAGATTGACTTAATAAAATAAAAAAAAAATAATAAAAAAAAAAGAGCAGGGAGTGGAGAGAGATTGAATTAGTTCTTACTTTGACAGAAAATTGGATAGATTTGAAGGATTCATCCATGTGGAGAAAGAGAGAAGGTGAGAGAGATCACGATTTGCTATAACATTTGCCCATTTGGGTTAGGGTTTAGATGGTGGGATGGGGTAGATGGGTTAGGGAGAGTGAGAGAGAGAGAGAACTGGTGACTTCACTTCGAAGGAGACCAAAGAAAAATAAAAATAAAAAATGAAATTTAGCTTGTTAGAGGGCTGGGCAAGGGTGTGTTTGGTTGCCCCCAATTCTCCGGATATGAAAAAAATTCACGAGAGCATATAATATTTGATTTTTTTTTTTAAATCTTTCAGGAAGATATATATTTTTTAAATTTTAGGGGTAATTGTAATTCTCAAGTGACCACTTATGACTTTTAAGTAGTGAATTATAATTTCTGAGGGGTTAATATTTAGGGTCAGGTCTTTTAAAAATTTTGTACAGAATTCACGACTGCCTTCATTCAATTTTTTTTTTTTTTAATACATCTCTACAAGAGAGTACGAATTCATAGCGCATGATCTCTCCTACTAATGACATACCACCACATTCAAAGTTGCATTGGAAGTAACGAGCACCCCATACAAAGGAGGACTTTCGACTCTCTATTTCATATTTCCAAAATTTCATGCAAAGGAATTACATGCCCAGAAGCAGTCTGTTGTATCGGTGAATATTTTATCGAACAATATCAAACACATTCTACTGTTCTCTCTCTCTCTCTCTCTCTCTCTCTCTGAGACTTATCTATGCTTATGCTTGTCCCAAGCAGCAGCTACATTTTTGGGATAAAAAAGAGCAAAATTTCTTTGCTAACGACAACGTGGAATGCTGGCTACCAACATTTTTGGAATCATAAATGCTACTTTTTACGGCCGACTTCGAACAGACCCGTCGGGGCTTGTCATGAGTCATTTCAGTGACAGTGACAGTGTCCTTGAGCTTGTCATACTCTTGTTTTTATTTCATGCACTGTTTGTGAAATTGTCTGATATTCCAAATTTTTCTTAAGTTCAATCTATGTTATTCTTCTTCAAATGAGCCCACTACAACTCCAACTTGACCTAATTCTGGGTTTGGCCTTGATCATTCGTACATAGGGATAACAATGGAACGAGACGAGGGATGGGGTGTGGTGGGGAGGCTTTCTCACCCTCCATACGTGCACCCGTTGGGGAGGAATTTCCCCCATCCCAACCCCCCTCAGGTTCGTATAATTTATGATCCCCACCCGCCACGGTATCCTAAGTACTCACAAAAATCTTTACATTATTCAAAAATTAAAAAAATAAAAAATAAAAAATTCTCAACACAATTTCTTCCAAGATTAATTCAACATTCACTTTAATTCAATACCATGAACATAAAAATCACTTAACCATTCATAAACTAATAAACTAATAAGAAAATAACTTAAATATAAATTAAAATCTAATCACAATATTTTTTTATATGAAAAACCTCAAACCCAAAACCTTTTATCAAAAAAAAAAAGTCAATACCAATTAAATTATAATTTCTTAACATTTAATCACAATATTATCATTTTATAGGCTTTCATCTCTTCTAAACAAACACTTGACCAAGTCATCAAATCATCTCTCCGTAACACTTAGTCCTACCAGATAGTAAATTAAGATTTTAAGGATATTATTTAAAATAATTTAAAATTAAAGTATGAACTCATATTAAGTTATAGAGTACACTTATATCGCCAACATGTATATCTTCATTTTTATTACAGAACAATAAAATATAAGTAAAATTTGTCAGTTAAACAAGTTAAAAAATAGTTTAAAATTACAAAACCAAAATAAATGCTACCTCAGATTCGATGCACGACCAATCTTGGTACACATCCAAGCCTCCACTGTATTTGTATGTACCAGAACATTGAGACTTAGACACCACCAGAAAACTTATTTTCAGCGAAAATTAACGACGAATTAATTAACAACAAAATTCAGAGAGATTAGTGATGGATAATTTAACGATGAAATTAACGATAAAAAAATCCGTTACTAATTTTAGCGATCAAAATATTTCCGTCGGTAATCCATTGTTAAAAATTGAAAAAAAAATTCAGATAAATTAGCGACGAATCGAAAAAATCCATGGGAAATAATTCTGTCCCTTGTTATACCTTACATATATATAAAATATCATTTTATATTTTTTTTTCATTTCTCTTTTGTTGCATAAAAAAATTGTTATTATAAATTATGGTAAATAAAAATGATAAATAAAAATATAAATTATGAGTTTAGGGTGATTAATTGTAGTAATAAAAACACAAAAAAATAAAAATAAAACAAAAGAATAAAATAACAAAATAATAAAAATACAAAATAATTAAAAATACAAAAGAAACAAAAAAAAAAGAATAAATAGAGGGCGATTCCACTGCCCTCCTATTTTTGAATTTTTTTTTTCATTTTCTTTTTTTTTTCATTTTGTTTTTTATTTATTTTATTGTATTTTTTATTTTTTATTTTTTATTCTTTTATCATTTTTATTCTTTTAACCTTTTTTTATTAGTTTAAAATAATTAAAAAAATTAAAAAAAAAAAACATAAAAAAGAATGGAGGGCGGTCTACCGCCCTCCTATTTTTGAATTTTTTATATGTTTTTATATTTTGTTTTTTATTCATTTCATTGTATTTTATTTATTTTTTATTTTTTTATCATTTTTATTCTTTCAACCATTTTTTTATTAGTTTAAAATAATTAAAAAATAAAACAAAAAAATAAGCATGGAGGGCGGTTCCACCGCCCTCCTATTTTTGAATTTTTTTTTATTTTTTTATTTTGTTTTTTATTCATTTTATTGTATTTTTTATTCTTTTATTATTTTTGTTCTTTTAACCTTTTTTTATTAGTTTAAAATAATTAAAAAAAAACAAAAAAAAAAAGTATGGAGGGTAGTTCCACCTCCCTCCTATTTTTGAATTTTTTTTATTTTCTTTTTTTCTTTTTTTATTTTTTTATTTTATTCATTTTATTGTATTTTATTTATTTTTTATTCTTTTATCATTTTTATTCTTTTAACCATTTTTTATTAGTCTAAAATAATTAAAAAAATTAAAACAAAAACAAAAAAAAGCATGGAGGGCGGTTCCACCGCCCTCCTTTTTTTTTTTTTTATTCATTTTATTGTATTTTATTTATTTTTTATTCTTTTATCATTTTTATTCTTTTAACCTTTTTTTTGTTTAAAATAATTAGGTCCAAGACTTGGAAGCTAGTTGCAAAGCGTCAAAACAAGGAGATAATTAGAGTCAAGTGGATTTACAAAGTGAAACTGAATCCGGATGGCTCAATCAAAAAGAAGAAAGCAAGACTTGTTGCAAAAGGCTATTCACAGCAACCCGGAATTGATTACAATGAAACATTTGCACCGGTTGCAAGACTTGACACAATTAGAGCTCACATTGCAATGGCAGCTCAAAAAAGTTGGAATCTCTACCAACATCTGCATTTTTAAATGGAGAATTGAAGGAAGAAATATATGTTCAACAACTTGAAGACTTTGTCAAAGGAGAAAAAGAAAAAGTGTACAAGTTAAAGAAATTATTGTACGGGGTTGAAGCAAACTCCAATGGCTTAGTATAGTTAGATTGATTCTTACTTCTTGGAACAAGGCTTCATGAAGAGCACAAGTGAACCAATCCTGTATGTGAAAACTCAAGATATCTCAAATATTATCATTATTACTCTATATGTGGATGATCTTTTTTACACAGCTAGCAATGAGAAGATGATTGCTAATTTTAAGAGAGATATGATGTGAAGATATGAAATGGATGATATGGGATAGCTACATCATTTTCTTGGCATGGAGATTTATCAATATGATGATGGAGTCTTCATTTCTCAAAATAAATATACTGAAAATTATCTTCTGAAGTTTGGAAAACCACTTGTTGTAAGTGACAAACTTGTTAAAGAAGATGGAGAAAAGAAAGCTAATCCTACTTTGTACAGAAGCTTGGTGGGAAATTTGTTTTATCTCACAGTTACAAGACCAGACATTATATTTGCTTCAAACTTATTATCATAGTTTATGCACAATCCCAGCCAATAATATTTTGAAGCAGCCAAAAGAGTACTAAGATACATCAAAGGGACACTCAATTATGACATCAAATTCAGTAAAGGAGTTACTATAAATTTGCATAGATATTGTAATAGTGATTGGGGAGAATGTTTTGATGATATGAAAAGTACTTCAAGCTATTGTTTTTCACTTGATTCTGGAGCATTTTCCTGGACATCAAAAGAGCAACGAAGCGTGGCATAATCATTTGCTGATGCAAAATATGTATCAGCTAGTTTGGCAACATCTTAAGTTATTTGATTTAGAAAAATTCTTGATGATATGGGTGAGAAGCAAAAGGAAGCCACAATGATGCTTTGTGACAATAAATCATCCATTGATATTGCCAAAAATCCAATCTGTTATGGCAGAACTAGCCATACTGCGATCAAACACGACTTCATTCATGATGCAAGTGCAGATGGTAAAGTTGAGTTGAAATTTTGAAAGAGCAAAGAGCAAGTTGTTAATATCTTTACCAAAGCACTTTCAAGAGATAAGTTCAACTATTTTCGAGAGATGTTAGGAATTCAAGAAAAACACATTAAGGGGAAAATGTTGAATAATGTGCTTAATAACTAAGAATTAGTTGTGAAGTCATGTTGGTAAGTGTGTTGTCTTTTCATATTTTAATAAATCTATAATGATATAATTCAATTATTAATGAATCTTACAATTTCAAAGAAAAATGAATTGAATGACTCCAAAAGCCAAAGTCTCTTCTCATACTTCTCGACTTGTCACCCAACACAAAATCACATACCTTGGATGTGCAAGCTGAATATTGATTGTACGTTATGCCGGTCAAGGCACATCATCTATACAAACGGACACTGCCTACAGGGGCTTGATAGCTACTTCTCGTTCAAATTTTTATTAATTATTTGCCCAACATAGAAAAACGGCAAGCTGCTCGTGATATTTTCATGAACTGATTATCATCTATGGTTGCAAGCCAGTATTAAATAAGTTTTTATATAATTAAATCATAAAGGATCTCAGCAACATCCGTCCAACTGGAAAAACATACTGGTAGAGATCATACTACAAGGTTGTGTTTGAATCTAATTTGCCGTATTAAATGGGGAATGGGGCCATTAGTAGAAAAGGCGCTATTACGTCTTTACACGATACATATATGAAAAATAACATAGAAAAACAATCCCCAATAATATTTTTATCCCATAGGACGTGAAAATTTCATATAATCTCGATATCATAAAAAAAAATACATATTTAGATGATCAACGTTATTACTTGAACATTGCAGTTATAGAGTTATTCATCATTTGTGGTATCGTAGGAAGAAGGATGTGTTTGCTGTCCTCATGAAGGGTTTTGGAATCCCTCCTTTAGATTCTTTCTCCATCAAGAGCAACCAAGACCATGGATGTGAAATCAGATAAAGTTTCAATTAATTTTGTCTAAAGTTCAGCTTCTATAAATATTTTTCCCATTGGGTTGATCTATATGAATCATGTTTAATATACATACCCAATTAAGTTGTTTTTGTATATGTAATCTTATAAATAACCATTTTGAGAGATTTGAGAGCTTACGAAGTAATGGAGGGGAACTCAGCATTTGGAATTTGCTCATTAACAATGATGGCTTCACACTTGCATCATGGTTGTGTGTGGGTAAGGGGTAGAGATTTAAATGGGTACGTGGCATATTTTTATCCAATGTAAAATCATGAAAAAAAAAATGGAAATCCTTTCTACTCGGTTGAAAACTTGTTATATAACTAATGGATACTGCAATAACCATGTAAATTATTATCTAACAGAGCAGCAAAAAAAATTCCTCCAGAAAGCCCCATTTGCTGTCAGTGTGCAATTAGTATCTTGTGTCTGTTATGAGTGCAGAAAATGCAAATGCATGCATCTTTCTCCTGTCCTACAACTTCCTTTACTAGTTCTGCAGTCAATAAAATAATTAGTATTAATGCATGCATCTAAATTTTGGATACAATGATTTTCTTTACACTGCAAGCTGCTCCCTGATACACTTCCATATGCAGCGACCAGTGAACCACTGCATCCTCTCTCTCTCTCTCTAAGTTAGACATGACTGGCTTTACCATCTTCAAAAGTGGAACATATATTCAAAAGTGGAACATATATACGAACTAGACACTTCTCCTATAATCAATTGGCAATCAAATTATTATTTCCCAAAATCCATGGAAAAATCTCTTCTGAAAAATTCTAAAAATTAGATTTTGACACAATCTTTTTGCAATTAGACCCATTTCGCAGAAGTTATTTTTTTTTTTTTTTTTCTGGAACTCAAAAAGCAAAGTGGAAGTTCATATATACATGACATTGAAACCATTTTTAAAAACTTTCATCTTTAAACCTATCATTTTATCATATGTTTTAAAATGTGAACAACCACTAGCACTCTCCAAAATGTAACCCTCCCCCCCAAAAAAAAAGAACATAAAAAAGAAAAAGAAAAAAAGAGTGTGTTCAGAGATTGATGGACGGAATAGCGAAATCTCGTTACCCAGTTAAAAATAAGAATTTATACGGTTTCGAAACACCATATAAGGCATACATATCCCATCACAGTCAACGGAAAATGATATGAACAAAATGCCACTTCTATTAATATCTCTAACTTACACATTCAAGTAGCTACGAACCCCTCCCCAACCAAAAAATTAACAAAAAAAAAAGGACCAATAACACATCTTACCAACACTCCCTTCACTAATTATTGACACTAACAGAGAGAGAGAGAGAGAGAGAGAGAGATACTGAAAACATCATATAGCCTGATACCAAGCACATCAACAGAAGGAAGAATCATGTATGAAACTAGGAGTAAACAAACCAGGCAAATTGTCAATCATGAAAACATCCTCCTCTTCTTCCTGCTCCAAATCAACATCCCAACTTTTAGGCATTTGGTGATTACCATTTTCCTCCACAAAAACAGCACAACCATCCTTCTTCTCCTCCTCTAATGAATCCCCTCCATTTTTCTTCATAAGCTCCGCGTGGCACTCTCCGGCGATCGGCGGCCGTGAAAATTTGGGGTCATAAGGGAATTCAGAATGTTGACCGGTGAGTCGTTGGACTAAAGCCCTAAATTCAGAGGCATTAGTCTTGTAATTGATGGGGTTTGAGATGTAGACAACTTTGATGGGCTTTTTGCTCTTGGGTTTTGTTGATTTTCTATTTTGGCGATGTTGAACACTCAGTGTACTGCTATTGTTATCCATTTTCCACAAGAGAGAGAGAGATAAGGGAGAGGAGAGAATAAAAAGAGAAGTCTTGCTTTATGGAGTACAGATTTTAACATTTGGGGTAGAAATGAGGAGACCATCTTTCGGATATGCTTTCATTGTATTGTACGACAATGTTTATTTTTTATTTATTTACTATGAGGAATACAGTAGATAATAGAGAGGGAAAATTGAGAAGACTCGAATCCTCGTGAATTCCCTTAAATCACTGGGCCAAGATTTCAATCACAAAATGAAAGGAAGGAGAGAGGGAAGGGAGGGATGAGGGAGGAGGCTTCCTCGAAGAAAAAATTTGTGAGTGGGAAGAGGTAAGAGAGGGAAATTTTGGAGTGAGAAAACTAACTTTGTTTTTTTTTTTTTTTTTTCTTTTATCTTTTCCTTTAATGGAGCTAAATGGAAGCTAACAAGAAATCAGGAAAAGGGTGTGGAAAAACTAACAACCACGCGCTATAATGGAGCGTGCATTCCGATCCTCAGCTTCCTAGTGCCGACTTTTTTCTTTTGTTGTGAGGTGTTTTACGAGCTTGGTTTATTGCGTGGGACTGGTACGGGGTTTTTTGTCGAGGGCAGAGGCTCTAAACGCATCAATAATTCAGACACGTAGCCCTCCCATGGCCCGTTAGTGTTGGTGACGTCACGATTGAGTAATACAATGACGTCAGACGAGAGTATAGGATAGGTAGTAGGGGTCTGTTTAGGGCTACGTTGGATTTGGATTTTTCTGGCTTGTCTTCAAGAAGGTTGGGACTAGGGACCATTCATTTTGCTGTTGTTTTTTTTTTTTTTAATCATAATTTTTGTAATAACGCCTAAATAGAATAATCCCCATTTGTTTGTATTTTAAAGGAACTTCAATATAAATTATGCAAAAAAAAATTTTATCGTTATTTAATTCAGTTCAACATTATTTTTTTCTCTAATTTTAATATGAATTGGATGGTTAAAGTTTTATTATTCGTGGGTCATTCTAAAAATTATAGGATTTTCTTTTTCTTTTTTAGATATATAGAAAAATTAAAATTGAGACTTCTAAAGAGGGGAGTCGGTGATAATTGAGTTATAACTAATTTGTATCATGAGATTTCTTTTAATAAGTTAGATTTATCATTGAATATGAAACTCATACACTTTCCTTTGCTCTGCAAAGACGGCGTTTAAGTTGTTATTTTAGGTTTCAAATGGTAAAATGGACAACACATAATCATTGTGACATTTAAGGTTTTCATTGAAGAGGACAATTACAACTTTAGGTTTTGTAGCTTGTTGCACATTCTCAAGTTAACCTAATACATATCCAGAATAACTATTTTCGGTCCCCACCTATTAAGGAAATAGTATCGATATTATGTGGCTATAAACAGTAGTACTTGTTTATATAATTGAGAAAGCACCTTTTCTTTATGACGTTGCTTGATAAAGTATAGTTAAAAAGTCGAGTATGAAGGATTTTGATACTGTAATGTCATTTTAATAGGAATGCATAATGAATTTGTATAATATATAATAAATGCTTCGAATCGAATATTTTTTATCAATAAGTATTTTTTTATAAAATTTAAAAAGTGTAATAATGCTCATTGTCCCCTATTTTTTTTTTTTTTACAAAAATTAAAAAATAAATAAATAATTCACTGTATGAGCCTAACATCATCAAGAGTAATGACAAGAACTTTCTTGAGGCCTACGTTCTCTGGACTTAGCCCTCATCATATTTGAACAAATTAAAAAGCAAAAAGATTACGAATTTGACTAATATATCTGGTTGGCCACACCACAACCCTACGCCCCAGATTAGAAAATGTGGCACAAAACTTGAAAGATAATGTTGGATTTTTTTTTAAAAAAAATAAAAGTATTTAAAATTTAATTAAATTCGATTCAAATCAATAATAATTGAATTGATTAAATTTTATTATCAATTCTTTCTTATCAGAAAATGACCAACAGCGGATTATTGAGTGAAAAAGTTAATTACGTTACTCCAAAATGAATCATTTACAAATCTAACGTTTGTTTTCTTGGATTTACATGAGCACGTGTTTTGACTTCGGAGCTAATTATGTAATCCGTAGGTAACCCCACGCAACAGATGATATTTAATCAAACCCGGCTGTTAGGATTGCTTCATATTTAATAATAAATTTTCCTTGGGTCAAATTCAATTATATGAGTTTTATTAGTATTTTTAATTTAAACTTAGTTTTTATTTATAAAAAGCACAACCCCTAAATATATTTTGCTTATAACCCTACTAGATGTGGATAGTGCTTAGGGTAAAATTAGAATGGTGAGAAACATTTTGAAAATTTCATAACTTTTTTTTTTGGTGCTCTATCTTAGAGTCACCATCCAATATTTGAGACTTTGTTCCGATTATTTCGACTTAATCCACGGTCGGACACCAATCGGGAGAGATCTCCTAACGTGATTTTTTCCATTTTCATGACGAGTCGAACCCGAGTATTATTAAGGGGTCTCAACGCCCTTCCTTCTAAGCAAACAAACGTTGGTATTTCATAACTTTTCTATTGTTGTTCTTTAAGTGTCAAGAGAATTTTTGTGAAAGGGTGTTCATGGATATTTGAATAAGCCATTAGTACTAGTATTAATTTATAATAAAAATTTGAATTCTTTGTAGATGAAAAAAAAAATGAACAGCATAAAATAGTTGATTCTTTTTATTTATTTTTGGTTTGGTTATGTGTGTTGTGCTGTTAATTTTTTTGGTTCATTTTTTTTTAAATCCCGACAAGTTGTAATGAAGCAGGGATTTGATCTTCGAAAAAATTTAACAAATATGATGTTCATGGTTGAAAAGTTTGATATTCGAAGTAATTTTACACCATGAAAGAGGAAAGTGATGGATCTTCTCATCAACAAGACTTATCGAAAGTCTAGAAAGGACTGAATACTAAGCAAAAAGAATGAGTGACTATGATTGGAAGGAGGTTAAAAAAAAAAGGTGTACAAACATAATCTTGCTTTACATCGGAGATAACATTGTTAATAATATTATTAATGATACTTCTATCGTGAGAAAAGGAGGAAATGTTTTACAAAAACTGTGTAGCAACGTTAGTGTGTTAAAAAGAAATCGTAACTATTGAACAAACATCTTGACTCTAAATGTAATAATCTAGTGGAGGTGAATAGATTATTAAAAAAAAAAACTATGGCTATTTTTAGTGTTTAAAAGAAAATTACTTTGTATGAGCAAAAGTCAAGAAAGAAAATAAAGAAGACTGAAAACACATAATCTATAGTGGTTCTACCATAAATCCACTTTTAGGTTTCACCTAAATTTCTTATCTACTATTCTAATGATGATTTACACCTAAAATTCTTATCTACTATTCTAATGATGATTTACATACTAGTTTCACGGGTGCTAACCAACCTTACAAGTATTCTACCCAAACACTCACACTTGCCGTTCCGAAGAGCAAGCAAACTCAATCTAAGGATTCTCTCTTAGTTTCTCAATTCCAAGATCTAAAACAATAATATTCTGATCTTTTACAACAAATATAAATTTAAAAGATGAAACTAATCTCCTCAAATGTGATCTTGATGTACAGTCGAGATTGAAGAGTAAACAAAAAAAAAAAAAAAAACACAGAAAACATAGTATGGCTGTATTCTTTGAAAACTTGTTAAGCATTGCCAAAAGATGTTTTTTCACTCTCCTAGCTTCATATTTATACTAAGAGAAGATATTTTGCTTGTTGAAACTCATTGAATGCATCGTAGAGTTTGATGAGATTGCTGAACTTTTCATTTAATTCGAAACAACCTTTCTGAGCAAATGAACATTATTTATATGCTGTTGACTTGTTGGAACTCTGAGTTGACTTACTTTTGGATTTTGAAATACTTAAGTCAACTTATTGAATGGTAAAGTCGACTTTCCTTTGTGATTTTCCTTTTGTTTAGATCGACTCCGTAGATGTATGGGTTGACTTGAGTGTGTCCATGTTGTGAGAGACATGTCTGCTTGGTTTACTCATGAGTTGGTTTGCACATAATGTAAGTCAACTTACAAATTAGTTGAGTCGACATAATATGATCTCAGTTCGGCTTATTTTGACTCTAGGTCGACTTACTAATGTTACAAACACTAGTTTCTGTAACTTTGATTTCTCAAGTCCACTTAACTTATGACTGAGCCGACTTGTGTGCCTAATTCTTATTGACCCAGGTCGACTTATTGTTTTGTCGAGTCAACTTGGTATAAGTTCTTCATAGGTTCATGTTGACTTGCCAAGTGTCCAGGTTGACTCAATTTGATTTCAGAGTGAACTTCTGTGACTTTGTTTTAAAAGTTCGACTCGTTAGTTTTCTCAGGTCGACTCGTGAATTTCCTTACTTAGACAAATTTTCAATACAAGTGCTAAAGTCAACTTGTGTTCCTTGTAAGTCGATGATGTGCCTATATTATAGACTAAGTTTCTTAGACTTATATTTGACAAGTCAACTTGTTCAAAGTGTGAGTTGACTTATAATGTTGTAATCTATAAGATCAAGTCAACTTGTCACTATGATAGGTCGACTTGATTATATGCAGACTTAGAATTTTGAGACTTGTATTCCATAGGTCAACTTTTTATTTTCTCAGGTCGACTTAGTGTGTTCCAAACTTAATTAAAAATGCAAGTTTTTGAATTTTAGGTCGACTTAAAGTTAGGATGGAGTCTACTTAACACTTTACAGGTTGAATTGACAAATGAGACGGTTGACATGATATATCTAATCTACATATTCTGATATGTAAGTCGACTCATTGAATAAGCAGGTTGACTTGTCTAAATTCACTTTAATTTTAACAATTTTCGTATTATATTAGAATTTCAATTAATTAATTCAAATCAATTTTAGTCATCTCTAATAATCATCAAAACATAATTTACTAAACAAAACACAATCAACAATAGTAGCTTATGATATTTGGTAAAAAAATAAAAATCCGGTTATGGTTATGGTGAGACATTGGTTACCGAGGGTGAGAATCGAAAACATAGAATTTTTGACAAATGAGAAGCTCTTTATAGGTTTTCGACAAAAACACATAATTTTAAAAAGTATTTCATATAGGGATTGGCATCGCAGAGAACCTCTCTATAGAAGCAGAGATAGTCTTTGAAGCAATCCATGATTGTCCTAATCGATTATAAGATCTCATGTGGCTATCCCTTGATTATACAAAAAAAAACTACACTATCCACTTTGGGATAATCATGATCTATCATAAACATACTTTTAAGCAATGCTTGGCATTTAGCATTTTTCCAATATTTTATGTATTATTGTGCTTTTTTTTTCCTTTCTTTGTGGAGGGAAATTCGTCAAAATGAATATTTTCTTCCGCAACTTATGGCTCCTGATGGACCCTCTTTTAGAAGGTCTTACCGAGTAAAGTAGGCTCCTTTTCTTCTAATACCAGTACACTCAAGCGAGAATGAACCTATATTGTCCTGATTCATTGAAAAGATTCATTTTCGTGAATAGGTTTAGTCGCCCCGATCACTCGAAAAGACTTGTCTCTCCAAAAGGTCTCAGTCACTCCGTCTAACCAAAAAGCCTATTATTTGACTCGATTTACAAAGAGTTTAGTAGAACCAAACACTCTCAAACCATAGCCATCAAGGAGACCACACACATTCGTCTCCCTAAAATCATTAATACCCAATCGGTATTGCTTAACTGAGTTCTCTCCTTTGGCATGGAACATATTTAAGTAAACCTAACAAATGTAATCGATAAGGGAAAAATCTCCCCGTATGATTCAGTTGCTTAAATAGCCGCAATATCGAATTTTCATAATCATAGATCCGAAATCGCCGAATGAATTCTTAAGAAAATTTGGATTTCACAAAACCCATAGCAGCACGGATCTAAGGAAAGCATTATATAATATTAATGGGAGTATCAATCCAAGTAAGTCCTCTAATCCTACACAAGGCACACAGAGTATAGAGGGAGATCCGTCTCCCCTACTTTCTCAATCTATTTATCTTTTCGTTTTGAAAACCGCTCTTTCTAACTTAAACGTCGAAACCTCCCCCACCGGAGTACCCTCCGGCGATTTTTTGTAGGTCTCAAACCTCACAACCAGCTATCTGACCGAGTCCAGAAAGAGCCGAATCTGTGGAGATGAAATCCACCTCCAACAGATTAGTACCGTCCATGGGAAAACATACTTGAGAATCCCTACTAAACATCTAAAAAGCATCAAAGAGAACATACCTCCGAAACGAAGAATTAGAGCAGTTTCAAGAGCCGCATCCGCGGTAGACGGCCATGTCGCTACCCCTACTGACACCACCCCTTCGGTGGAACCCGATCAATCAATCGATTCTCCTATTCATGATCAACCTCCTCGGTTAGAACCAATCCTACCACCCGGGAACTAGAAATGCCCCACCAACGGTTCCTGTGCCAGTACCTCCAGCGCTAGCCAGTTAACCCTAAATAGATAGGTTAGAATCAAAAATCCAAGACATGAGCAAACAGCTCAAGGGCCTTAGCCATGCTGTGAGACCCAAAGGTCATTCATCTTTGGGGGAATCAAGTCGCGATCGCTCCCATCGACAAACCCCACCGCTCAATCACGAGCCCTCGGTAACTTCTCACCACAACCCTGATGATCTCTGAAGACAGATCAAACAACTTGTCACTGACGAACACAAACAAGTCAATGCTCAAGGAAGCCAAACTCCCTTTTACGCTAATGCTTCACCTTTCGATTTGAAGATCTCTTCGAAGCCTATATCTCGTGATATACTTCTGTCTCCTTTGGAAAGATATGATAGAACAACAAACCCCCACAATCACACGGCCCATTTTATAACAGTAATGGTTTCAAGGGACATGACCGACGCGACCATGTGCAAACATTTCCCTACTATTCTTACGAGGAATGCGTTGATTTGGTTTAACTTACTCCCGCCGCTAAGCATAAAAACCTTTTCCTAGCAACGAGAACAATTCAAGACACACTTAGTAATAAGCAGGGGGGTTAAAAGAAAGTCCACTTCTATATTGTCATTATATCAAAGGGAGAACGAGTCCCTGAGGGACTTCTTGGAAAAATTCAAGACAGAGATGATGAAGGTTCCGTCTTTGAATCATTCTATCACGCTAGCTGCACTACTCACGAGGCTGTGCCCTTCCGGTTGAAAGTCTCAATCATGAAGAAACCTCCCTTCACTATCCAAGAGTTCTATTCTCACGCCAAAAAGTATATTGTTGCCGAAGACACTGAAACTTTCGACCGAAAGGAAACTCGAACATCCAGGAGGGAACATAGTCGATCCCCTCGACGACCTATGCCCAAGACAAATCAATCGCTTCCTCCGCCTCCTCAGAGATTTAATACTTACACCTCTTTAAATGGAACCCCCAGTCAAGTTCTGTTTTAGATCAGAGACCATCCTTACATTCGGCGGCCCCCTTAACCCACAGAAGAAGACCTTAAGAAGGACAGAAGTAAATATTATCACTTCCATAGCGATTACGGTCACATGACCGACAACTGCAGGAGGCTCAAAGATGAGCTTGAGTTCCTTATCAGAAGTGGAAAATTGTAGAGGTTCATCAGTAAAGAAGCTAAGGACGGACCAAAACCCGACAGGTAAACATTAAGGCTAGATAAGCAAAGCAACCGACTTGTCGAATCATCGGTAAACCACCAGGACAGAGTCATACTCCAAGTTTGCGAGGAGAAAACCCCTCAAAACTCTCAGCTTTCATCGAACATCTCAAACCATTCAGGCAACACACGAGAAGACTTGATCGAGCATCTGATTGCGCCTATCTTTTACTCGCCTAACGCTCCTATCTCCCCTATGCCAGAAGTACTTGCAACTCATATTGAAAATGAAACAAAAGGCAAGCGACTGATCATCGGGTTCACAAATGAGGAGCTAGTCGAAATAAATCCCAATCACCATGATCCGTTAGTTATCACAGCAAAGATAGGCTATACAAAGTACAGAAGATCTTTGTTGCCAAGGAGCGGGTGCGATCTTCTATATTAGAACGCTTTCAAGCAAATGAGTTACAATCCTTCGCATTTGCAACCTCATACAGGTCCAGTCAAGGGGTTCTCTAGGGAATGGATATATCCCGAAAGAATTATCTCACTTTCGGTCACTCTAGGTATACCCCCTAATCACACGACAGCCACAACAACTTTGGTTAAACTCCTTTCACCCTATAACGTAATCTAAGCGAGATCGGGGCTTAATGCCCTGGAAGTCTTACCCAGTACTTAACACATGAAGTTAAAGTTCAGGACTTCGCTCATAGTAGGGACCTTGTCTATGATCATGAGCCCTCAGCTTCCGCCTCGAAATAACTCCCAAGTACCTTTCGATAAACTTTGCACAACTTTTGCATTCTCGTTACGATGGTCTTCCACTTAGTAATAAATGCACATTTCTTTCCTGCATTCCACTGAATTTCTGCCCTCTGTGAAAGAAACTACACTCGAAGAGATCTCTCTCACCGAAGGATCTTAGTCGTCTTGTACACACGAAAGGATTTATCTCCTCAAAGGGTCTCAGTCGCCCCATACACTCGTAGGGATCTATCTCCCCAAAGGGTATCAGTCACCCCGTACACTGAAGGGATTTATCTCCCCGAAGGGCCTGAGTCGCCCTATACACTCAAAGGGATCTATCTCCCCGAAGGGGCTTAATCGCCTCATACACTCGAAGGGATCTATCTCCCTGAAGGGTCTCAGTCGCCTTGTACACTCGAAGGGATCTATCTCACCGAAGGGTCTCAGTCGCCCCGTACACTTGAATGGATCTATCTCTCCAAAGGGTCTCTATCGCCCCGTACACTTGAAGTGATCTATCTCCGTGAAGGGTCTCAGTCGCCCCGTACACTCGAAGGGATCTATCTCCCCGAAAAGTCTTGGCCGCCCAGCCTAATGAAAAGAGTCTGTCTTCCCGATACTACCAAACCTAGGAACTCATTCAAAATCGCAAAGGAAATATCTCTAATTATCAACACATGTTGGACAAAACACAAATCTTTATTAAGAATCATTGTGAGCCGATGAACATGAAGTTACGGGGGCCTTAGCAGTACAGATATCAATTGAACCCGTCCAACCTAAACATTGGCTAATCTAACAGGAGTTACACCTCTACCTGTCATATTTCGGTCGCTTGCCTCACTGGTGGGGAGCAAAGCTCCCTCTAATCCCAACCAACAAATCATCTCCTCAGCATACCGAAGTTTTTCCATCAACTCCCGCTGCTCATCTCTAGCAGAAGTGGCACACTATAATAGAGCTCAATCGGATTTAAGCGCCCTCTTTTCTGCCAGCCGGAGAAACTCATCACGCAATTGGGCCAATATCTCGACAGTGTCCAACCGCGCCTCAAAAGTCTTCTTTTCAGATTCCAACTACTCACAATAGCCTCATACGCCCTTAACATCCTCTTCGGTCGATGAGATTTTGAACACCTCCATCTCCATGCCCTTTTCTTTTCGACCACTGTTATCCTGAAAAGCCCCCGCTTAGGCACTTAATTGGCGAACCTTCTCCTCTAAATAGCCAATAATCTGCTTCCTCTGTAACTCTTAAAACTCGACGAGAGCCATCATCTGCGAAAAAAAAAAAAGTCACTTACAATGAAAACAAGGAAATGAGAGAATCTGCAAGATAGTACCATCAAACCAAGGGACTTAAGAACCTCGTTGGCCTACTCTATAGATATCCTGTGTAATTCCAGGTCACAATGATAAAAGTCAAGCCGATCGGTTATTTTCTCTACCTCCGACAAATTTACATAACTATACTACTTGTCTCAAGAGCTAATAGCTACCGTCCCTCTCTCTTTTGAGCCCTTGTCACCATGAAAAGAACTAATGTGAATAGAGAGAGGAATGGTTGTTCCATCAGATACCTTATGCTTTCCCTTACGGGAAGGCCACAAAGGAATCGCACTTGACGAACTAGACAATCTCTGGACAAACACTCTTGCCTCTTTTGATACTTCGGTTTCTATATCGATCGATGAATTTTCGGTAGGCCCTTCTAAGAGCAAGGTCCCTTCATCACCAGCTAGCTGGACATAATCAGTATTACCCGACTTTATCAGTTCACCTTCGAACTCCATGGATGGAACTGAATGGGGCATCCCCCTTTTTCCTCACTTGCTTCATGACCTTCCCCTGGTAGAGAATCAAGACGAACCAATTTCCTCCTCTTCGGTGAAGGAAATACCACCAATGGTGGGGCCTCAGATGATCCACTAGTCTCGGTGGAAGGATTCTCAAGGGGTACGCCCTTGTCAATTATAACCTCCCTTAACATGGAGTCATCAAAGAAGCCAGAGATGATCGTCAACTCTATGACCCTCCTGTCAATAAGGAGAGGCCTATCTATACTTCTCTTCTCCCCTATCAGTAGACCCGCCAATGAAAGCATCTGATCATCTATCAAAATATCAATCAAAATAACCCTCCTCGTGGAACGGCAGTAACTACCAACCGAACGTATGAAACAAATATGACGAGAAAGGTTTGAAGGCTGTAACCCGAGTACAGGCCTTCCCTCAGCACTAGGAAGCACTAGCATGAGATCCTTGTTATGGAATTCCACAAAGAAATACTTACACTCTCAATCACTGCTAGTAGGTTTTCCATAACAAAATTCCCAATCAAACTTCGGACGAGTTTGCAGTCTATACCAATCTTGGACTAAACCCTTCCTCGTATATCTCACCAGAGAGAAAAGTGCTGCTAAAATGTGAAAATCAAAACGGAAGCGACAGAACTCTAACAAAGAAACTACGGCGACGATGAGACGCCAGGAGCCGGGAGTCATCAAAGTTGGGAATATATTCCATCGTTGCAATACTTCAGTAAATGGACCACTATATTGCACCTTCAAACCAAACTTCACAATTTGCTTGTACATTGGGACGTAACCCTCAGGGGCCTTATTCGCCCTATCTTCGTCAATAACAGAGACAAGGGCATAGTCGTCATCTACTAGCAAGCAGTTTGGACCTCTTGAAGCTTCAATATCGACATGGTACACCTGATGTCGCTAATGCCTTGAGTAATAGGACGTTTCGTCATAACTTTTGCAAAAACTTTTCAACATATGGAGGAAATCTGAAAGAAAGAATAAACACGAAGCAATGAAAATGATGGACTTCGTCTCATGCAAGCCTTTAAGGATAGTTAAAAGACAATTCAAGAAAGCCGAAGAGACACTCTTTACCTTAAAATATCAGCATCAATTCTGAACAGCTACTACTCATGGCGTCTTTCTCACAAAACGACACCATAAGTCGAGGACAAATGATGGACTCTCTTTCAGAAGGCCTTACCGCGTAAAGTGGGCCTCCTTTTCTTCTGATACCAATACACTCAAGCGAGAATAGGTTTGTGTCACTCCGATTCACTGAAGAGATTCATTTTTGTGAATGGGGCTTAGTCGCCCTGATCACTCGAAAGGACTTGCATCTCCGAAGGGCCTCAGTCACTCTGTCCAACCGAAGGGTTTATTGTTTTACTCGATTTACAAAGAGTTTGGAGGAACCGAACACCTTAACTGATAGCCATTAAAGAGACCAAACATATTCGTCTCCCTAAGATCATTAATACCCAGTCGGTATTTCTTAACTGAGTTTTTCTCTTTGGCATGAAACATATCTTTCATATACAGAAGAAAACCTAACAGATCTAATCGATAAGGGAAAAAATCTCATCGTATGATTCAGTTGCCTAAATAGTTGCAATATTGAATCTTTTATGATTATAAATCTGGAATCCCCAAATGAATTCTTAAAGAAACTAGAGTTTCACAGAGCCCTCAGCGGCACGGATCTAAGGAAAGCATCATATAACATCAATGGGGGTATCAGTCCAAGTAAATCCTCTAACCCTACACAAGGTACACAGAGTACAGAAAGAGATCTGTCTCCCCTCCTTTCTCAATCTGTTTATCTTTTCTTTTCGAAAACCGCTCTTTCTGACTTGAGCATCGGAGTCTCTCCTATCGGAACACCTTCTGACGATCTTTTACAGGTCTAAAATCTCACAACCAGCTGTCCAACCGAGTCCAGGAAAAGTTGGATTTGTGGAGACGAAACTCACCTCCAACAGCTCTCAATAAGAAATAGACTACCATATTGAATGGAGGAAGAAAGAAACATGAAACAATATGGTATTATAATTTAAAATAGTATAAAAAGCACAGGTATTATGTTTGTGCAATCAACTTGCATAAATGGAAAAACACTGAGTTGTGAGTATTAGACAGAATATTGTACTCTTTTAATTAAAATTTCAAATTTGATTTTTGATAATAGAAAAACAGGTATTAACAAAACTAATCTAATAATTAAATTTTATAGTTGTTTAAATCAAATTAGTTAGATTTTTAAATACCAACATTCAAATTTTTTAAAAAAAAAATAAAGAAGTAAGAGTGCAGCTGGTCCATCCGCACAACCCAAAATGCAAGTGTTTTGTTGAGCCCACTTGGGGGATATCAATCATGCATCATAAAAATCCAAAAGTAACCGAACGGTATGGACTGCCTTTGCTTTCCCCATCCATCCCCCCCCCCCCCCGGGGTCCTTTTTCTTGCACGCCCCGCATTAGTCAAGTTCGTGAGTGATACAGAAAAAGAGTCATGTCCAATGATGTGAATGTGATTGTGACACCCTAACACCGAAATATGAACTTTCCTTTGCTTTTACTTGTTTTCAAAATTTTTTTCTAGGCTGGCATAAATGGCGTGGAAGACCACGTTGGCCTTTTTCTATATACTAACTTTGTTTGTCTACATTTTTTTTTATCCACATTAATACGTGAGATGTCATAAAATATGAATTATATTTTTTATTATATAAATATTTATTAAATTTATAATTAACTCAAAGTAAATTATTATTTAAATCAATGAAAATATGATTTATATTAGTGACATAAAAAAAGGATTCTAACAACTAAAATTTTAAAAAATACCAATGAATGAAGTAAAAAATAGATAATAAATAGAGTAAAAAAGTAATAGAAATAAAGGGACAACTATTGATAGAGCAAAAAAAAGTAAAAAAACATGTGTTAAAAAAATGAAGTATCAAAAAGGAAAAAAATGGTAAAAAAATAAAATGAGTAAGGACCTAAATAGAAAAAAAAATTGTGATTTAAAAATAAATGGACGACCATATGTGGGGTGAAAAAATAAAAAAGAAAAACCTATATTAAAAAGTTATGAAAAACTAAAGTTTTTATAAAAAAAAAAAAATTGGATAAAAAAAGGATTTAAATGGAAAAGTAAAAAAAAAGGAGGAAAACACTTTGTGTAAAAAAAAGAATAACTTAAGAAAAAAATTTAGGTAAAAAAAAGAGTAAAAATCTAAATAAGAAAAAATTATGATTTAAAAATAAATGGGTTATCATTTGTGAGGCTAAAAAAATAAAAGGAGAAAAACTTATATCTAAAAAAGATGAAGGATTTAAGAGGAAAAAAAACAGGTTTAAAAAAAGAGCAAGGATCCAAATGAAAAAAATAAAAAGCTATGATCTAAAAATAATGAAACAACCATTCATGTGGTAAAAAAAAATAAAAGGAAAAAAAACTTATGTTCAAAATGAAGAAGAACCAAGGAAAAAAAAGTAAAAGAGGTGAAAAACTGAAAAAAATAAATAAATAAAGTATGGTCTTAAAAAGATAAATGACCTAAAAAAAAGTATAGTTTCAAAAAGACAAAGGATTTAAGCGGAAAAAAAAGTCAATAAAAATGCAAGATGTTGAATGAAAAAAAAAAAAAACCAAAGGTGTCGTTATAGGTTAAAAAAAAAAGTGAAAGAATTTTAATGGAAAAAAAAAATGATTTGCAGAAAATGAGAGATTTAAGCGATAAAAAATTGTTAAAAAAAAGTACAAAAAAACTTTTATGAAAAAAACACAATGGACTCTATGGATAAACAAAAAAAAATAAAAGACCTAAACGAAAAAATAAAAAACATAGAAAAAAAGTACAATAAACTTCAATGGAAAAAAAAAATAATAGTGGGGTTTCAAAAATATGAAACGATTAAGTAAAGACATCTCCAAAAAAAGATGATGCGAACAAAAGAAAACTGCACCCAAAAAAAGGACGTAAATGAAAAAAAATAACGGAGTACAAAAAATATAAGATAATCAAATAGGGACTTTCGAGAAAAGCACACGAATAATAGAGGATGCAAATGAAAAAAAAAATGAAGCTAGACAAAAATATGAATGGATTACTTATGGGCTACGAAATAAAGCATATGAATAATAGATAACCTGAGTGAAAAAAAAAAAAAAAAAAAAAAAAAAAAGCCGGATGAAAAAAAAAGAAAATGATGCAAATGAAAGAAAAAAGATAGCGGATCCAAAAAATATAGGTTACTGTTCATGAATAGTAAAGGACAGAGTGAAAAAAGAAAATAAAGAGCTGGATAAAAAAAAAAATATGCAAATAAAAGAAAATAAAAAAAGGGGGCGGGTCAAAAAAAATATGAAATTACTATTTATGAACAATGTCAATAAACAGTAATCTCAACTCGCTCTTTATATAATAGATATATATTTATATGCTTGACTCCCTGTGCCGTTCACTAAACATTCTATAATTTTGAAACTCTCATTTTACTGTTTTTTACTAGCAGTTTCTACCACTTTGTTCCTAGAGGGCTTTTCGCTCATTTAATATGTGCAAATCAACTGGCCTAAAGGGGGGAGGGGGAAGGGAAATTCGTGGGTCAGCCATATAAACATGGCTACCACAGAGAAATGGATTGGGGAAGATGATGAAAATTCTTTTTTTTTTTTTTAATTAGGAGATCCATAGACATAGAGTTGCATATCAGGAGTAATTCTAACTCATACAATTGATAAGTAAATTGGGATCACTAAAAATCAAATCTACTCTAATAATGATAATAATAATAATAATAATAATAATAATAATAATAATAATAATAATAAATCTATACAATATATAACTGTCAAAATATAGCTGTTTGTATGACAATGACCTTTTTTTTCCCTTTGTTTTCATCCTTTTTGTTCCCATTCTTTTTTGGTCTTCCCAAAAATATCAACCTTTTTATATGTCGCATTTGTATTGGACCAAACCCAATAAAGTCCAAGAATCAAACGGCCATTTAAAGATGAAAAACTATAAAATTAATCATAAAATTAATTAATAACAAATAATTAAATAATCCTTGCCAATAAAATATGTTGCTCATTATATTGTAAGATAACATAATTTAAAATTCATAAAAGAAAATACACTTAACTCTTGTTGTTTCACGAACTATCACCAAGCCTTCTTATAGTTTCAAATTACCATTTGTCTCGTATACTTTCATGTTCTTCCACTTTGCTCCCTCTATTGCCAATTTTGTTCTCTTTTTTTTTTTTTTGGTGAAGCCAATTTTGTTCTCTTGTGATTTTCTTTGTGATGACATATAGTCGAAAGGCCCATTATCATAAAACTTAAATCCATGATTAGTAGTTCATGCAAATGGAATGAACCTCTTAGTTGGGGGAACGCAACCCGCTCTCTTGGTTCTCATAGACCAGATTCTACTTAGTAGGAGGGCGATCAGTTTTAAGAACTCCTCGATGCTCGACATCTGATTAGCTTAGAGCAATATTCAACTTTTCTTAATTTACGAAATTGAAAACTTATAATTAGCAACGAGACTCTGAATTCTAATTAATAAGAAAGAAATCTCCAGATAACTAAAACTTTCTTAACAAGAAGGATTATGATTTCTATGTAAATCTTTTCTAAGGGATCTTACGATCTTGGGACATTTTTATATGGAAACTAGGGTTTCAATGCTCCAAATACACATGAGACTCACAGAAACGACTTATATATACATATCATAAGGTCGCCAACCAAGTATACTTTTTGAACTTACACATAATACACAAAAATATAACAGAACTCTTCATTCATCCCCTAGTAGCCATGACACATACCAAGAAAAAGAAGCCAATTATCGGTTTCGATGACAATAATTTAATAGCTATTGACATTGACCGAAACGACCCTCTGATAATCATAGCAAGAATATGGTCCTACCTCGTCAAAAGGACTTTCATTTATCAAGAAGCAGATCAAGATCTCCTCTTTTGAGATACCTTCTGGCAAATGGGCTTCACCTTATCTCACCTTCAAGTTTCTAACGCACCCATAAAAGGATTCGCTAACGATGTGTACACCTATAAGGTATTATCTCGCTTGTCATAACTTTAGGAACGTCTCCTCATCATGCTACTATCAAAACCACTTTTTATGTAATGATACTTCCGTCATTTTTTTGTTGCATTTAGATTTGAACCCGTAATCACCAGATTAAAAGATGAGAGATTGTGACTACTAAACTATTTTCTCAGAGATACTCCCGTCCCCCTATAATGCCATCCTAGGTCGACCTAGTTTGGACGATCTCAAAATATTACTGGGCACAAAGGCATATAAAGATTAAATTTAGGATACCCTTAAGGGTCGCAATACTCTATGATGACACCGACTCGTCAATCGTCCCCACCATCAAAGGAGAGAAAGAAGTTCGTGTCCGTAGAGTCATCATATATAGAGTAAGATCCACCTCCACCACTTTGTATGTTGTTCCATCATTTTTGATACGTGCAAGTCAAACCATGGGGGTGTAAAGTGGCAGAAAATTGACGAAGAAACCAAATGAGATAAACTAGAGTATAAAGTGATAACAAATGAGACAAAGTGTTAAAATTTGAAAACAAGAGATAAAGTGGCATTTTTAAAACCACGTGATGTTTAGCGATCATCCGTGACACTAGAAGAAGATTAAATATGCTTTCTCTTACAATGTAATTATTTAAATTCATGAATTCACTCCTCATACTCTATCTTATTTAAATTCGTGACTTCATTGCTTATACGGTATCTTTTCTCTCTCTTTATCTCTCTCTACGGGATTCTTTTCTTTTCGATTTTTTTAAAATCACAATCAATTATAAAATTGAATTTTGTACAAATAAAAACGTATTATTGGACTAGTTTTTCCCTTAAAAAATATATTTAAATTTAATTAAGACTCTAATTTATATAATTATTTTATTTATATAAGAGTCATAAAAATTATAAAAATACATAATTAATAATTAAGAAAAAAATATATATATTTGAGTAAAAAATTTTTATGACATAAATATCCTTAGAAATCATTTGGATAAGAATCAAAAGATGTAACATCAGCCCACTGCAAGTGTCGTAAGAAGGAAAATAAAAGGTACACAAGGTTGGTGACGGTGTATTTAATTCTCATTTAATTGCATGAACAGAAAGAGTGGCACAGGAAGTCCGATCCGCAGGTGAGCCAACCCTAACTAACCTCCAACTCTGGCTAATTCATGTACTCCCAACCCCTCTCAAATTTGTGAGGGGTGACGTGTACCTATCAAGTGATATTTTGTTGCAATGCAATGGGTCAAATCCCAAGCCCCCTTTTATATTAATGATGAGGATAAATCAGGGATCCTACAACCTAATAATGCTTTATCATATTAACTCTAACTCTTAACTAATTATAAGAAAAAGGATGCTTTGCTACATATGTTATCTCTGAAATCCTGCAATATTGTCACGTCACGGTTACTTGACATAGAAAGAAATTTAGGAACATAGAAATTTTTCTTGCTAAATGTGGAATCGCAATAGGATTATAATAATTATTGTTATATGATATTAGGCACATTTGGGTGTATCTTTAATTTGTTATAACATTTTTATGAGTAAAAAATGTTTTTGTTAGAATTCAACGTGATTCGTACACGTAACGGAAGCGATAAATAAAATTTCGGAACCGTAAAAAATTAAGTTTGCGATATAGCTCAATCGGTGATACAGAAAATCTCCGGAACCGCAAACTTAAGAATATCATCACGATCTACATCGCTGCCGGGACGATAATCACAAATCAGAAAATCGTCACAAATCCACGACGTCTCGATTCCTAATCCAGTGATATGAACGTCTTAAAAAAGCAATCCCTCTGTTTTTCCTTAGAATAGTTTTTCAGATCTCATCTAGGTTAATTCAAAACCTATTTTCAATTATGCCAAACCATTCAATCTCCCATGACTGATTTTTGAAAGGTGATTTAACACCGGGAGGCAAATAAGGAAATCTTCCTTATTTTTAAAGATGCCCCAACATGGGCATTCCTTATTTGGAAGATGTCCCAACGTGGGCATTGATTTCTTTCCTTTATCTCCCATTTGCACACGAGGGCATTCTTACGATTATCTCGAAATCACAACTCATGCGATCTCTACACATCACCCTACTGGATTTTCATACGGAGTTGGACGTCGTGCGACTAGCGAGTACACCTGCAAATAAAAGACTTCTCGATGCACCTGTTAGGATGATCGAGTAGTCAACGTCAGTACAAAAATAAAGCTCGCAATACCCCAGATCCAAGACTAATTACATCCATCGAGTTACTTTCCTCATCGAAAGTAATCCCCAGATATCGCTCGACTATGTATCTACTATTATGTTCAAATCCCTACATGGATTAACATAAAAGACCGGTCGGTGAATACAAAATAATGATGCAATGTCAATTGGTCTTCCTTTTCCTAAACTCGAATCTATCAGTCTCAACTCAGCTGCTTTCCTAGACTTATCCCTCAGATCTCAATTTATCCTCCGGGCCATTGATAAACAGAGTAAAGTAATAAACACTGAATCAGAATCTCAAAAAACAGTCGAAAGTAATAAGGGCATAAGAGATCCCACTTAATGAATCTCGGGTCTCACACAGTGGGAGTCAGGGATAAATATCAAGTCATTGTCTCAAATAATATATAACTTTCACTATCTCAAGTCGTCTTTTCACACGTGGTATGAAACACGTACCACAATATTATTCCCCAATCTCTCAAAAAGGGCATATGTCAGATTTCTCTAATACTGTGCAGGTATGGGAACTCAGTCTACACATAAGATTTTATCCAGAGATCTCAGAGAGAGTACCTCATGGACTATCACAAATCGCAGGTGATATCCGATATCTCAAACCTGGCTTCTCACAGGCAACATGGATGTGGGTACATCCATGTCGGTCATATCGCATATGACCTCATCCTGAACACGTATCAGGGCGACTTATGTTTTAGCAGGACCACTCTCAAAGCCTCTTACAGCTAGAAACTGTCTCATCCCCGCTCACTCAGAGTTGGAGGTGGTCACTCGTGTAAGAGAGTCGACTTCGCCTGCCTGACATATCTATTATCACATCACAAAATATATATATAACAATAAAAGCAAGTGCATTAAATGAAAATATAACACAAAAGTGACTGAATAATGCACTATAATCATATATATAGAAAATCAATAAGCATCAATGTCATCAAAAAGTACAAACTGAGAAATGTCAAAAGATACTCAAACCCAATGACTCTATGCCCTAGAAAGGAGTCTCTAATAATGGGTTTGGTAAAAAGGTCAGCCACCATACTGTGTGTCGAAATGTACTTGAAGGTCACTTCACCATTCTCGATGATGTCTCTAATATAATGGTATCTGGTGTCAATGTGTTTGGTCTTACTATGAAACTTAGGGTCTCGAGTGTAAGCGATAGCGGCCTGATTATCACAATAAATCATTACTGGCCTCCCACTATCCACTACAACCCTAAGTCATCAAGTAGTCTCCGCAACCAAACACACTCCTGAACTGCAAATGAGCATGCCACAAACTCAGCCTCCATCGTCGATAGAGCAACACAAGTTTGCTTCTTACTACTCCATGAAATGGCCCCGCCATTGAGCAAGAAAACAAATCCCGATGTCAATTTGCGCTTATCCAAATCGCCTCCCCAATCGGCTTCCGAATAGCCCATAAGGCGCAAATCGTCTCCCCTGTAACACAGAGAGAGGTTTGTAGTTCCCTTAAGATATCGGAGAATCCTTTTCACTACTCTCCAGTAATCCCTTCCAGGATTCGCCTGATATTTGCTCACCAGACCGATTGCATAATATATGTCTGGTCTTGTACACAACATTGCGTACATTAGACTTCCCACCGTACTGGAGTAAGGTACTTTATTCATTTCCCTTACTTCTTCCTGAGTTTTCGGACACATTTTTAGGCTCAGACCTTCACCTTTGGCGATCGGAGTATCTATGGGATTACAGTCACTCATCCCAAAACGCTCGAGAATTTTCATAATGTAAGTCTCTTGTGAAAGAGCCAACATCTTTCTCGAGCGATCCCTCTGGATCTGAACTTCGAGTGTGAACTCAGTTTCACCCATGTCTTTCATATCGAAGCTGGATGACAACCACGCTTTGATGGTCATTAAATACTGAATGTCGTTCCCAACCAACATTATGTCATCCACATACAGCGACAGAATCATAACAGAGTTATCGAACAGAATCAGATAGACACAATGATCCTCCTCGACCATCGTAAAACCGTAAGATATCACATCCTCGTGAAATTTTAGGTACCAACGCCTGGATGACTGTTTTAGGCGGTATATCGACTTCCGAAGTCGACAGACCTTATCCTCTTAACCTACTAGAACGAACCTCGGGGGCTGTTCCATGTAGATCTCCTCATCCAAATTCCCGTTAAGGAAAGCGGTCTTTACGTCCATCTGGTGTAACTCCAGATCTATATAAGCGATAATCGTCAAAAGTAAACGGATCGAAGTAAACTTGACTATTGGAGAGAAAGTCTCCTCGTAGTCAATACCCTTTGTCTGTATGTAACCCTTGGCTACAAGACGGGCTTTGTACCTCTCGATCGATCCGTCGGCCTTCCTTTTGATTTTGAGAACCCACTTGTTCCCAATAGCCCTTCTTTTCTTAGGTAAGTCAACTAGGTCCCAGACCCCATTGAGCCTCAATGATTCCAATTCCTCGTGCATGGCCTGTAACCATTAGTCCTTTGATGAACCCTCGAGAGCCTCCTGTACGGTCCTCGGCTCTTCTTCGTCCTCGGGAGTCACAATGAGGATCTCATCCTCGATCGGGAAACGGCGACGAGGCACTTGTCCCCGACTACTCCTACGAGGAGGGAGAGCCTCCACACCTTCAGATGGACCGCTCCCACTAAGACCAAGATCCATAATCGGCTCTTGAGTCCCGCCACTGGTTTCGGCTGAGCCACTAGGCTCATCCATCTCATAGAAAGTGAAGTCTCGATCGATTTCTCCTCTCTTAGGGAAATCACTCTCGAGAAAAGTGGTATCACGAGACTCTATCTCAGTGACAATGTCGTCCGTATGTTCTCCTAGGAACACATGTCCCTAGGATTGTTCAGAGTATCTAATAAAGATACACTTCTTTCCTCGCGGGCCTAACTTGCCGTAGTGATGCGAGGAATCATGAACATACGCGGCGCAACCCCATGGCCTCAAGTGGCTAGGGTCAGGCTGTCTCCCTATCCAAAGCTCGTATGGGGTGCTGACTACGGACTTCGTCGGAACACGGTTAAGGACGTAAGTTGCAGTCAACAACGCATCCCCCCAATGGAAGATAGGTAAGTTGGCATGCGCCATCATCGACCTCACCATCTCCAACAGAGTCCTATTCTTTCTCTCGGCTACTCCGTTCTGCTGAGGAGTAGCAGGAATAGTCAACTGTCTCGTAATACCTCTATCGGAATAAAGCTCTTTAAATTGCTCAGACAGATACTCGCGTCCCCGATCGGTTCTGAGAGTTTTCACCCTCAAGTCTAACTGATTTTCAACTTCGCTGATAAACCTCCTGAAGCACTCTAGTGCCTCAGACTTGTGCTAGATTAGGTAGACGTAATCGAAACGCGTGTAGTCGTCTATGAACGTAATAAAATACGTGGCTCCGTTTCGGGCTCTCATATTCATGGGTCCACAAATATCGGAATGAACCAATTGCAATAGAGTCCCAGCTCTCATTGCTTTCCCAAATGGTTTTCTAGTAGCTTTGCCCTCAAGGCAAAACTCACACACAAGCAACTGGACCTTGGTTAGCGGGCCCAACAAACCGCTCGTAGCTAATCGGGCCATCCTCTCTTATCCTATGTGGCCAAACCTACTATGTCATACATTCACATTATCCACAACACTATCAGATGCGAAAGCAATAGGAGAAGAAAGAAAATTTTCATAGATGAGAATAGAGTTTAGTACATAAAGTCCCTCATGGACTAAATCAGAACAAATCAAAAGACTGTCAATGTCATAAATGGAAACTTTTGAGTTTCCTAACAAAACAGAATATCCCAAATCATCTAAACAACGAACAGAAATGAGATTCCGTCGAATCTCAGGAGCATACAACACATCATGTAGATATAGGGTTTGGTTGTTCCGCAACATCAACTTGTAGGTACCAATCCCTCTAACTTCTACAAATGCTCTATTCCCCACATATAGCCTCCTCGCATGTGGACTCAAACGGCGGAATTCTACGAATGTGCTCCTATCACGAGCTACATGGTCCGTGACTCCTGAGTCTACAATCCACAAAGGAGAAGAGTTAGCGAGCATCACACTAGATGACACATAACTCCAACCATGTAAAGAAGAATGATATACCTTTCGCTCGCCACACTCGCGTGCGAAATGTCCATACTTTCCACACACATAGCATTGGACTTTGCTCTTGTCGAGCTCATTCTTCTTGCTTTTCTGCCCTTTGTTCTCGGTCTTGGAAGATGGCTTCCTTTTGCCTTGATCCTTGGGCTTCTTTTCATGTTTGCGTCATTTGCGTTTAATTCCCCGGGAGCCCTTACTCGACTCCGCAATATTAACATGAGTAGAAGTGGATTTACCAATCTCCTGACGCTCCTCCTCGAGCTCACAGTGCCTACTCACGTCCCTGAAAGTATGAATACTCTTAGTATGCGTGAGATAGGTTTTAACCACATTCCAAGAATCAGGCAAGGACTGGATCACACCCAACACCTGAAACTCATCAGTCATTGGCTCCCCCATACTTTTGAGAGAGACGATCATACTTGACATGTACATCAAATGCTGTTTCATTGTATGATCGGGCCTCTTCTTGTATTTGATGAACTTATACGTCAACATCCTCAACTTAGGAGTTGACGCGAAGCCAAAGTGCTCTTTTAGAGCAAACCAGATCGATTTTGCAGTGAGATACTATTCATAAATCGGGATCAGCTCATCGTGCATACAGCTAAGAAGGATTGCCCTAGCTTGGCCATCCTTCTTCTTCCATGCACGAAAAACCTCCTGATCCAGTTTTCCTTGTTCTGTTGGAACCTCCCCAGGGTCATCTATCTCGTGGTGAAAAACCTCCCCGAGTTCTTACTCCTCGAAGACAAACTGAATTTTACAGTGCCAAATATCGTAATTATCACCATTCAGTTTCCCTCCCCTAACGAGATCCAAAATGACAGTCTTGGTAGCAGCCATATCTATGTTAAACAGAAAAAGAGACATTAGTGACATATTGATGCTTAATTCACAATTTTATGTATCCTACGAATCACCAAAACCAAAATGACTCGAGTACAGATCCCAAGATGAGCGTATGAGTCAACGAACGCCGTACACCACAATCCAGGATTGCATCTCACCATTTGAAATAGGATTCGGTACATAAAAACCCACAATTAGTCACTTTTTATCACAAAACCCTCAAAAAATTAGAAAATTCCAATTTTAGGACAATCTACGTGCCGCTGGGAGGGTTCACGCCCCGCCAGGTCCCCGGCGGCATGTCTCACGCGCCCCCACGCGTCGGGAAGGCACCTGGGCGCGTGCAGGATGCGCTGCGCGTCAGGCACGTGCCTGCACGCGCGCGCCAGCGCCCCTGGGTCGGATCCAGACGCAGGTCCGGATCGGGACCTAGAACCCCGGTCCGGATCCCTCGGTTCGGGTCGAGTCTGAACCGGTTTCGGGTCTGACCCGGTCAGACCCGACGTCTCACGCGCCTAGGTGCTGTGCACCGACGCACCTCTCTCGCGCGTGTGGTGCACGCGCCCGCCTGCTGGGTGACACGCGCCTGCTTCTTCTTCGCCCGAATGTCTGCAATTCGTGTTTTTCCGACCTATTTCCGAAAAACTCAATTTTCAATATATAATATATGCAATATATATGAAAATATAGATCTAATAGAGGCAAATACAGATCTATCATTTTTATGAACCGATTTGACCTAAATGTCGTCAAATTTGGGGTTGAAGGGTTCGGTCACTATTCACGGCCGAATGCTTCAACCGGAATTTTCATGGCCTAAATGTGCTCAGAAAATTACGAAAAATTATTTTTGTGTTCTACGTGAGTTGGGTAATACAGTGGTATAATTGGATTCACGAAACTCATACGTGATCCGAATCCCAAATTTTATACCCTATATTTTTATACACAAATTTTATTCCGAAAAATTATTTAGAATATTTCTAACATGCTCTGATACCAATGTTAGAATTAAACGTGACTCATACACGCAGCGGAAGTGATAAATAAAATTTCAGAATCGTAAAAGATTAAGTTTGCGATATACCTCAATCGGTGATGCAGAAAATCTCCGAAACCGCAAACTTAAGAAAATCCTCACGATCTACCTCGCTGCCGGGACGATAATCACAAATCGAAAAATCGTCACAAATCCATGACGTCTCGACTCCTAATCCGGTGAAATGAACGTCGTAGAAAAGCAATTCTTCTGTTTTCCCTTAGAATAGTTTTTCATATCTCATCTAGGTTAATTCAAAACCTATTTTCAATTATGTCAAACCATTCAATCCCCCATGACTGATTTTTGAAAGGTGATTTAACACCGGGAGGCAAATAAAGAAATCTTCCTTATTTTTAAAAATGCCCCAACGTAGGTATTCTTTATTTGGAAGATGCCCCAACGTGGGCATTAATTTATTTCCTTCAGTTTTTAAATTGGAAATATGTAGCTTCCCCTCCCCAAACCAAAAAACAAAAAAAAAAAAGCTATTAAGTATACACGCGTTAGACTATATGTATCCTTATCCGGCAATTCATCTTTTTCACATTCCTGGTTGGGACGACACTGGTCGTGCTCAGCGGTCCCTCCTGCCTTGGATCCCAATCGTGACTAGCCTGATCAAGACCACCAAGGCCTTGCTCGATATGGGTTGTTTGTGGCTTGGGCCATATTCGCGACGTCTAATGTAGGCCCAAATTGAGCAGGGCACGACAAGCATGAAAAAGAAAACGTAGAATTGATCATGGCCCGGAATTGAGTACGTGTTTGTCTTGCATTTGAAAATGGTTCAGTTTTGGGGTGGGTCGTATGGGCAAGAGGGGCCTAGTCCGTGACAAGCATAAATCTATTAGTCTTTCGTAAGTTAATAACCGATGGATTAAAAAAAAAATTTGCATGTGTCCTAGACATGACCACATATTCTATTAGAGGTGAATTTTGATTCCATAAATACCATCTTCTTTTAACTTGAACGGGTACTCCGAAAGATGACTTAAAACTTGCAAAAGACCGCTAAATAATACTCTGGTGGAAAGATTCCGACACACAAATCAAAAAGAACGATTTTCGATAAAAATAAAACAAACTACATAAGAAAGAGAGAGTTGTGTCTTGTTTGTCATGTGTATGGTCTCAGAAAGCGTACCTGAAATTGTAATGTAGGATATTTTTTATATGTTCCCTGTCCATGAGTCGTGTGTATTCCCCGAGTGTTCCAACACTAGTTTTCTTATAAAGTTGTCTTAAAATCTAGGGACTCCTTAGTCAAATATTCTCGAAAGATTTAGATTCCTCATCATTTAGGAAATTTATTATACCAGGGAGATTTGTTCCTTATCGATTATATTTCAAAGATTTTATTTCTTATCTAGAAAATATATTTTGTTACTGAATAGAAAATAAATACTGGTACAGATCTCAATTAGATTTTACCTTTAGCCGGTGAGAAAGAGCGATCAGCTTCCTAGTAAGGCTATCGGTCATCAAGAAGAGAGGGGCGTCGGCTCGAGGTCACCGAATGCCTCTACGAACCGACCAGATTGCCACTGTTAGGGATCAACTAAGAGATCATTCTACGTCTGCCCTTCGGGGAGATAAATCTCTTGTTACTACCATACCAGAGCGTTCGCTAAATCATGGGCTTTCTGGCCTTTTAAGTGTTGTCCCTTTGGACCTTTAAATCATGTCCCATAACATAGAATCGAACAAGACGGGACCATAGATAGTGGTTAAAAAGCTATTGACCGATTCACGATTTCATAACCGGAACCATCTTAATATGGTTTTATTTTGGTTCCTCATTTTGAGAAACCATAAACCGTCATTTTGAATGAACTGTTCTTTTGTAGAAAAAAATTAAATTTTAAATGACAAAAACTTTGTTGCTGCTGTTTAATAAATCAAATCAAATGGCAGCAGCAACAAAGGCTTCTTTTTTTTAATTTTTACCTTTTTTTTAAAAAAATTTTGGTTATAGAACTAAAATGGGAACCAAAACTTTTTTGAATCAGAACCAAAATCTATGGTGCTACAATCAAAATTGGAACAGAAAATTCTGAAACCACAGCCGTGCCCGGTGTGCCATGTATAAAAGTAATTGTCCAAGCCCAAAAAAATGTGTTACTTGCACCTTAAGAACCCATAAAAGCGTAAATTAATTAGGTAATGACATTCGTATTTAATCCAAAGAGAAAGCATTTCGTATTTAGTTTAATTACTTTACAATGATTGCTCAATTACCATTTTTGGACTCAACTCCAATGTGGCCCTTGTCTATTCAGCCTATTTATTCAAATAAAAAGGAAAAATAAAATGTAAAAATTTGTATAAATGAACAAAATTTGACCCGTGCATGGGTCCTTTTGCCATAATTTATTAGAGAAGAAATCAATTATTTTTAACTTTGATGCAAAACTTATTTTACTTTATAAAAGGATGGGTCATTTGTTGCATTCCTTGATGCTTTCTCGACGGGAGTATCAGTTTTGTGGGGGTTCCTGGGACAATCTTGCGCCGGAGATGCTTGGAGCATGAGAAAGGACGGAAAATTGGACCTCTATGGCGAGAGGAAGCGAGTTCCTTGGGACAGCACCTTATTTTGGGGCAATGATGCCTTACAATGGAGGTTTAGTCCGTGGGAAATCAAAGAAAGATGGGTGGAACGGAGTAGAAGAACATTTTGGGTGTTTTTTGAATAAGGATAGATAGGAAAGTAAGAGATACGACTCACAGCTTTTGGAAGAGAACTTGTCCTGCGCCGCTGGGAACCTTTGGACAAGACTACTCAGTGAAATGCTTCAAGGTACTGCTTGGCATGTGAATGAGGGTGAGGAATTGTGTTCTGAGGCTTGGGGAGGTTGTGGTGGTGGATTGAAAGTGAATGGAGTAGAAATGATGCAGAGAAGACGAAAGAATTTGAACTTGTCTTTGACGGGTTTGTCAAAGTTAAGAGTCTATATCACGCGATGATTATGTAATCTAAGGGGACGTTGCACCCTTAAGCCCTAATTATCATGTTGGAGAAGAGAATACTCTGGTTTTCATTCATAATTTTCATTACCTTATTATGAGAATGAGGGCCATATTTATAGTTGACGGTTGGGAGGCTAAAGGCCTTATTACATATGTCATTTCATGCTAAAAGACTCCAAAAAGGCCTTAACTACTTAATAACTACTAGATTTTATTAAACTCTTCAAATGCCTAAGAAAATAAATGAAATTTATTCATGAAAGTAGTTGTTGCATTAGATGGCTCATGTCCGTTCGAGTGTTGGCTTGCTGGCATAGCACACTGGCATTGTGTCGCTGGATGCTGGCTCGTGTGCTAGCACTGGCATGCTAGCTCGTGCTTTGGCGTGGCGCTGGCATTAGACGCTGGCACATTGGCTCGTGCTCTAGCATTGGGTTATGGCACGCTGGCTCGAGCGCTAGCATGGTGTTGCTCCGGGTCATGGCACTAGGCTGCATGGGCGCTGGTGCCTCTCCTAGCTCGGTGGCCTGTGCGCTTGGCTCGTGGCTCTTGTGCTCCTGCCCATGGTTCACTAGGACCTTGTAGTGCACTGCCTTGTCTCCTTTGGGTCATGGCTCATGCTGGCACATTGTTACTCGTGTCTCTACATACAGTGGCATTACTCCGCATACCATTGGCATGTGCTTGTGTGCGGGCTGCTCATACCATGGTGCCTCCTCATGTGCTGGCTCCTCATGCCATGGTACCTCTTTGTATGGTGTTCTTTCGAACAGTGGCCTGTTTGCTTGTGTTATTGCATGTGCGCCTGATGTCTTTTCCTTCCTCGAGCCTTTTGCATGTTGATGGCTCATGGTGGCATGAAAGGTTGCGACCTTTGGGTGAAGGGTCACGTTCTTTGGTGTCCCGGTGCATGGGCGCCTTGCACCATTGCTCAAGTATTGCTTCCTTTTCCTTTAACACTTTTTTGGGAACTCAAGAGTCTTCTCAAATGGTGGCAATTGCTTAGGCCAGATTGAGGACTCTTCATTGGCGACCTTTGGCTCGCCTTGTGAAGGGGCACATTTGTTCGTTCGAACCTCCTTAACTTCCTCTCGTGCACGCTTGGCAGCTAGGCGACGTACGCGACCTTTGGTATTGCGCATGGCCTTGCGGAAGGTTACAACACCATAGCATACTGTGTTCACATGGATACCAACCAACAAGGCATTGTTCTATTTTTTTTAAAAAGAATTTAATTCCACAAAATTAAAAAAAAAAATTAATTTAAAATAATTACTTTTGTTATCTAAAATGAGAAAGTTTTCTATTACAAATTTAAGATTATAACCTCATTCAATTAGTCATTGTTGGGACCAAATTGGAGGCAAAACTGGACATGCATAAAAGACAATCCTCTCTTGTCGATATTAGCAACTTTTCACCCGAATGGATTGGGTAAATCATATAAGGATAGAGGAGGAGGAGGAGGAGGACCGACTCCCTTTCCACTCATTTATTTCGTTTTTCCTTTAAAACAAACTATTGGAGGTGGGTTTCGACTTTACAGATATCGGCTCCTTTCAACTCGAATAGGTGCTCGAATGATGACTCGAAACTTGTAAAAAATCGTCAGAGGGTACTCCGTCAGGGGAGAATTCAATACTCAAGTTAGAAAAAACGGTTTTCGATAGAAATGAAACAGATTGAGCAAAAGAGAAAGGGCTGAGAATGAGAGCCATGTGTCTTGTGGTTGGGTGTATGGTCTCTGAGAGCGTACCTGATCTTTGGCATGCCATATGTCTTTATAGATTCATGACCCAAGAGATGTGTGTTTTTGAGATATTATAACCCTAGTTTTCTTTCGAGAATGCCCTAAAATCTCGGGTCTCCGTAGTCAAATATTTTTGGGAGATTCTCAATCTTCTCTGCTTAGGAAGTTTAGCAATGCACGGAGACTTCTTCTTTTATTGATTAGATTTTAAAAGATTTCCTTCCTTGTTAAGGAGATATGCCTAAGTATTACTTATTGGCCAGTGAAAGTAAACGATCAACCCCTTGATGGTCTGTCGAAGAGGAAATGTCATTTTGAGCTTACCAAATGCCTTCAAGGACTGGGGACTGATTAGGTCACTATTGAAGGAGATCATTCAAAGTGTTGGGCCGTTTCCATTCTTCGGGGAGATAGATCCCTACTGATTGATACGTCTGAATATAAAATGCTTATTGGATGTGGGCTTAAAAGACTAAGTGTTATCATAACGGCCCTTTTGGCTATATCCTATCATTTGCCCCTGATTCATGGTGTCATTTCGTAAAAAGGGCACCATGAGTAGTAGTCCTCGAAAAGGGCTATATTAAAAGTTTGGGTTGGGTTAGGCACTTCTACACTGTTTGCTTGGGTTAGGCACTTCTGCACTTGCCTTTCTACAATTCTGTTTTCTTGATATTAAAACTTTCGTAAAGAAAGCTTCTCTTGAAAAAAAAGCCAGGGGTTCTTCTTCTCAGACTCATCCGGGGATCGGTAATATTGGGAGCATGATGAGCAGAGAAGAACTTCAAGAAGTTCAGACTGATATATTGCTAGAAGATGATTATACTCGGTGCTGGCCACAGATGAGAACAGGGCCAACAGGGCATCCGAATGCTGTGTTCCAATGTATAAGCAAGCTATGAAGTATGGCTTGAAAATCCCATACACTGGTCTGATCGAGGAAGTACTGCTCTGTTGGAACATATTTCCCATACTGCTTCTCCCTAGCCCTTGGCGTTTGGTTGCCGTCATGATTTCTCTATTAGGGTTTTATCGTCTCTATTTCGATTTTGAGATTTTAACGATCATTTTTTCATTAAGGAGGTATGGGAGTAAGGGTTCCACCCACGGCTGGTACAGGCTGTAAACCCGGCACGAATTCAATTGGGGTTTTTACTATAAGGAATCAATCAACAAGAGTTGGATGTACAAGTATTTTTTCGTGAAATTCTCAAATAGAGAGCTCATGCCCATATTGCCCAGCATCGATAAGAAAACCTTTATTCGGGTCGAAGCCTTCGACTCCTTTCCGTCATTCTTAGTTTGTGCGTTTGATTAGCAACTACTGTTCATTCACTCGAAGGAATATCTGGGTAGATTTTCTTATGGATGACCAAATGTTGGCTCTAGCGGGTCTGCTGATCAGAGAGAAGAGGAAAATTGATAGGCCTCTTCTAGTCGAAAGGAGTGAGATAGAGTTAGTTGATATTCTATCTTCTCCAAGAGATACCATTTTAAGGGAGTTGTTGACCGATAAGCAGGTAAGGCTGAATGCTAAGAGGCCTTCTAAGGAAACCAATAGGTCACCTAGATCCTGACTGTCAAAAAGCTGCTTCCTCTTCATCAAAGAGAAGGAAAGTCCAATTGTCCGAGTCTTCTATGGGAAGGGAGGAAATTGGAAAAGTTAAGAGGCGTATGTATCCCGCTACGTCAAGGCATTCTGCTTCGACAACTATCGGATCAGAGGGGACCGATAGTCTATCTTCGGACAATAATGCATCCCCATTAACCAGTGAGGTTGATGTAGACGTCTTGATAAGGGGTGCACTTGAGGTGGAGGGACTTGAAGGTGTTCGTATGCCTATAACGGAGGTGGGACAATCAAGGGAGCCAGATGTTCCTTCTGTTATTGTAAAGGAGACATCCGAGGAGTCTCCGTGGCCTCCATGCAAGACAGCGGATGGGGTCACTCTTTCTCTTTCTCTTCAATCCTTTGATGATAAAGAGGGCTTACTAAAGAGGGCTACGATTGCCCTGTGTATAGGAGACAATTTGTACAGTTATGTTGACACAGTCAAGGCAGTTCAGATAGCAGCTCGATTTGATTTCTATCGTTCGGGGCTAGGGTTAAATAGAATGTCTCTGGGATAGGTCGACAAGGCCCTTTAGTCACTTGGCTTAATGATACTATTTTCCTTTCGAATTTGGTTCATTTTAACTCCCTACCTTGCTTTCAGTTGATTTGATTCCCTTTTTACAAACAATAGCCTTGATAGAGTATCAGAGGCAGCGAAGGGAGCAATTGGAAAAACACATTAATTAGTTGGGCAACCAAATCTTGGCATTATAAGATGCCCTAGAACAAAAGGAGAAAGATACAGAAGCGGCAAAGTCTTCTAGTGTGTTGCTTGCCAAGAAGGACAAAGAGATCAGCATTTGCAGATTAATTTAGACTCATCTTTGAGATTTTGTGAGAGGCTCAAAGCTGAGGTGAGAGATCATAAGGCGTGTTTACAAACTATTGAAACATTGGCTTGGTTGCACGAGGAATCTATTCGAGCTACTGAACGGAAGGTGACAGAGGTCAAGGAGTCTTTTGCCAGAAAAATCAAGGTCTTTAAGTGTCCTTATCGTAGGCTAACTGAGAGACTGAAGTATACCGAAGAGATAATCCACCGATCGAACTTAGATGGGGCTTTGCTCCTAGGTGAGGAGGTTATCGATCAGAAGGTCACGGACCAAAGTTTAGTCCCTACTGATCCAATTGGTGTTCCCGCTGAATCAGTTGCGATTCGAACTACTGTGGGGCCTCATTCTCAAGAGATTCTGGTACTTTCCTCATTCCCCCTGATTCTGAATGACTTCTATTGGCCCAAGGAGCTTTTTATATGGTTGCCTATCTAATGAAAATCTTTCTATTTTGTTGCGTCTTATGTGTGTTAACACTGGGGGATATTCCCCTAATAATTCGAATAGTGAAGGCAAATTTTAATCTGCTCATCTAGGAATACCTTGTCTTTGCTAGGAAATCAATCGATAGACCTAGATATACTTCCTTGACTGGGAGCTTTGTTCCTCGTATAAATCGTACTTGTTAGGATATAATCAGGAGGATGCGTCCTGGCTGCCCTTCTGGGAGTTAAGTTCTTTATGTCAAGAATCAAATGATAGGATAGGTTGTGTTTGCCCTTCTGGGAGCCAAGTCCTTTTTGCCAAGAATCAAACGATAGGATAGGTCGTGTCTACCTTTCTGGGAGCCAGGTCCCTCATTAACGACATGTTTCGTTTATTAGGAATCGGATGATAGGATGGGTCGTGTGTGCCCTTCTGGGAGTCAAATTCCTTATTAATGACACGCTTCGTTCATTAAGAATCAGACGATAGGATAGGTCATGTCTGCCCTTTTGGGAGTCAAATCTCTTATTGACGACATGTTTCATTCGTCAAAATTCAGATGATAGGATGATTCGTGCCTGCCATTCTTGGAATCAAGTCCTTTATTGATTACACGCTTCATTCATTAGAAGTCAGACGATAGGATAGGTCGTGCCTGCCCTTCTAGGAGTCAAATCCCTTATTGACGACATGCTTCGTTTGTTAGAATTCAAACGATAGGATAGACATACCTGCCCTTCTGGGAGTCAAATCTTTTATTCATGACATGCTTCGTTCGTTAGAAATCAAACGATAGGATGGACTGTGCATGCCCTTCTGGAAGTCAAGTCCCTTATTGATGAGACGCTTCGTTCGTTAGAATTCAGACGATAAGATGGGTCATGCCTACCCTTCTGAGAGTTAAGTTCCTTATTGACGACAAGCTTTATTAGTTAGGAATCAAATAGTAAGAGTCAAACGATAGAGTGCAAATGATAGAATGCCATGGATACTAGTAACTAATGTAAAATACTATTGCAATAATATAAACACTTAACGTAAAACAATTGAAGCATACCTTGCAGTCGTGAAAGGATCACAATCACTTGGGGATAGATACGGAAGGTTCTGAATCGCATGACGACATTTTGATACCGAAGGGAGTTCTAAACTTGACCTTCATGTACTTGGTACTGGGCAGAGCTTCCATTGTATTCAAGCCTAGCCTGCCTAAGATGGCGTTATAAAATGAGAGAAGGTTAACCACATTGAATGTAGTAGTAGCCGTTGCATGGTTCGACGATGAACCGAAAGTGACTGGAAGTAAGATGACACCTTCAGGGTATATCCATTCACCAGAGAGACCTTTGACTGGACCTGTATGAGGTTAGAGGTGCGTTGGACCAAAACACATTTGTTGGAAGGCATCCCAATAGAGGAGGTTACACCCTGCCCCTTGGTCAACAAAGATCCGTCTGACCTCATATTGGCTGATTTTGGTGGTAATGACAAGAGGGTCGTGACGATTGGAATCAAATCCTACCAATCTTCATCGGTGAAACTAATGACTGGTCTTTTGCCTTTAGACTATTTGTTAACATGAGTCATTAGTATTTCTTGCGGAACAGGGAGACGTATCTCGCCAAATAGAAAATGAGTGCAATCGTGCGTTCAGCTTCATCCCTCCATGATTAATTTGGAGGGTCCGTATCATAAGTAGGAAAGACACTGGCTGGAACATAAGGGTCATGGAGAGATCGTTCATCATAGATCTGGAGGATCACTCCATTCGTTCGGTTCCCGTGATGGGACGTGCCAATCAGAAGAGGGTATATTCCTCTCTTCTATACTGATAAACCTTTGTAACTTTCCGCTTTGGACTAAAAATTCTAGCTCGTCTTTGAGTTTCTTGCAATCATCGGTCATATGACCATAATCTTTATGAAGTGACAGTACTTGATTTTGTCTTTTTTAGGGTCATCCTCTATGGATTGAGGAGGCCATCTGACGTACGATTTGTTTCTGATCTGGAGTAAGACTCGGCTAAGAGTCTCATTCAAAGGAGTGTTGGTGTTAAACCTTCGCTTGGGTAGAGGACCCTGATGATTCTTCTTCGATGATAGTTGTCGAGGTGATCGACTACGTTCTTTTCGGGACAACCGATTTCTTCGTCTGTCGAATGTTTCGGCCTCTTTGGCCACTATTTATTTCTCAGCGCAGGTTTAGAATTCCTGGATGGTAGAAGGGGGTTCTTAGTAATGGACATTTTCATACTCAAGGGGCGTAACCCTATAAGCAAAGCGGCCAATGCAATGGAATGATCCAGGGCTAGGACATATATCATCTCAGTTTTGAATTTATCCAAAAAATCCCTCATGGGCTCATTATCCCTCTATCGAAGTGACAGTAAAGATGTAGACTTTCTCTTGGCTCCCCTACTGATTACAAAATGGGTTTCGAACTGTTGTTAAAACTGAGAGAAACTTTTGATGCTATGCGGCAGAAGTAAATTGAACCATATTAATGCATTGCCTTCGAGGGTAGTAGGGAAATGTTTGTATATAGCAGCATCTATCATATCTCTCAAGATTATTATTGTCATAAAGTGGGTCGTATGATCGCGGAGATCGGATGTGTCATCGTACCTCTCCATAAGAAGCAGAAGTATATTACGGGGCACTGATTCAGAAGAAATCTTTGGATCGAAAGGCGACATACTGGACGGATAGTGGGGGGCTTTATCTCTTCTTGTGTTGGCTCGTTTAAGCTCGTCAACAACGAGTTACTCAATCTATTTTCTCAGGTCATCAGGATCATAACGAGAGGTTACTGAGGGTTCATAGTTCAAACAGGGAGTGAGCCGTCAAGAGTTTGCTTGCCCTGATCATCTTGAGAAAGATTATCCCTCTGGTCTAATGGCATGACTTAGTCCTTTTAACTGTTTTGCTTGTATTTTGTATTATGAATTCTAACCTTTCCAGTTGGGGGCGATTGGCTCTTTTCAGAGACATTGGGGCAGGAGGTGCGACTGGCCACTCTAAGGCAGAGATTGTAGGGCCTGCTTTGGGCGAGAGAGTTGTGAATGAGTGACATGATTGTTGACAGGGTAAGCGAATACCACTGGCAGTGCATCGTCAGTTGGGGTGGCAGTATGTCCGTCAACAGCGAACGCAGCCTTCGAGGCGTTCCGGTCCTTCTTTTTGGAGGCATGATGGCTGGACACTTCAAGATACTTAGGTTGTTCTAATCTGTTTCCCATAAACGGTGCAAATCTGTTAGATGTGGATTTTGACTCCAAAAATACCGCCTCTTTTCAACTCGAACGGTTGCTTTGAAGGATGACTTAAAACATATAAAAACCACTAGAGGGTACTCTACCAGGGGAGATTCTGACACTCAAATCAGAAAGAACGGTTTTCAATAGAATTGAAACAAACTGAGCAAGAGAGAGAGAGTTGAGATTAAGAGCCTCGTGTCTTGTGTGTTTGGTGTATGGTCTTTAAGAGCGTACCTGATTTTTGGCATGCCATATGTCTTTATAAGTTCATGGGCCAAGAGACGTGTGTTTTCAGGGTGTTACAACCCTAGTTTCCTTTCGAGAATGCCCTAAAATCTTGGGCCTCCGTAATCAAATATTTTTGGGAGATTTTCAATCTTCACCGCTTAGGAAGTTTAGTAATGCAGGGAAATTTCTTCCTTTATCGATTAGATTTTTAAAGATTCCCTTCATTGTCAAGGAGATATTGTGAGAGGCTACCCCCCTCGGGCGGGTACCTTCACTCAAGGTATTGTCTCTGTAAGCCCGGCATTCGACTCTCCCCTGCAGGGGTCGGGAATCGAACCCGCGACTTACCCCTTTACCCCCTTAAATATTATTCAAATTCTTTTAACAAAAAATATTTTACTTAAATATACGAAGTATTTAAATAATATTACAATTTTGGAAGAAAATTTGTTAAATTTTACCAATTCAAAATTTTTATTCAAATACACAAAGTATTTAAATAATATTTCAATTTTGGATGAAAATTACTTCAATTATATCAATCCAAAAACTTTTATTCAAGAGACCCTAGTTTTCTTTTACATACTTGATCATACAATTCAACAAATATAATCGACATATATTCAAACTAAACTTCATATTAAATCTAAAAAAGTTTTTCTATTACATGATCATGCTCCTATCAGAAAACCAATAATTCAGAAGAAAAACATATAAAATATATTATTCCATATCAAGACATATCTATTCGACATAACATATTTATCATTCCCTTAGACAATCGATCCATAGAAGAAAATCTCCTTATTGCACATGGGGAACTATTTACGATTTGGGATAATATTTTTTTCATTTGGCTCTCTAAATTCTTGACTTCCCATTTTTCTATTAATATTGGTCTCACATTGTCAAGAATCATGTGTCCGTTCTCAGCAAATAACTCATTAACTACATTAGCCTAATAAGGAGGTGGGAAATTTTTCGATATGTGCACGTCATTCCCCCAAAAGGCATGACCTAGTTGAATAAGTTTTAAGCATTTCTCTTCCATGATCTCCAAATGTATTGGCAAAATATGAGATGGGTTCATTTTATAAGTCAATATTTGATCTAATTTCATCAATGCTCTAAATTTCTTAAATCTCTTTCCCATCCCAAGAGAGCTAGAAGAATTCTAAAAATGCGTCCGATCATCACTATTTCTCTGAAAATAAAAACTATATTAGGTTGGGTATACAGCTAGTCATAATATTATACAATCAATTCAAAAATAACAATTTCAAATAATATACTCAATTTTCAATTAATTTTATATTGAAAAAAATTATACATAAAAAATAAGTATAAATAAAAAAAGACGTAAACAATTTTCACTTGGGTAGCTACAGTGAAAATAAAAACTTAAAGACAAAAAACTAATTTTTGTTTTTCAACAATTCGGGGAATGGAAGCAGAACTACCCTTTGGCCCCAAAAAAGGCCTTCCTTTTTTGAACCCATTTTTAAAGAACTCAAAAATAGAATTTGAAAATTAAAAAATGAATTTTTTAGTTTTTACAATTTTAAAACAAAGAACTAAATTGTTGCAAAATTTTCTACACTCATACAAAATTTTTCAGAATTTTTGGGATAGAAAAATGATTTTTCTGTAATTTTTTAACAATTTATTGATTTAAAAATCAATAAAAATTATTTGTCAACATTGAAAAATAAATTAAAATTTACTAAAAAAATCAAAATAAAAAAAAAATTATTTCTATGAAAATTGCAGCCGAAACAAGTGTCGCACGTGCCCCCATGCGTCACTGGGAGGGCTATCTAGATTGGACACGCTCCTACTACTTTCCCGAGACGACGCGTGGCATACATGCACCGCCTTCCCGACAATTTTCGGCCATCAAAATTTCACCACCCCCCATTTTTATACTTCTGAGTTCAATGGTGGTCTCACTTTCCAAATCAGATATCTCTAGTACGGTGTTTGGGCTATAGGCATGGGTTGCCAAGAGTTGGAATTGTTCTCGAGCATTGTTCATCATCTTCAATTTTTTGTAATTCGACTAAATTTTTAAATGGTCATATCTCTCTTTCAATTTTAATTATTTTTTACATTCTTTACATAGTTGAAAAGTATATTTTGAGAGAATTATAATTATATAAATTTTAAATTACAAAATATAGTATTTTAAAAGATACGAGTACATAAAATTTTGACTATGGTTTGAAATATCTCATAATGTACTCATTAGATGCATACCAAATTTTGCAGATTTAATCCTCATGTCATAGGCATGCAACTCTATTAAATTGAGAACATTTCATTGAACATATTTCAAGATAACATTAACGAACCATAAATATTTTTATGGCACTTTTCATTTTTAATACCCAAAAAAAGCAGGAAACAACTCAGGACAACTTTAATACCAATAAAGGTTTAAACAAACCAACGAACATATTTTTCACATGCAAAAATTTTAGAATCCAAGTTGGGCTAGAATCGTTTATCATTTTCGGTGATTGGATATTCTAAGTTTAGAAAATATCACAGAATCGGATCACTTTTTGTTATTCACAATTTAAATGCCTTTTTTTGGTGAATGGATGATCAATTTTCACCAAGCCCTTCGCTTTCTCTCTTTTTCTCTATCCCAAAAGAAAAAATGGCTTCCGATTTCATTTTTTTCTTTCTTTTACATGTTCATTCGTCAACGTTAGGAAGAGAAGAGAAGTTTGCAAAGACGTAAGAAGTTAAAGGGGAGTGGTTATCTAAAACCACTATTCCCTCTCGCTTTCAAATTCAAACTAATGGTTTGGGTCGGATCTGTCCTCATGGGCAAACCCACACCCATTTCGACAAACTCAAATCTTTGCCCAAGATTTGAGTGGTTACAGTTTTCTGACATGAGAGAAAAATTAAAGAAAACAATGTAATTACAAATGGAGGTTCACTTAAATAGTAATAGGAAAGTGCTTTGTTCCTTTTTTTCCAAACCTTGAGTTTAATTATATTGAGAAAGCAATAAGAGAAATTCCCACTATGTTTTAGCTTATTTAAACTCAAGCCTGAAAAGAAATACCAACACAAAACTAATCACCAAAAAATATATTCTTAATAATTTAAATTTCAATTGTGTTATGCTAATTGGGCTTGAAAGTTGGGCCCAACACATTTGAGACTATGAATTAAAAGGGTGGGTTAATATCTAACATATGATAACCCGCTATCACTAAAAATCAACAAAAAAGTTTTTTTTAGTGGATTTTTCTTACCACCAATCGATATCTAAGTTTTGTTTGACTAATTTGATCCAAAATTGTAGTACTCATTAAGGAGTTAACTCTCCTAAATCTCATTTATCCATTCCCATGATTTGAATTCGAGACTTATAATTAAGGAGGTGTAGCATCCTACCGCTACATCCATAGGAGTTTTGGAATCAACAAAGTAGTTATAGGTGAATTTGTTGAAACCAACTTATAAATATATATATAATCAATCAGTTTTCAAAATCATATTTCGATTAATCTGATTTGAGTATTGTTAGATCCAATTTAGAGAGAACTCTCCCAATATAATCTTTTTTATTTCTAACTTTTGAATCCAAAATTTAGTTAAACAATTTAACACCCTTATCCATTAGTCAACTCCATTGATTTGAAACCACCTTATGTACTTAGCATAAGAAAGTTGTTACACATGTAAGGGGATATTTGTTGTAAATTTTATGGTAGTTTTGTTGGAGTTTGATAACTTATTTCATATACTATAGAATCCAACTGATAATCCAAGAATGATTAAAAACAGTAATCAATTACTCAAAATTAATGTTATCATAACCATATCGTATATCGGCTCATAAATTCAAAATTATGATTCAATTGACTCAATCATGGGTTAACATGATTGAACTACTAGTTTTTTAATAATAATTAAAAATATATAAAATTATTTTTAAAAATAAATATATATTAATTTCATATTTTAAAAAAACTAAAAATGAAATTTTTAATAAATATAAATTTAACAATCACTCTTAAAATTTATATTAAACAATAAATTTAGTTAATCGATTAGTTTGAAAATTTGAAAGAGCAGAGGAAAAAGACGGAGGAGAGGAGAAATCAATAAATTTGAAAAGATTTTTAAGAATTTTGATCTGTATACTTTTTTTTTAATATCTTATATTCTAAAAGACTTAAATATCTTTATGTGAATTTTCTCGTATTTAATAATTGAATACAAAAATCGTCTAGTTCGTTACAATACAGTGGATTAGACGATTCATTAAAAAATCACAGTTGAACCGTGTTTACTCGCAATTCAATTACTTTGACGGTATTTTATTCAAACTAACCCCTTTTTTCCTTCAAACTATGATCCAACCGTGGTCCGACCGCGACATGTTATGGTTTTGATAACACTACTTAAAATAGTTTTTAACTTTTTACTTTTATATTAATAATAACAAATAGATTTAAATAATTAAAAATTATTTTAACTTTGTACTATTATTTTTTTTATCATGTTCTAGCAAGCCTAAAAAAAAAAAAAAAAAACTCTTCAAATTCTACACGCCCAAGTTCTACTTCTCTCTCCTTCATCTTGCAATCATCAACTATTTGATCAATTCTTCTTCACCATCTTCAATTGCCCCTATTCAATTTATCTTCATATTCTAGAAAACCCAAAAAATAAAAAAATAAAAACCTTTCACTCTCACTCTCTCTCTTTCCCTATTCATATTCATGTTCCTGCAAACCTCTAAAAAAAAAAAAAAAAAATCTCTTCAATTTCTTAACACACAAGTTCTGCTTCTTTCTCTTTCATCTTGCAATCGTCACCTATTTGATTAATTCATCTCCAGCATCATCTTCATCATGTTCAATTGCCCCTATTAAATTTATCTTCATATTCTAGAAAAACAAAAAAAAAGAAGGAAAAAAAACTCTCTCTCTCTCTCTTTCCCCATTTAGATTCATGTTCTAGCAAACCCAAAAAAAAAAAAACTCTCTCTTTCTCTCTTCGCCTCATCTTCCAGCAAACCCAACCAAAAAAAAAAAAAAAACTCGTATATTTCTATACACCAAGTTCTACTTTTCTCTCCATTCATCTTGCAATTGCCACCTCTTCAATCAATTCATCTCCACCTTTGTCTTCATCATCTTCAATTGCCCTTATTCAATTCATATTAAAAAAAAAAAAAAAAATCCTCTCATTGTCTCTCTTTTCCTATTCATATTCATGTCTAGCAAACCAAGAGGAAAAAAAAAACCCACACTCTCTATCTCTTCCTCTCATGTTCCAACAAAAAAATATATATATATATGTCTTCAAACCTAAATTCTATTTTTCTCTTTGTAATACCGGACAAGTCCGTATTTGTAAAAATGTATTTTAAATGCCATTATTTGAAAATTTTCTACATTTTGTAAAATTTTGGAAGAATAATTAATCTTAAATATAAGTGTGAATTTTTGTTCTTTGGATTGTTCGGGAGATCCTCTAGATATTGGGTGGATAGACTTTAAATTTTTGAATTACCGATCATTAGAGTCTGGATCACCAGAACTATCGGTTACTTGAGTATTGGGTGATCGGTGTATTGTTTAAGTGAAAATCATATCGGTGTATTTTTAAGTGATGGTCTCTATCGGTAATAAGTTCTTAAATTCCTATCGGTCATCTAGTCACCGGTTGGTGTAGAAACCCCCGTTGGTGTTGTGAGAACCCGTCGGTTGCATGCATGCCATCAGTTCTTTCTTTCATATGAACAGTCCATATGCCCTTCGGTCCTCTTTCATTTGACCGGACAATACATTTCTCTTATTGAGGACCGAACAACACATTCCTCTCATCGACTCACCTGTTCGGCACTTCCATTCGGTACTTGAATTTGCACTCCCAATTCTCTACTGTTCGGTACAATCACCAATCGGTAATGTTTTTGGCCGTTCGATACAATGTTTTCCAATTATCTATTCAGTGTTCGTTCTCTATTTTCATTTCGGTCACTGTGTATTCAATTTTAGACTTATAATTATTTGTTAGTGATTGTCTTAGTATATTGACCTTGTCCGAACACTTAACATTCCCAATTCACCTCAGTGAACATTGTATTTTTGCGATCGGTCGTTCGGTCACTTTGCCGCCATCAGTCATTTGTTGTTCCACGCACACCCATCGGTTACTAATGTGTTGAATAAATCCATTTCCCTCTTGTTTTTGTTTCATTTTCCATGTACACTCATCGGTTGACGAGTGGACTCAATTGATCGAACAAATATTTTTTTTTATGAATATTACACGGTAGTTGAATTTTTCCCTACCGGTGTTCACTCCTCACTGCCCGTTAGCTCCACTACCGAACACTCTATTTCCCTTTCACCGATCGGTCATATTTCATTTGGCAATTTCTTCACATACTCACCGATCGGTCATTCATTGAGAGCACCCATCCATGCTTGAATTTCAAATTCCTCTATTTTCCCTTACCAAATAGCCACTTACCGGACAGCCATGCACACATGAGAATTCACCAAAGTCCTTCACGTTATTTGCTAATGTGGAGACTTGAACCCATGGCTTTGGGTTAGTCCAAAAAGATTTTATCCACTAAACTACTTAAACTTTTCATTATAATTATCTCAAATCTATATTATATTCCATAGTTATTGTTACATTTAATATACTTTTATTGTATGTGAAATTCCCCAATAATCTTCCAATTTCCTGTCGGTTTTCCTGGATGCTCATTTGCTCCTTTGGCTGGTAGTAATTGCAAGCACCCATCGGCTTTCCATTTGATAACTGCAAATTAAAATCTATTCTCCACAAGTTGCATTTTATTTTTCGATCTCTCTATCCATCATCGAACACTCCCCAACAAATAATCTTTCAAGTACTTAAACCCATTGGATTGAGCTTCCAAATTACCAAAATGGGCATGTTGGGTAATTGTGTAAGGTGGAAGAGAATGAGGATAATTAAGTAAATTTGGAAGATGAGTTGTAAATAAAAAGTGGAGTTGGGACTCTAGAATCTATGAATATCACATTTCAACTGTTCTCTTACTTCTCTCTCTCTCTGCTTGTACACTACCTCTTCCTCTCTTCTTACTTCTATCTAAGATCAATCAAAATACCACGAAACCTACACACTCTAACGACTCCAAAACTTATAATCTAATCTCTAGAGAGTTAGATCTTATGAGAGATTTGAGGTTTTCTAGTGAGAGAAAATCGAGGGTTTGATCGTGACTCGCTTGAGACGAAATCGGAGACCAAAATATAGGTAATATTTTTAATCTTAGTTGGGTTTATTTTTCCTCTTTCAAAACTTTGGAGTTTATATTAAAATCTGATGAAATAGGTTTAGTGGGCTTTGAGTCACCGTAGTGAGAAAAAGATTGGGTATTGAATGTTAGAGTTTTTGGGTTTACTTGAAATGATTTACATTGATGATTGTGGGTATTTGATTATGTCCCTCAGGAGTTAACGAAAACTGAACGGAGCATGACGTTTGTTGCGGAGACGTCCGGGAATGACTATCGTCCATAGTACAATGAGTGGTTGCATGCTTGCACTTAAATAAGATAAATATTTTCAATGGATTTTCTAAATGATTTTTAATAGGTTTTCTAAATGATTTTGAAACTTGATTTAAAATGTTTTAGTGTGAGTGGAATATCCCCAAAATTATGTTTGAAATTCCTATGCATCCTGATGTTTTGATTGAATAAAGGTGTCATGTTGATTTATTGATGTTGAGCATATTATAATACTAATTATTGATTTAATTGATGGCACATGGAATGTATTGTTAAATTTTTATGAAATGGTGCACGGTGTGGTTACTGGGGGAAGAGCCTGAACCCCGAAAAATGGTTAGTCATTTCTCGCCACAATGCGACTCGACGGGGTGACGTGGTGGGGTTGATCTTGATAGACATGGTATGTGACCGATCGCGACGGCACATTCATGGTCAAATAACGCGTCGCTTAAAGGGCGCAGGATAGGTGGCTGCACCGCCAACGAAATGTTATGGCCAACGCCAAGAAGTGGAGTATTTGTAAATTGAAAATTTGTAAAACACTTTGCGGTTTCACCCTAGGTCGTGGCAGACCTTTGTTGGAAATGATAATTTTGGCTGCCCTCTGTTTGGAAATGTGAATTGATTAGATGAATATGAGATTGATTTATGATGATTGGAAAATTGATTTAATGTTGAATGATTTTGTGGCTGATATGATGATTTGAAATGTATATGTTTGATATGTCTACCATACAAAATTTTATTTCTGCTCAACATGTATATCACTCACTGGGTATTCCCATGCTCACCCCTCTCTCTCCATTTTTACAGACAAAGGTTAGTTACTTCGCGAAGTCATTTAGAGGCAGAATCTTTTGGGAAAATCTCGGTCAAGGACTCCTTTGGTATAGATCTTACTATTGTCTTTGAGGTATCAATAGATTAACCATTGGAGAGCATTTTGTGTAAAAACCTGTTTGAATATTTTTAAAACTCTATATTTCGATTTTGAATGGATTTGGCTATGTATAAACTTTTATCGAAAGCTCATAATTTCCTTTTTATAAAATTTTCTTGAAAATTATTGTTGATTTTGTTTTCTATCCCTAGAGAGAGAATTGTATTCTGATTGGTTGATGGCATTTGTTGGTCGGGATGACCTATGGCTTTATTTGGTATTCTGAATGTCTTGCGATGCCTTGGAACACGAGGTGAGGTTCACATGTGTTTAAGGTAGCGCGGTGGTTGTCGCGTGCTCGGATCTGCAGGTCGGGGCGTGACAATTTTAATCATAAATTTTGATTTGAATCATGGGAATGGAGAAATAGAATTCGAGAAAATCAATACCTTAACGGGCTCCATAGTATTCGAACCAAATTAGTCAGACAAAATCCGGATATCAATTGTTGAAATCCAAAAAAAAATTTAATCTTACACGTCAACTTATCATTTTTCGCACGTGTCATTCAATTTACGTGAAATCTGACCATTTCCGTTACTTTCCACTTTATCAAAAACTATAGGGAATAAGTGGATATTTTTGAACTATAAGAGTAGTATGTGGTTTTCAGTAAAACCGTATGGGGACAAAGTGTGATTAACTATTATTATTATTATTATTATTATTATTATTATTATTATTATTATTATTATTATTATTATTATTATAAGTTTTTACGGATAATTTATTTTTATTGCTCGAATTTCATTATTTTTATTGTTTATTTTTTGGTATTATATTTTCTATTTTATTTTTAAATTTTAATTTTATTTATTTTTCCTTTCTTCTATGTTGGTGTTTGAAATTGTTGATTTAAAAATTTGAGATTAAGATACAGTTTATTGTCGTTGTATATCCATATATCTTAGTTAAGTAGATAGTTTCACAAACAAACAAATAAATATTAATAATATTTGTTGGAGGTAGGTCTTGACTCTACAAATTCGGCTCCTTATGATTCAAACGGGTGTTTGATTAGATTCCCAAGGGTTTCCTTCCTTATCCAAGAAATACGTTTCATACTAAAATATAAAACTTAATCAAGGTGAGATTCGGTTGAATATTACCATCCAAAAGTCAAAACACTTGATCCCTTTAGTATTCGGTGGTCAAATAGAGGGGGTGGTTGTTCGGTCTTATCAAACGCGCATGCCAGTCGATCGTATTATCTAGATCAACATGTACATTGCTTGGAAGGGTTGGGCCCTTCGTGGCCATGGGTATCTCTTTCGGGCACCCGGATACCACACTGACAGTTGTTTGGATTATGTCACATCATTTGTCCCCGACTCATGGTGTCGATTTGTGGGAGAGGCGCCATGAGTGAAGTTTGTTCCTAGAGAAATTAAAAAGTCATGGAAGCTTGTGACATGTGTCTTTTGAGATCATGCAAATCATCTGCAATCGATACAAAATTAAAGTAGATAGGATGTAAATTTCCCCTTTTGTCTCAATCGTTTCGTCTTCCACTAGTGTTAATGCGCTCACCGTCTACTTGATTTAATTCAAAATTAATGTCGTGCAGGAAGGTGAGACGGTATGAACCTTTCCATTTAATTTGCATGCTTTTTCGAGAAGCACTTCAACTGCTCAGAGATTTGAAGAGATTTTTTCATGTCTATAAATAAGGACAATAGGACCTTGCATTACTCAAGCGGGCTTCTTCATGCCTAAGGGTTTTCTTCTTGTGAGAGTTGTCTTCCATGAGAGGTCTTCAAAAGGATGCTCATGCCCTGTAGAGCTCGGTGGTGTGAGTTACTTCTGTTGGTATGAGATCCTGTAAAAGGGATTATTGGTATGAGTGCTCGTCATGCCATTCGATGTCTGAATGTCGTGATAGGCTCTATCAAGATTCCTTTCGAGGTCCTTGACTTGGATTTAAGAAAAGAGTTTCCTTCCAAGTCCGGTGGCGGGACGTACTAATTGTGTGTAGAGAGCTAGGTGATGCAAGAAAGTTTGATAATATTCTAATGCATCTTCAGAATCCCTTCCCGGTCGGTTTTCCCCCCTTTCAGCAGTCCTACTGTGTCATAAGGCTACATATTGTTTTTCATTATTCCTCTGCTTATTGTTTTTGTGCCCTTCAGTTTTGTCAAATGTTCGAGACGATATAGTCATTTATATATTTCTTGTGATGTAATCGGTTCGGCCAAGAGACTTGTGAAGTGTAATTACTCATGTAATTGAACATGTGTCCATTGTATGGAAATGAAAGAGTTTTATTTTACTTACTTGCCATCTGTCGTATCTGTCGGAGTTTCTTTTGTATGTTCACTTGTATAATACTATTGTCGAACTTGTTATATGATCAACCTACTTGTGTGAATGACGTTTTCCTGATCGGTAGGAGTATGCTCGGTCTATCCATCGGTGCAAACTCAATTGGTGGAACAAATTTTTTCAGTAGGACGGGATGGTCAAAGTCCCTTCAAGGACTTAGATTCTTTCATTAGAACGGGGCGATAAAGGATTATTCGAGAAGATAGATCCCTTCAGTAGGATAGGACGACAATGAACCATTCAATAAGATAGATCCCTTCAGTAGTATAAAACGATAGAGGCCCATTCAGGAAGATAGATCCCTTCAATAGGGCGGGACGATAGAAACCCATTCGGGAAGATAGATCCATTCGGTAGGACGGGATGATAAAGACCAATTCAAGAAAATATATCCCTTCAGTAGAATGGGGTAATAGAGGACCGTTCGAGAAGATAGATCATTTCTATAGGACGAGGTGATAGAGGCCCATTCGAAAAGATAGATTCCTTCAGTAAGCAACAACTGATTGGAGTGAAAACTTTAGCAATCAAACTATAGGACCATCGAAAGGAAAATCGTGAGGGGCTTACCCAATAGGAGATACCTCTATTGAAGGAGAAACGATATGACTTACTGATAGTAGATCCGTAGCTTTTCTACATTTCAGGTCCTAGACACAGTCGATCCGTCTAGATTATTGAGGCGATAAACTCTCGGGCGAACTATAAAGCGTATCTAATAGGGGCCTTCCCAATTAGGGGCTAGTTTGCCCCTGAGTTGGAATTGGACAGTAGCTTCCACTTTCCTTAGCACCAGATCACCTGGTTTAAAGGTTTGACTTCTAACTCACCGGTTGTAGTACTGTATCATTTGTTACTGATATGCAGTCATGTAGATTCTCGTAGTTCGGGGAGTACGTTTAAGTGTTCACGCAAGGCAGATTCGTTCTATTTGGAATCATACTCGGTCACCCTGAGCGAGCGGATCTCGATCTCCACTAGTTTGATAACTTCACTTCCATACGTCAAGCTGAAAGGAGTCTCTCCGGTTGCCCTTTGGGGCGTGGTGAGGTACGACCGGAGGATACTATAGAGCTCATCTACCCATCGTCCTTTGGCTTCATCTAACATGGTCTTTAACCCTTGGAGAATCATTTTGTTGGTTATCTCTACGAGTCCATTAGTTTATAGATGAGCGATCGATGAGAATTTATGGTCGATCTCTAACTTTATGCAGAACTCTTGGAAGTAAGCATTGTCAAATTGCTTTCCATTGTCCATGATAAGGACGTGAGGTATGTCGAATCGAGTGATTATGTGGGTCCATACGAATGATTGGCCTTAGTCGCTGTTATCTGGGCTAGAGGTTTGGCCTCCATCTACTTAGTAAAATAATCGATAGCCACTATGAGAAATTTCCTCTATCCAGTAGTTGGTGGGAATGTTCTGAGGATGTCTATTCTCTATTTGGTAAACAGCCATGGTCCTGCTATGGGGCTAAGCTCGGTGGAAGGCAGTCGTGGAGTTAAAGAAAATCGTTGGCACTTGTCACACTTTTTGGCATAATCGTTCAAATCGGTCTTTATGGTCGGCCAATCGTACCCTTGTTATTAAGATTTGTAAACCAGGTTTCGAGCCCCCAAGTGGCTACCACATATTCTCTCGTGTATCTCCCGAAGAACATAATTTCCCTCTTTTGGGATCAGGTATCTTAAGTACGAAAGGATGAAGAACTTTCGGTACAGTTTTCCATCGATGATTGCATAATGGAAAACCTTTCATTTCAGTTTGGCTACCTCTAGTGGTAAGTCAGGTAGTCGGTTGTCTCTTGGGTATGCTTCGATTGGGTGTTTCCAACTAGGAGACAATTCCATTACTAGGACCTTTAGACTCATCGATGCTGGGGTATGTAGGCTTTCAATATAGATCATTCGGCTAGAAACAACCGAGTCTGAGCTAGCCAACTTAGAAAGCGTATTAACTCATGCATTTTCTTAAAAGGGGTTTCATTATATGTCGAATCTCTTTAGTTTAGTCATCGTCTCGCATAACTTACTTAGATATTTGGTCATGATCAAGTCTTTAGTCTCGTAAACCCCTTCAATTTGCTTGACCACCAATTGGCTGTCGATGAATACCCAAACACTTTGGGCTCCTATGTTGGCTGCGATTCCGAGTCCCGTTAGCAAGGTTTTGTACTCCGCTTGGTTGTTAGTGGCTTTGAAGTCGAAACGGAGAACATATTCTACTTTAAAGTTAATCAGACCCATCAGTATGAGCTCGGCACTACTACCTGAAGAGTTTGAGAATTTGTCGACATGTATGGTCCAGTCTGGTAACGACCATTCGTTACGGCTACTAGTAAACTAGGGTTCAGCTGCAATAGGAAGGGTGTATTTGAGAATGAAATCGACCAAGACTTCGCCCTTGATTACAGGTTGAGACTGATATTGGATGTCAAATTTACCCAATTCGACACTCTATTTGATTAAACAGCTAGAGGTGTCTCTCTTTTAAAAGAATTTTTTCAACGATTAGTTGGTAAACACCACGATGGTATAGGACTGAAAGTATGACCGAAGACATCTGGCCAAAATGACCAGCGCGTGTGCTATCTTCTCAATCGGTCGGTAATTAACTTCGGCTTCTTTAAGTATCCGATTGATATAATAGATCAGTTTCTGAATAGTTGAGTCCTATCTTATAAGGACAGAGCAAAGTGCCCAATCAAAAATGGAAAGATAAAGATAAAGCTTCTCACCAAGAATCGGTTGGGAGAGCAGTGGAGGAGTCATAAGGTACTCTTTGAACTGTTCAAAGGCCCTTTGGCACTCAAGTATCCACGCGAATCATTCAGATCTCTTCAGAGTATTGAAGATAGGTTTGTTCTTTTCCTTGACTTTTGACATGAATCGGCTTAGAGCCGCCATCTAACCGGTAAGGCGTTGCACCTCCTTCAATGTTTGAGGTGGTGACATGTCCAAGATGGCTTATATCTTCTCAAGATTGGCTTCAATCCCATAATTGGTGATCATAAAGCCCAGGAACTTATCGGATGTGATACCAAAGGTGCATTTGGTAGGATTCAAACGCATGTTGTAGCGTTCAAGTGTCTGAAGGTTTCTTCGAGATTAGCAACATGAGTCTCAGTATCGGTGTTTTTTACAAGCATGTCATCTACGTAAACTTCTACATTCTGGCAGAGATGATTTTTAAAGACTTCGTTAACCAACCGTTGGAAGATTGCTCCCGCGTTCTTTAGACCAAAAGACATGACTCGGTAACAGTACGTATCGAACTCGGTGATGAAGCTTGTTTTCACTTTGTCCTCAGGTGCCATTCGTATCTGATTGTATCCTAAATAGGCGTCCATAAAACTTCAGAGTCAGTGGCCTGAGAAATTGTCTACCAACTTGTTGATATTTGGGAGAGGGTAACTATCTTTCAGACATGCTTTATTAAGGTCTGTAAAGTCCACACATATCCTTCATTTGTCATTAACTTTCTTTACTAGGACCACGTTAGCTAGCCATTCCGGATATTTAACTTCACGAATGAATCTAGCAATCAGTAGCTTTTGAACCTCTTCTTGGATGGTACGTTGACGTTCGAAGGCAAACACTCTTTTCTTCTACTTGATCGGTTTATAGTCGATTTTCATAGTTAGCCTATGAACAATGATTGAAGGATCAATGCCGAGCATGTCTGCGGAGGACTAAGCGAAAACTTAGAGTGTCGTCGAAGGCAACTGATAATAGCTTCTCGTAGGGACACAGACAGGTCAGCTCCAATCTGAGCAATTCGATTGGGATTATCCGTTAAAGGGATTTCAATCACCTCTTCCCCCTATTCTGGTTTGTCCGTCGGTTCGATATCACCTCTAAGCTCTAGGGTATCAATTAGAAAATTCTCATATTCATCTCTGTCTGCGAAGAGAGCGTAGGGGTCAAAATCACTTCGGATAGTGGTGACCCCTTCGATATTTTGAATTTCATCTTCATATGTCTAGTGCTGGGTAGTACTTCTAGCTCGTCTAGACTCAATCAGCCGAGAATGGTGTTATATGATGAGAACTGTTTTACCACATAGAATGCGGTTTTGATGGTTGCATGGTTGGGGGAAATCCCCAAAGTCACGCCGAGGGAGACAATTCCCTCTCGATAAATGCGTTCATCGGATAATCCTTTGAGGAATCCAGTTGGGGGCTGAAGATATAACGTGTTGAGGCCTATTCTCTGAAAGGTGTCCAAGTGTAACACCGACACCTCAGTGTACTCATATTTTACTTCTCCTCACATTTATATATAATGTTTTTCATGTTTTATAAAATGAAATTCACTCAGAAAATTCATCAAATATTTGATCAGCTAATATTTTAAATTTTAGATGATCGGTTAGTAAAGTATTGGTTTGTTCGGTAGTGACTACTTCTGGGAGATTGCTATCTCTAGACCAATTATTTGTTTCTATCGTTCGGTATATTTTGAATTCCCGATCGGTATATTTGCCTCACTAATATGTTTAAATAATTATTTCACATCGGTCCGTTGACTGAATAGCATTTTCAATCTCCAATCGGCATCTTCCAATTCTCTTCAACACTATTGGGAAATTTCTATTCGGCACCTGAAATTGGAAATTTTAAATAATTCTTATCGGTGCCTTCAAATTTTCCTCCTGCACCCGTTCAGCATAATTTTCTTCATTAACCGGACAGTCCGTTTCATTTCCCTTCGGGTATTTGCCAATTTATTCGGTCATAAATTTTCACCAATATTCCATCATTCAGTATTGACTAAACGGTGCTCATTATATTTCCCTTCGGATATTTGTAAATCCTATTCGATACTGTTGACAATAAATTCTTGGTGCTGTCAAGAGTCTGTCGATATACACTTGTAAATTTGAGGAGCCTGTGTCCCTCAATTTACTGATCGGCTAGCCACAATGAAGCATTCTCATTTGATTGGTCGGTCAGTCCTCCTGATCGACTATCCTGATCAGTTTTCCTCATCAACCATCCTGGTCAATCTTCTTGATCATCCACCCGATCGGCCATCCCGGTCAGTCTTTCTTATCAATCTTCCTGATCAGCCTTCCCAAATGACCTATTTGGTCAGCCTTCTTGAACGACCTATCTGGTTAGCCTTCCCGAATGGTTTTCCAATCGGCCTTCCTGATCAGTTTTCCCAAACAACATTTCTGGACAACATTCCTGGGCAACATTCCCGAACTACCTTCCTGAATAGCATTTTCTCTCTTTAACTGATGATCAGTTAGACCGATGAGACTTGACCCAAACACATCACAAATCACACTTTTCCTCAATAAATAAAATTTTAAGTATTTAATCTCATTATATTAAGATCCAAATTTACCAAAAAGTGACACATTGGGCACCTGGATCCATTGAAAGTAAAGGAGGGTAATTAAGTAAATTCAATAAATGGGTTTATAAGTAAAGAGAATGGGTGAGACATTAGAACCCACGAAAGCCAAACTCCAATTTTTCTTCTTATTCCTTTTCTCTCTCAGTTCACACCTACTCTCTCTTTCTTCCTATTTCTTCCAAAGATCAATCAAAACATCTTTAGACCTATACTCTAAAAGTTCCAAAACTCATGACCTAATCGCTAGCAAGTTAAAACTAGTGAGAGAGTTGAGATTTCTAGTAAGAGAAAATCTAGAGTTTGATCGTGACTCAGCCAGAAGTGAAATCGAAGACGGAAATCTAGGTAATATTTATTCTCAAGTTTGGGTTTATTTTTCCTCTTTCATGACTTTGGAGTTTATACTGAACTTTGAAGAAATAGATTTGGTGAGTTTTGAGTCACCGTAAGTGAGAGAAAGATTGGATATTTAATATTAGGGTTTTGGGTCTTCTTGAAAGAATTGATATTGATGACAATGGATACTTGATTATGTCCCTTAGGAGTTGCCGAAAGCTGAACATGACGGACATTCACTGCAGAGACGTTCGGGAGTGACTATTGTTTCTAGTACTATGAGTGAGACTTTGATGCTATATTTTCGATTGAACCAAACTCATGGTTTACAGCTTTCCAAATAACATGTTTTACGGCATTGTGAGCACAGATGGTTTGAAGTATATTTTATAAATGTTCTTTTGTGATTCACTGAAGTGTCCCAAATGATTAAATTCGAATGATTATGCATCCATAGTCTGAAATAAAATGATTTTGTGCCACTATTTGAAATCTTGATATGATTTATATGCCACCATTTCATTGACACTGATTTGAAATGTTTTGATGAAACATATTGGCACACGGATTTGATATGAATTAATGATATCTGTGGGTCGGATGTCTACTTGTGATATGGTGATGTAATGATATCCTTGATGGATTTCCGTAGCTACGAAGGGTTTTGGCAGAGGCACCCATTGTGTCCAGATACGCTTCTGTAGGAGGTATCCCCAAACGCCATATGTATAGTTGCGCTCGAATGAACCAAATTAGGGAGAACGTGTATTACGCCACAGTCTAGCTCCGAGTGAGGTAATATACTTGATTGTTGGGTATACATATAGACACGGGTTAGCCGGTTGAACCAAATGTGAGGAGGACATGTGTTACGCCACTGTCTAGTACTTGGTGAGGCTTGTGGCCAACGTTAGGGTAGAGAGCTAAATTTTTTATACTTGCATATAAAAAACCCCCAATGCACCCTTCATTGGTCAAGATAGACTACTGTATGGAATGTTTTATTGGTAAGCTCTATATAATTTCAGATATTGTAAATGGATGCATACTTTGATACTATGATGTGTGATATGTGATCACCTGATTTCTGGAAATGACATGCTTGGTTTTGATATCATTATGGTTTTGAAATATATTTTGACACTCCGTGCTCACACTTATTATTGAGAACATATTGTCGATCCCCTCACTCGCTGAGTATTTTTTCATAATATTCTCCCATCACTTTCCCCTGATTTCAGAGATAGATTGACAGGAAGACGTGTCGAGAGAGTTCGACATACTTGATTTGTATTGGAGACATTGGATTTTGGGTATGGTATCGACCATTCTTCCGCAGTGATGTATTTGATGATATTGGATGATATATATATGTACATTTGAGATATATAGTATGACCATTGTATACATTTATCGGGATGACTGGAATTTTGTTATGTAATGTAATTCAAACTCTCAGATGTGCTATATAACTATACATTGAGGTATTGTCTTACATTTTATAATCTTTACTTGGGAAATAATGTTTTTGAGGAAAAACAGGTTTTAAAATAGGTTTTATGCAGGTGTTGATGAGAGCCTTCGTTGTTTCGGTATGCGTGTCATGAGGTGGTAGCATACGAGGTGACGGGCGGCTGCTCACGCCTCGGATCAAGGATCGGGGCGTGACACCAAGTAAGGATATCACAATCTGATCCCTGGTCGACGAGGACCATTTTTACCGTATGAGACTCTATTTTGATAGTGATGACTAGAGGGTCATTGCGACTAGAGTCAACTCCCATCAGATCATCATCGTTGAATCCGATGATTGGTCTTTTTCTCTTGACTATGGTCATGCTGTTTAGTGACAGAAAATTGATGATAATGACTGATGATTAGTCTAATTTCCCATAGATGACGTCAATTTATTGAATGTTGGTTTTAACTCTACAAATTCGACTCCTTGTAACTCAAACGGGTGCTTGATTAAGGTAGTTGAGACCTGCAAAATACCATCGAAAGATATTTCGGCAGGAGAGACTCCGATATTCAAGTCAAAAAAAGCAGTTTCGAAGGAAATGAAAAGAGACTAAGAGAAAGGAGGACGGATCTCCCTATGACTTATGTGTCTTGTGTCGAGTCAATAGAACTTAGTTAACTTGATGTATCAAGGGCTTTTATATAAGATCCCGCGAGACCCATGTGCATCCAGGGTGTCACAACCCTAATTTTCTTATGAGAATATCCAAAAATTTCATGTTCTAATCGTCGAAAATTCGAAATCATTATCATTTAGAAAATTTGATTATTCGAGGAGATTCTTTTCATTATCAATTAGATTACCAAGTGTTTTCTTTCTTATCCAAGAAATTCATTTCATACTAAAATATAAAACTTAATCAAGGTGAAATTCGGTTAAAAATTACTATCCAGAAATCAAAGCTCTCGATCCCTTTAGTATTCAGTGGTCGAATAGAAAGGGTGATCGTTCGGTCTTACCAAACGTGCTTGCTAGTCGGTTGTACTATCCAGATCGATATATTTATTGCTTAGAAGAATGGCGTCCTTAATGATCATAGGCATCTCTTTTGGACACTCAGATATCGTATTGACTGTTATTTAAATTATATCGCATCAATATCAATATTAATATTAATATTAATAATATATTATATATTTCATATTTTGGAAGTCACAGGCAGTCACATGTATTTCCCTCGAGTGCATCACCCGCTCCTTTGGATGGAAGAAGGGAGGAGAAGAACAGCCGAGGCAAGGAACGTGTCATGAAGATGCTGCACGAGCGAACCCCCTCCCCCCCCCCCCCCCCCCCAAAAAGAAAAAAGTCTAACGTCCTTTAATTATGGGATGGTTGACTTCGAAGGGAAGTACTTCCTCGATCGAGAGAGAAGGGGCGTGTATGCATTTAACGTCAATTTTGTATTTTCCTTGGGCAAGGCGGCGATGGCCAGCTCAGGCTGACGTTGCAATGGCACCTTCTTTCCTAATTTGACCCTCAAGTTCTGTTAAACCACAGAAGAGCCCTTCCCCCTTCTTACTTGGTCAAAAAAAAAAAAAAAATGGCCACAATTTACGGGAAGGTCCCGACAAAAATCGAGATTTTCATAAAGCTCCTAAAATCTCTTGCCTACTTCAGTTAAAGCCCTTTTAGGTATTTTATTAAAATTTTTAAAATTACTTAACACCCTTTAATTATCAATGCGCATGAATAAAATAACTCAAATTTACATAAACTTTTTGCTGGGTTCAAATTGAAGACTAACTATATTGAAATGAATGTTGGTTGCAAGCCCGGATATTTGAAAAAACAATATTTTTCTCTTCTAAATTAAGTGGATTAATATTTTATTTTGTTCTATTTTTATCTTTTAATTAGAATAAATACTTTTAAAGAATTTACATTTTAAAAATTACAAAAACAAATTTACCGAATAATATAAAATAATTAATATATTAAACGAATTTTGGTGATAAATGCAAATATGCAGGAGTCAAATTACAAATAAAGATTGAATTCCAACTGCGGGGTTTAAGAATGCAAAAACCAGTGCTGCGGTTTCATTTTCCCAGTTCTAGATGAGTAATAATTTCCTCAAGGTGTACGACCAAAATCTCAACTTCATTCGACGGAAGCACTTTTCCAGCTGCCTTTGAATTAGTATGGAAATCAGTCCATTCATCCCGTTCGCGTACCATGCATGCATGATGCAAAATGAAACCTTTTCCAACTAAAAGTAAAAATATTAATATTATGACTAATTTCATAAACATGCAATAATAGACAATTTTAATACAAATTCAAAAGTTTATCAAAGCATGAATGGATGTTTTGATTTCTTAAAAATGATTTTATTATTTAGAAATAAATAGAACCTAATTATGTAAAAATTTAAATCCAAAATATTTAAATTTTTCATTGTTTTTATCCAACCGATGAAATAACTACACCTATTAAGCCCCCGAGCTCACTAGCATAAATCTTTTGAATCTTTTACATTTTAATTATAATTAACTTTAAAAATTCCTTAATTTACAACACATGCTTTGAGTTTTTTCCCCCTCTTTCTAAGAATGGGGTGCATGGACTAGAAAACTAGTTTATAATTGAACTCACTCTTGCATAGCGCCATGAGGCTTTTCTCAACAACTTGTTAGTTTGTGTTCCCTAGTGAGATAACAAAAGCTAGAAATATCATCAAGAAACAAAAGAACCATCAAAAAGAAAGCATCTACATATTAAAAAAGAAAACAAAAAGGCATGAGACCCCCACCATTGACCACTTTTATGAGCAGCCATAGTCCCTTCTGCTGAATGACTGAAGATCACCATTACACTCGTGGATATAACCTCAGCATTGAGGTAGGGCTGCCAAAGTTTTCTACGACCCTCTTCCATAATTGACCAACAATTTGTCAGCTTGCTTCGTTCACTCTTGTTGTCAAGATCGGAAGTTCATTCAATCAAGATTTTAGTTCAAAACTGTTTGATTACTATGCATATTGAATTGGGAGCAAGTGGGTTTGAAAGCTAATATTATTACATTTAAAGTTTAGACAAATAATTGTAAATTGAATTCAACTTAGCTAATTGAATATTTTTGTACTCCGCGTCCATCTCCTACTGAGCCTATTAATTCAAGTTTGACTTGTCTATCAAGCTGAATCCTCAATATGTGTGTTAAAGGAGTGGAATATTGTTATTCTCCGCGTTACTCTCATCTTAAGTCTCCACTATTTTTTTTATAGATACAAGAAATTTGTACTCAAGATATTTAACGAAAAGAAAAGATAAAAATTGAGTTATTACTCATTGTTCAAAGGAATCGTTTTAAATCAAGCAATAAATCACTCACTTCGGATGTGGTCAATTTTAATATAAAAATACATAAAATTGGTCAATTTTCCATGCGCATATCATAGAAAATAAAATAACATAATACAATCAATTATATTTTGAAAGAATGTACTCTAATGTGGTAACGAATTCATGGGTAGCACAAGTATTACATTTGTTTTAATTATTTTTGTTAGAAATGTGTTTAGACTCCACAATAATAACTTCTTCAACTTGAGAGTGGGGACGAAATCGATGTAGTTCCTCATTGGCTCCGGGAAAATGTACCTGCAAAAAATTGTTGGGTGTTGATCTAGCGGATAAAACTCCGACACTCTAGTCAAAAGGGAGTGCTTATAAAGAGAGAGAAATAGGCTAGAGAGAGAGTTGCGTATTCGACCTCTATTGTTCTTGTGTGCTTTTTGTGTAAGGTTTTAGAACATACCTGGTGGATTGCCTCCATTGCGTATATATATTGTGTTTGTGAGCTCTTGTATATCTTTCGGGAACCGAAACCCTAATTTTTTTATCTCCCAAGATCATCCAAATTGAAGTCAAAGATTGAAAAGCTTTGAAAAGGCTTGACATTCTGTCAATCCCAAGAAAATTCAAGCTATGATGGAGTCTTCCTGCCTTATCAGGGGCTACTGTAGAGATTGGTTTCCTTTGTGGGAACGACTTTCACGAGAGTATGGGAGATTTGAATTGGTTTGGGATTCCTTTCCTAAGTTATACTTATCTCGTGATAGGGGCGTCTGAGATGTGTCTACTGAGCAATGGGATAACCAAGAAGTTGAGGGAGATCGAGGACTAAGGTGATTAAAAGAGTCAGAAGTCATAAGTTAATGCTTGATAAAGTATTCAGTTGAGAAATTAAGAGGGACGAGGGCATATTTGCTTTTTTAAAGGCTTCATGTATATGGGCAATTTAGTCCTTACGATTATGGGTTGTCGGTCTATATACCGTCATTTCTTCCCACTCCTAACTGACATTTGGTAGAAATAGCATTTAGGAGTAGACTAAAACTTGAAAAGGGCATGAAAGCAAATAGTTTTCTTTTCACATGGGACAGGTGCAAAAGTGGAGCATTTAATACGGGTCGTGTCGTTTCGGTTTTCACGAATCTTTTTTTATACATTTCTTTTTTGTTTGTCCTACGATTGGTGTGTGTATTTAGCTTTAAATAATTGCTCATGAGAAAGAGAGAGTAAAAAGTAAATGATTTTTAGGGTTTACAAAATTATGAGGAAAGCGGCCATGGCTCGAGATTCTGGTTCACATAAGTACCGTAAGATTGGTGAAATTGCAAATGTAATGACAGAGAAAGAGTTAGAATATGTGGTTAAAGATATGAATCTTGGCAGTGATTTTTGCATGATGTTGCCTAGAGATATGGAAAGGGCTAACCAACTTCCAATGGGTTCTGTTCCCAGGGAATACATTACATATGGGTTACAAGTTCTTTACTTGGAGCCTTTGTCTACAATTTTAAAGAGTTCGAATGTATTTCCTACTCTACTAATTCTGAGTGCAGGGCTATTAGTAGTGGCGCTGGTTAGTTTGTTAAGCTTTTCTTGGTTAAGTTTTGATTTCAAAATATTGTCTTCTATTTTTCATTTGAGGAGGTGTGGTGCTGGAGGTCTTACAGAAGGATTGTATTGTCTTCAAACTCAACAACAATCGAAATGGAAGTTTTTTTATAAGGAGACCCTAGACAAATCTTAGATAAGCAAATTCTTTTTTATAGAGTTTGTGAACAGAGATTTATTGCCGTTATTTCCCATGGCTAACGTAGAACCCCTCGTTGGGTTGAGAGCCCCTGCTTCTTATCAACACTCTGGCTTTGTCAAATCTATGGGTAGTTTTTTGTAGGACATCAGTAGGGTAGTATGGTTGGATACTCTAGTTGAGAACGAAATGCTTAAATTAGCCAGTCTTCTGTTGAATTCAAAGGTCATTCATGTTAGAGAAGAGGTCTAAGAGGCTTGTTAATGTCATCAATTTTGCCGAAGTCGATGACCTCGATCGAGTGAGCACTTTAAAAGCAATGACGGATCATGCCAGCGCTAAGGGAGAGGAATATAAGGGGACTGCATCTGAGGACACGCTCTCAAGTTATATTCCTTTAAAGAAAATTAGGCTCATGTGGACACCGAGCAATAAGGAAGATGAGGATGGCGATAGATCAAGTTCAGTAGGGGCGATAGTGTCAATACTTAGGAATTCTGTTGTTTTGTTGGAAGATGTTATTGAAGAGGAGGAGGTTAAAGTGGAAAAACTGGTTGCCATAGTCGAAGGGATGGAGGAAGAAAAGGAGAGTTTACTGGAGGATAGGGCAAGTGATGAGTGTCCCATTGTCACTCGTATTCCCAAGGGGAAGAGGAGTAAGTTGTTGGCTTCGGTTGCTAGTACCAAGGAGGAACATGATATTGGGGAGTTACCTCCAGCCCCTCCTTCGGTCATGGAGGAGGATACTTTGCTTTGAGCCCAACCAAGAGGAGAAAAGTCGGGTTCTTCTAGTGCCTTGGTAGAGTACTTGTACATCCGAAGAGATAAAGGGGTGATGTCGGAGCAAACAGCCCCTTGCTCCTATTTTAGTTCGGTTGTTTGACCGATCGAAGCAATCGAAGGAGAGAGGAACCACCGCTTTAAACAGTGGTGATCACTATTTTTGCTACTTAGACATTTCAAGCTAAACCGCATGTTAGTAGACAGGGTAATGAGTCTGTAGTAGCACTTTGGATTTAGGTATGCTCTTTCTAATACTTTTTAAGTTAACCAATTAATTTCATTATGACCATTATGACTTATTTTTCCTTGTAGGCCATTGCAATGTTTGAGTTTCAAAAGACAAAAAAAGATCAGTTGGTTGATCATAAAGTAAATTGAACCTACTGGAGAAGGAGATCACTCGGCTTCGAGCCGAAAAGGTACAAAGGGAAACCGAGAAAGCAAAAGCAACATCTGCTGCTCTTCGTAAAAAGGAAAAATTGATAGAGATGTTACAAACTAACCTGGAGCATTCTTATGAGGTTACCAACGCAACCTTGGGTGAGAAGTTGAGGGATCTCCTTAATAGTAGTGAAGTAGATTGACTGGTTATTGAGGAGTTGGTGCGAGAGCGGGAGGAGGCTTTTATCACTTTGCAAAGGGAGATTGTAGAGCTGAGGGAGACCTACAAACTGAACCATCAGAAGCTATCTAAAAAATTGCAGCGAGCTAAAGAAACCATCCACCGTTTATGGAGCGGCTCGGTTAAGGAAGCGGATGTCAATAGTTCTCATATCCTGAGTTCAAGTCTAGCTAGAGTTCCCAGGAATGGTCGTTCCGAAGGGGTGATTGCTGCTGGTTCATGAATTACTGCTCTTCAGGCCGATCTTACGAACCTTCGGCGAAGACCTCCTCCTCTTTTTTCTCGTTGTCCTGTCACTATTTTTGTGTTTCTCCTTTGTATTTTTTCTTTTTTGTACTAAAGACTTTTAGAATGGAAAGAACTTCTTGAGTCTACTTTGTCCATCTTTTGCTTTTGTGTTATCACCATGTTGTTTTGTTACTTGATAATCCATTTGAATAGGAACGCCAAGGTGAAGTCCTGAACAGGGACTGTGGAATTCAGTGATTCTATTGTCTCATGGTCTTACTCTTTGTTCTGCGAGGCCTTATTTGTCATGATGGGGTGCTAGGCTCGCATCGTGTTGTGAATTGAGTTGTTTATTGAATTACACTAGGATAGTACTGAAATTTTATTTGGAGAGGATGGCTAGGTGCCATGCTGAGCTATGCAAAAGTATTATAGTAAGGGCGTCTTGGGTGTCACGTTGAGAATAGTTGAGGCAGCGTGTTAAGGTACCATAAAGATCTTATACCTTGAGAGTATATAGTGTAGCAAGTGTTACACCAAGGGTACTCGGGGGCGTTGTGCCCTAAGGATGTATAGTGTACCGGGCATTGCCTTGAGAGTACTTGAAGTCATTACGCCTTGAGGATGTATAGTGTACCAAGCGTTGTGCCAAGGGTACTTGGAGATGTTGCATCTTGAGGATGTATAGTGTATCGGGTGTTACGTCGAGGGTGTTTGGAGGTATTGCACCTTGAGGATGTATAGTGTATCAAGTGTTGCGTGAAGGATACTTGGAGGTATTATACTTTGAGGATATATAGTGTACCGGGCGTTGCACCGAGAGTATTTAAAGGTGTTGCACCTTGTGGATGTATAGTGTACCGAGCATTGCACTAAGGAGTACCTTGAAAAGTTACGCCTTGAGGGTGTATAGTGCCAAGGGTACTTGAAGGTGTTACATTTTGAGGAGTTTATTGCTCGTACTTGTAATAACTATTTGTAACCAACGTGAGCTAGCACTCTTCGTTATCGTAATGAAATGTGAAAAAATACTTGCAAAAAGAAAACATCAAATAAAAGCTTCAATGGATGGCATGACGCCACCAGTAAATAACAAAACAACATAAAATTTTGGACAGAGTTTACTAGATAGAAAGAACTAAATGATCTTGATCATGGCTGATCAGCCAAATGTCGAGAGGCATTCTAAATTTAATTTTCATATGTTTCATACTCGATAATACCTCCAGAGCGTTTAGGTTTGGACGGCCTAGGATAACGTTGTATAGAGACGGGAACTTTACCATGTTAAAGTGACAGTAGCGATGGAGTGGTTCGGTGGTGTTTCGAACATAACGAGAAGAGGTATGACACTTTCAGGGTATAGCCATTCATCTAAGAGCCCTTTTACGGGTCCAGCATGGGGTTGCAGGTGTACACGATCAAAGCCCATTTGTTTAAAGGCATCCCAATAAAGGAGATCGCAACCAACTCCTTGATTGAAGAAAATTCTTTTGACTGTGTGTTGGCTGATTGTCACTGTGAAGGTTAACGAGTCATTGCGTCCCGGATGGACCCCATGAGGTCATCATCATCAAACCCGATCACCGGTCTTTTTTGCTTTTGTCCCTTTCTAACATGAGCTGAGAAGACTTCCTCAGAAGTAGATGGTTCGGTCAAAAGAAAAATTGGGGCTACTATCACCTTTGTTAAGCAGGGGCCCTCTTTTGTTATGCTAATTGACCGGCGAGCGGATGGATCGTCCCTAGAGGAGGGAGTCGTCAAAGGCAAGTGCTCGGCCCATATGTGAAGGATTACCCTATTCGCCTAGTCCACGATAGATTTCGAGCCACATTGCTCGGTCGTCTCATCTCCTCATTTCTTCCCTTATGGTTCTTGGCGAGAGTTTCCCTTACAATCATCTCGAACTAGTGTTTCGAGTTCATCCTTTAACTTTCAACACTCGTCTATTAAGTGGCCATAATCTTAGTGGAAATAGCAATATCGTGTTCAATCCTTCTTGGAGTAATCGCCTAGGAGGCACCCTGCCCATTTGACATATGGCTTATTTCTTATTTGTAACAAAATCTGACTAGGTGTTTTGTTCAGTAACGTATAGTGATTGAACTTGCGATAAGGAGGGAATGCTAGCTGAGTCTTTTTGGGAGAGTGTTGTCGAGGAAAGTTGCTGGATTCATTTCTATTGGGTTTATTTCAATGTCTGTCGAATGCTTCCGCCTCCTCGGCGGCTATATATTTTTTGGTGCATGAATAAAACTTTTGAATTGTGGCTGGGGGATTCTTCGTGATTGAGGTCTTCATTTCTAAAGGTCATAATCCAAATAGTAGCACTACCAAGGCCATTGAATGGTCCAAATCTGAAACCTTCATCATTACCATCTTAAGTTTTTCCAAAAAATCCTTCAAGGGCTCGTCATCCCTTTGTCGTAGTGAGAAGAGGGAAGTAGATTTCCTTTTGGCTCCGCAGCCGATCACAAAGCGGACCTCAAATTGTTTCCTTAATTTAGAAAATTTCTGATACTAAATGGTGGTAGAGAGTTGAACCATGTCAGAGCATTCCCTTCAGAGTCGTGGGAAAATGCTTGCACATGGCGGTGTCGAACATGAAGGAGTACATCTTGCAACATTGCTTTAGTGGAAATCTTCGAGTTAAAAGGTGAAATGATATCATGTATTGAGCGGCCTCCTTGCATCCAGCGATGGCACATCCACGAGGTCCTCCACTTGGTTCATTAAGTCGTTCAAGTTGTGCCGAGAGTTTGCTAAGAGTTCCTGGTTTCCCTGGGGTTAAAGCTTATGTAGGTGTGAATGCTCCAATCGCTAGGGGGAGGACGATCCCTCTTGCTGACAAGTACGGCTGAGATCCTCCAATTGTCTACTCATATCTTGAAGCTTTGATTCGAGCCTTTCCATTTGAGAGCACTGGGCTCTGTCCGAAAAGTGCTTGCACATGGTGGTGTCGAACATGAAGGAGTACATCTTGCAACATTGGTTTAGTGGAAATCTTCGAGTTAAAAGGTGAAATGTTGTCATGTATTGAGCGGCCTCCTTGTATCCAGCGATGGCACATCCACGAGGTCCTCCACTTGGTTCCTCAAGTCGTTCAAGTTGTGCCGAGAGTTTGCTAAGAGTTCCTGGTTTCCCTGGGGTTAAAGCTTATGTAGGTGTGAATGCTCCAATCTCTAGGGGGAGGATGATTCCTCTTGCCGATGAGCACGGCTGAGATCCTCCAATTGTCTACTCATATCTTGAAGCTTTGATTCGAGCCTTTCCATTTGAGAGCACTGGGCTCTGTTCGAAAAGGCTAAGGCAAGATTTGGAATCGATTGGTTTTGGTGTTGCACAACTAGTAGTCGAGTATCTCCTCGAGGAGTCAATCCTGCCGGTTAAGTCTGGGTGATGGGAGCATCCATTGGGCCAATTGGGGCTATCATCTGAACATCGTCCATCGAGGTGGATGTCCGCCCATCCACCACAAACACAGCTTTGGAGGTATTTTGACTCCTTGTCTTTGGAGGCATGATCAGCAAAAAGCGTGGTAGGATAAAGTGCAAAACGAGTCCCTTTCTGGTCTATTCCTATGGATGGCACCAATCTATTATAAGTGGATTTAGACTCCACAGATAGTAACTCCTTTGGCTTAAGAGTAAAGACGAAGTTGATGTAGTTCCTCACTCGCTCTGGGAAAATATACTTGCAAAAGACCACCGAGGATTGGTCCAACGGAGAAGACTCTGATACTCAAGTTAGAAGGGAGTACTTGTAAAGAAAGAGAAATAGGATAGCGAGAGAGTTATGTATTCTCCCTCTATTGTTCTTGTGTACTTTTTGTGTAGGGTCTTAAAACATACCTGATAGATTGCCTCCGTTGCATATATATATTGTGTCTATGGGCTTTCGTATATGTTTAGGGGAATCGAAACCCTAGTTTTCCTTGTAACGAGATTGATAGGGATCTCTTGAGGTTATCGGGATTGAAGTCAATGATTTAGAGATTTGAAAAGGTTTGACATATTGTCAACCCCAGGAAAACTCAGGATGTGATAGAGGCTTCCTGCTTTATCGGGGGCTGCGGTCGAGATCCATTTACTTTGTAGAAAGGACTTTCTTAAGAGTAGAGAAGATTTGAATTTGTTAGGGGTACCTTTCCTAAGTTATGCCTATCTCGTGATAGGGGCATCTGAGATGCATCTACTGAAGAATGGGATAACCGAGAAGTTAAGGGGGAACAAAGACTAAGGTGACTGAAAGAGTCAGAAGTCATAAGTTAATGCTTGACAAAGTATTCAACTGAGGAATTGAGAGGGACGAGCAGGTATTTGCTCTTTTATGGGCTTGGCATATATGGGCAATTTTGTCCTTACAATTATGGGCCATCGGTCCATGTACCGTCAATTTTAATATATACTGATGACTCACGTGGTCTCCTCTTAAGCCAAGTTAGTTGAACATAGATGGTTCCGTACATCTGAGCACCCGTTGAGTAGGAATGAGAGGGACTTATCATAGATGAGTTTGGTGGAATTATGGGGTATTCGAGAGGGGCTTTATCTTATTCTTTGTGCTCTAGTAATAGTCGACGTTGATTCGAAGGAGTTAGTTATATCAATCTCAGATGGGATTGAACCACAATAGCTGACTTATTATGTTATTCAGGAATGCCAACAGCCAATGGGTGAAGCCAGAGTTTATTCAATCCAATTTACCTCACATGGATTTTCTCACTCGTTTCAAACATTCAGTTCCACATGGTATTCATGAATTGTTATTCCCTTTTATGGAGGTGTATAGGGCCTTTCAAAGAAATATTCAAGAGTTAGTTTTCTTTCGAAATTAGTGTCCTCTTTCCCATTGTAACAAAATCTATATATTGATAACATAATCGTCAAAATACACTCATCTATGTACAATAATCACATAAATTTAAATTTTTCTTTTTAAGAAACTATGAAAATTTAATATTTTTCATGTCTTTTTGGGTTCGTGGGTTTAATTCTAACTTATCCCTACAATCTTTGAGTCATTTGAGTTCATGTATCCAAATCCAAGATCATGATCCTAAATATTAAGTTCGGATGTCTCGCAGGGATAGCTCAAGTGATAAAGTATCCCCACTTTTATCCTCTCTTTGTTGTTTTAATCTCGCTTGATTGTATCTTTTTATACAAAAAAAAAATTAAGATCAGATTCGCTTTGTATCTGTCTTATAATTATTACTTATTTAATAAGTTCAGTATTTTAGAGTTCTATTAAAATGTTAGCAAATCAATATTTATCTGTAAAATATTTAGTTTATAGATTATTACATTAACTAATTCAAACTCGCAAACTTATGAATGCAAAAGTCTTTTGCATCACTGTTACAGGCCTATCATGTTTTAAAGCTATTCAAATCGTATTTGTCTGGAGTTAATGCATGTATTTAATATATATATATATATATATATATATAAGTATATAACTCTAATGTAATTATAGACTGGATTATTAATTGTGCCAACAATAATTAATCTTAACACAATTTATTTATAAATGAATCATTACCTAACTACGTGATTAATGATGAGCAAAAAAAAAAAAAAAAAAAACCACAGTTATGCAAAGAAATGATCCAATAAAATTTCAAGTTCCAATACCATAAGAAACATTCAACTGAAAGCTTTATCTTTTTATTTTAGTAGAAGATATGACAGGAAAAAAATAATAATGTCACACACATGGGTGCATATATATATATATATATATATTTATATATATAGCACAATTATTTTATATTACAAAATTAATTGACATGAACCAATGAAAGGAAAAAAAGAGAAAAATATTACAAATTCTTAAAAGTAAAATAAAAAAGTTTTTTTTTTTTAATGTAATTTATGGTATATCTCTAAATTTTGACTTTAAAAGTTAAATGTGTAAAGTTGAATCGATCATAGATGATTTAATTAAAAGTCTACCAAATCATTTTGATTATTCTTTTTATTTTATTTTATTTTATTTTACGTGTAAAAGAGAGAGACCAAAGTCAAACAATATTACTATTACTAGTTGTTACTTATTTGAGTGTTATCATAATAACCTGATTTACCGTTGAATATTCAATTTCCTTTAAACAAACTAATCATCACATTCATATATAATTTCTTTTAATTGAATTAAAATATAAGATTTCCTGATTACACGATATATATCTAACCTGCTTTTTATTGTTACGTGTCTTTGTGGTTAAAAATTGAGGTTATGTTGGCCGATCACATGACACGTCGTTGATCAATATTCTCTGGTTCTGATAATCAGACGCTAAATTGTTTTAAATAAAATCTTAAATCTAAATTTTGATAATAAAAAAATTAATAATAGGAGAATCAACTCTTAATAAATTTTATTGAATTTGATTAAATTAATTAAATAATTTAAATATAGGTGAATGGATGATAAATTTCTCAACAAAAAAAAAAAAAAATAACAAGTTGCATTAAATGTACTTGTTTCAAGGTTGAGAAAAAATATGGTCCGAATCGATCAAGTGATTCAAGAGCGGGGCCAAGCCGTGGGGTCGTCTCAGCGCAGAGAAGTCAATATGATTTATTGGTCGATTCACCAAACCAGATTCATGAATGGCCACATCGTAACTCTCAACAAATGAAGGGCAATTTGTGAATTTGATATAACTATTCCCCCCCCGCCTTCCGCCCCTACAGTTTGAAGAAGATGCCGATTTTAATATGCGCTGCATCGGTGAAATCTGATTTTCTAACTCGCTTTGGCAGATGTTATGACAAATAAATGAAAATATTATTTCAAAGTAACCCCATAAATTTCAGAAATTTTACAAACATCCCATCGACCAATGTTTTTAATGCTTTTGTCCCATCCATCCATGCTTTCTTTCTAACACGTCCCTCCCCTAACCCCTCCACCTTTCCTTTCATTTCATTCTTTTTTGAAACATGATCAAGGGAAATGGATTTACTTTACTTTGACATCTAGATAGGTTTTTGTTATATAATTGTATTATGAGTTGACATTTGAATCATGTTTCTTAGGTTTTATTTGTAAAATAGTGTTGTCAACATTAATAAATATTATTCTAATTATATATATACAAACAATAACTATATTTGTCCATGAAAACTACAAGAAATATGCATGTACTATCTTAATAAGTACTTTTACACTTCTATATTTGTCCTTTTGCTTAACCTTTTAAAGAATAGTATAAAAATTCAATATGGTGTTGTTAGAACTTGGAACTTTAAGTGATTTTTTGATCATTTTATGATTGTACAAGGATATTCTAGTTTGTAAAATAGAAGATATGTTGTAATAAAATGTGTAGTATTATAAGTAAATTAAATATATGCTTATTAACTAAACATATTTTAAATTACTTTTCTTTTTGCTCTATTGACATCGGAAGAGGAAAGTGCAACATAAACTTCAGCTTTAGTAACTAAAATAAATATAATCTTGATTATAATTAGAGAATTAATTGGAATGTTTTCTTGATAGAGGATTTTATCACACAAAAGTCATATCAAAATTGTTCCAAGTTGCATTTGGTACTACCAAAAGAGAATGTTATATTGCAAAGGAGTGCAATAAGACATCCAAAATGGAACTTATTGCCACTTATTTTAATTCAAAAATTTTGAACATGACAATATAATACCTTATGTACGTATACAAAAACAATGATCTAGACCTTAAACTTAAATTTTGGAGTCGAATATAAAATCTTATGTATATATGTCAAATATAACTACGTTATCAGTGGACAGTCGATTTAAAGAAATTGAGTGTTAGATCTCTTAACCAATTTGAAAATGAAAAAAATATATTAGAAGAGTTATTCTCTAAATAAAGTCCCGTAAATGTTTGAATAAAATATGGTTTATGATGTCGGTAGTAGGTAAAAAAAAAATGAGTGTGTTAATTTAAATGTATTAATTTCAATGTATATATGCAAATCTAGTGGGGTCAACGACACAAGAAAAAAAAAAGGAAAAAAAAATCGGGTTGGGTGTTAGCCAAGATGCCTTTGGACTCAACCCTAATATGCAAATTTTGTATGCCGATTGTACAGAATATAGTTAAAAGCCTTATGTGCCGAAACCATCTACCAAAATGAATGGGCTATTTACTATATTAGCTGAAACTTGAGGGTCTCCTAATAGCAAAGTGAACAGTAACGATAATATAATGGAGTCTTTAAAAATAGTGGGGCTTTGAAAAATGTAAAGTTATTCAGAAAGAAAAGGACGTATAGAGGTTGGAATGCGCTGAACGTCACGCTTCTACAATCACACACACAAATACACGCACGCACGCATACACACACACACACACACACACACTCGTCTCTCCCTCTCTCTCCTCTCCAAAAGTTGATCGAAGATCGAGGTGGGTCTGTGTTGAATTGAAGCTCCGCTCTTAACAAGACAACCCGGTAATTTGGGACAAAGGAGAGAGAGTGAGAATCCATGTGCAACTCGAATAAGCAACTTTTGGGCAAGTCAAAACTGTCAAACACACCTCCACTTAGATCCTTATTAGACGAGAAAGAAGGGAAGAGCTATTGGGGTTTTGGGTGTTTCTAGGGTTTTCGTTTCCTCTCTCCATTTCATCTCCTGAAGTTGGAAAATTGGGTCCTGTTGGTTGACTTGATAGCAGCTTTTTGTGATTTTGATGATTGGGGTGCTTAAATTTTAGAAAATTGTTGTAGTTTCAGCTGAGATTGTATCTCTCTTCTCCCTTTCTACTTCTGGATATTCTTCATTTGTGGGAAATATTTGCTTCTCAGAAGTGACTGCCTCTTCAGTCTGTTGCTGGTTTGGATTTTTGCTGTTTGGAGTAAGTATAGAGTAGTTATTAGGGTTTTAGGAGTCATTGTTCTGTTCTGGGTTTCCCCTTTTTATCTAAAAAGGCTGTGAAGTTTCAGTAATAGTTGATAGGGCTTGTGGTTGTACGGACGCTGTTAGTAATTTCTGTTGTTGATAGCCCAAATTAATTGTTGGGAAATTGGGGGAGCTCAATTTGTAATTAGGGTTTTGGTTTGAGACTTGGTGGGTTTAAGGAGTGCTTGTGTTTGTGGAGGTTGAGTTGTTGAGTGCAATGATGATATATGGGAAGCAGAGCTGCCAGAGGAGCTGGTGCACAGGATGGTAAGCAACTAGGTGCCCGGATGCCGAGCTTCGTTCCTACCATCCCCATTCCGAGTACCACGTAATTCCCTCTTTTAATCTCCTTTATTCACATGCTATTTCATTTGATGATGTCTTCCATGTGTTTGATGCGTAGTTTGTTCCAAGATAATATGTACATATCAAATTGCGACGTGCTTTCGGAGATTGAGCACTAACTGCAACCTGACTTCTTGTTTTATGGTTTGGATTGTGTGTGTGGTGTAAGAAATGTTAGGGTAGTAGAAACTTGTTTAAATTTGGACTGGATAACCGAACCGCTGGTTAATTGGTCTATGGAGCTTCATTATTGTTATTAGGTCACGAGTTTGGTTCCCTCTCCTCCCTTGCCGTGAACCAAAAAAATAATAATAACATAGATCTCAGAACTTGTCATATTATTGTTGGAAGGGAGTTAGATTGAAAGTATTGGCGATATCTTTGCTTGTTGATAATGTTCTCTAAAGGGAGTGTTAGGGATTTTTGTCTATGGGTATCCCCACCGTGATATTTGTCTATGTCGGGTATCATATTGCTTGTAAATGTTATCTGTCCAATGTCAGCTAGATAAATTGAGCATGTTTGGTGATACCGCTTAAGTGCTACTTTAATCTTCACTTTTGTTCTGTGTGCATGCTTTTTCTTGCTGCTTATCTCTAAGCCTTAGCGTGTGTGTGTTTGTATTTCTTGACTGATGCCCTGTTACTATATTTTATCAAGATAGTACTGAAATTAATAGTAGTTAATTACCATCTTTCAGATTTGTGCAAAGTAGCTGTTAGTTATAGGACTTTTTTTTTTAGTTGGAAAGGGCCTTTTCTACCAATTTGTTACACTGGTCATTTGTGTGAGACTTGCATGGATGCAGGTTTTCATCTTTGCATCTTGTAATGAATTTAATACAGAGGCCTATTGTAGGAATATTAAACCTCATGTCAATGATCATTCCTTTTGTCATGGATATACTTCGTAGAGCCCTCTACTTTGTTTCCCTTTGTTCAACACTATCTACTGCTTTCTTGAATTATGAAATCAGAGTTCATAGATTTCTTTTGGATGTCATTATGAGTTTTGCATTTGTCGGTTCTGATAATTATGTGGTTTCAGGGGCACAGAGGGGAACACCTTACATCCTCAAACATCTGGCTTTGGGACACTTGAGCAATCTTTGGGATTCCGTATAGAGGATATTATTGACCTTAGTAGAAGTATGTATGCTCGAGAAATTCTTTGTTGTATTGGAACAAGGAAGCTACCATGTTTTTGTTTAGCCATTGTTTTATTGTAACAACATATCATGTTTCTTTTTAGACATTGAGAATGGTTCTTTCTTAGTATATCAATCTCCTCCCATGTGGAAAACTTTGACCTCAGTATGGGATATGGACTAGACTAACACCATTTGATCTTCATGAAACAAACTCTTGTTTTAATTAAATTTTGATGTCTTTCTTAGAAGATTTCCTCTTTCTTATTTCGGTTGTCATCTAGAACTGTCGGATATAACATATGTCCTGCAACGTATGATCCTTTTCTTACTTAGTTCTGCACAAGATTGTATGAGCAGAAGCAAATAATGTGCATCTGGTTTCATGCATAAGCTTTTCTTTCACAAAAAAAGTTTGAGTAATGGTTATCACTCTTGAATTTCACCTGTTTATCTGGTTTGTTTGAAGTTATATATGATCATATCAAGTAAAATTTGTAGAATACTGTCATGGGCATTACAGGGAAAGGAACTAGAATAATAAACTGTTGTTATAGATGCTAGGTGCTGTTAATTTGTGATTCTACCTTCTCCTGTATCCTTCTTTTAGGAAGGGTTTCTCACTGGAATAATTTTATAACATGTTCAAGTTGGTATATCTCTGCCTCTTTCTTACCACATTTGCTTATTTTTATTAGTTGTTTATATATATTTTTTCTGTCTCTGACTAAATGATTATGCTTTAGATCCCATTTTCAACACAAGTAAGTCAACTAGCACAACAGTAGGCCCAGAAGCTCAATTCGGTGCTTTTAATAAGGTAATTCTATCTCTTGAGCAGAATATATTCGAACAAGATAATTGGGACTTCTGACACTGTATCTGGGATATTATTTACTTATTTCCCTGGGACAAATCTAACTGCTACTCTTTTTGGTGTCGTAGACATTGCAAGCACAAGAAGGATCACAAGCAGATCCCATTCCGGTTTCCCGTGGTCTTTCTGAGAATTTGGGAGAATCTAATATGGCTGATGTCAGTCCAAGGACAGAGACTTCAACAGAAGGGGATAGTGACAAGAACCAAAGGGTGATGTCTCTTGCTTAATCATTCATTGTACTGTTTCTAAAATGGTCTACCAGTTGCGTCATGTCTGGCTTGATAAGTTTTGATGTTTCATTTAGTCCATTTCAAAACTATTTTCATAGTACTTAAATTACTCTTTGCTACAATGGTTATTGGTAAATTTAGTTGGACGGTAAGATTACCTGTATTCACATGCAGTTTGATATGGGCCAATCAACTGCAATTGTAGCCTCTGATTCCAGTGACAGATCGAAAGAAAAATCATTGGATCAAAAGGTAGCATATATCTTATGTTCTATTCATTTGCTGATGTTGGCTACTTGGTTGTGATTGTCTTCTCATATATATTTACCTTTTTATTCATCTACAGACATTGCGTAGACTTGCTCAAAATCGCGAAGCTGCCCGAAAAAGCCGTTTGAGGAAAAAAGTAAGTTGATATATGAATGACTTTGACTGTGATAATCACGTCATATTGTGATTGGAACTGAGGCTTGTCAACAATTAGCATAAACTCTCACTCTCTAATTGTTGGGTTCTGAGACATGGATATGCAATTATCCTAATGCATGCCTTGAATATGACTTGCTTTTTTCTTACTTATTTGCTTCAGGCATATGTTCAGCAGCTAGAAAGTAGTAGGCTGAAATTGACTCAGCTCGAGCAAGAGCTTCAACGAGCCCGCCAACAGGTTAACTCCTTTGATTCTGATTTATATGCATTTGTTTTTTTAAACCGATGCATATAAGCACATCAAGATGTTTCTGTTTTGTTTAATGTGTTCCCCAATTGTGAAATTAATTTTGCTTATTCTCTTCTTTCAGGGTATATTCATTTCAAGCTCTAGTGATCAATCACATACAATGAGCGGGAATGGTATATAGTCCTTATGAGGCTTTTTCCCTCTCTTACTTGGTTTGAGTTCTTTTTTCATTTCTTTTGTTGACATCTTTCAATCATCTATTGAAAAATTGTTACCTAAAGTTGTATTAGAAGAAAAGAAACAATATTTTAATTAATTTGAAATACATGTTGCGTTATAGACCTTAATATCAGCCAGTTGCCCAAAGTGTATGTGTCATAGCTCATATGAGTTACTATATTGGTCCATAGGCCATTTTCCCTTGCAATGAGAAGGTAATGCCTGTGATGGCTATTATGGTTCATCTTTGTAGATATGATCTCATAGAGGCTGTTGTCACTAGGACAGTAAATTGATCACAGGCTGATGCTGTTACTTACCACTTTTTGGTGTTACTGTTACTTCCTATACCTCTATAGTTGCAAATGAGATGTAGAGCTTGGAAAATAAATTTGCTATTAAATAGTAATACTATAATTTGCTCAATTTTTATGTTCAGTTGTTCTAGGTCATGTGACTAGCATCCTAAGTTTTATATTTAGCCGGCTTATTTGGGCCAGATTTCTACATTTAAAATATTGGGTAACTAGCATCTTAGTTTTAGGGTAAGCTTGCATAAATAATTTAGCCATGCCTAAGGTACAATTTGGCTGCACTTGGAGAAACCTCTTTTTGGGGGAGCAGGTCAATAAGCTCTTTTTCCCGACAATCTTGTTGTTTGCAGAACTCTAAGGGGTTAGGTCCTCTGCTTTGATAACCTTGAACCAAAAATACTCAAAATGGCAAGAACATTTTGTAATGCAAATATGCTGATCTGTATTGCTAGGTGTAGTACTTCTGGCGTTGAACCCCATTCTAGAGGCTTGAGAATCATGAGGTCTGACATGTTCTGAAATGAACAAATGTTCTTCATTTTATAGATTCAAACTGTTTGTTAGAGGGATAAGGGCCAAGGCATCTAAGCTAGGCCAATGCTGGGAAATATTTTTGGCATTCAGAGGCCATGTTTCACTTTTAATCCTTAGGTTGAAACATAATGTTCCAGTCTAGATCCTCAATCTCACCTTTTAATTGTAAAACTTTTAGTATATGTACTAAAATATAGCAATTACATCCAACTACTACTAAAGATTAATATGATAGACAGAAATGCCCAAATGTGGCTCTGGTTTGATAGTCAGTTTGCACTAGTAATCAATATAATAGTAATTTGAAAATAACTTGGACTCAAAAATTATCAAATAGTTTGGAACAATTTCTCATGGTGGTTTCTCTTTTGCCTATTTGTTGCAAAGTTCTGGTTTGCAATTTAATCACAGCTTCATCATTTTCATGTTGGTTATTCTTCGCCAAGTCACTACCTTACCATAGCTGTGAGTGCATGCTGAGATGTAAGCTTTACTGATAGAAATTCTAATATATTAGAGAAAGCAACAACTTCAACGAAACCCTAAGTCCCAAGCTACAATATATTATGGAAGAGCTAAATTCTTGAAATTGAAGGGTGAGAATCAAAGATATTTTGTTGAAAAATTAAGGGCTAAAGGAGAAAATGAGCTATCCATATGCATGTGTGTATGTGTGTATACACATTATTTTGATAAATGCCTGTATATTTTTAACTTTGTCTGAAATAGGTGATTCAAGCTTAAAGGTGTATTCCACTGCTGCTCAGGTCAAGTGAAATTTTGATCCTAGGAAATTAGGTGTTTCATTTAGTGTGTGAAATATCGAGTCAGATTGCATAGAGGGTTAAATAGCATATCATCAATATGAGTCCATCTCCTTCACTAATAGGGTTTGAAAACAGCCCTAAACCAAACTTAAGGATCAATCTTACCCAGCTTAGGCTCAAACTTCCCCAGATTGTTTCAAAAGCTCATGCTTCGAGAGGCTCCTTGATAGGTTGACCAATCCTCCCTGCTTCTGATGGTGGAAGTTCTTTGGTGAATTTTGCAATCTGTGATGCAATTTAAATGGATTTTATGTTCAACTGCTATAATACACATTTAATGTTTTCTTGTTGGGGTGTCTTTATTTATGTCCTTTGTTGCTATTATTTTAATTGCCATTCTGTAAGTATTAATTCTGCATCAGAAGGTAGTGATTAGCTTTTTGACTGCATTCTTTGTACAGGTGCTCTGGCATTCGATGTAGAATATGCACGTTGGCTAGAAGAGCACAACAGACAGATAAATGAACTAAGGGCAGCAGTCAATTCACATGCAAGCGACGCTGAACTACGCACAGTTGTGGACAGTGTTGTGGCACACTTTGAAGACATCTTCAGGCTGAAAGGTAATGCAGCAAAAGTTGATGTCTTCCACATTTTATCAGGAATGTGGAAGACTCCTGCCGAGCGATGCTTTTTATGGATTGGTGGTTTCCGCTCTTCTGAACTCCTTAAGGTACAAGTTTTCTTTGAATTAGATATATTCCCATACTCTATTTTTATTATTATTTTTTTACTTGCAATGGAACAAAATTGTTGAGGACATATATTCTGGTTTATGCAGAAACTTTGTAGTGTATTTCTTATTTGAAGGAAGATGATGATTTTGTGTTGTATTACTTGTCCAACATGTTGCCTACGGAGCTTCTTTTAACCTATCTATGATATTTTAACATCAAGAAGTAGTACCATGTCTTTACTTGTTTGCATTGATGATGGATGAACTTAAAAAGATCTTTATAATGAAATTTCTTGTTGCATTCTATTTTCTGTTGATATTGTTTCAATTAATGAGCATAAGCAAAGTGCAAAAATGAGCAGCTTGAAAATTTGATTTTTTTTTTTTTAAATTAAAAAAAAGGAAGAGCATAGGATTAGAAAAACTTTAGAATTTATAAAATGATAAAAGAAATGCACATAATGTAAAGCCAGTGAAATGAATAATTGAGACTTGAATATTATTGGAAGCTTCACTTAAAGTGCAAGATTTATCACCTTGCAGTATGGGCCACTTGGCCCTTTTGTTTTTTTCTGTTAGCACTGTGGTCCCCCCCCCCCCCCAAAAAAAAAAAAACTTTATTCTGATGTTTTTAACCTTATTGTGCCATGCCTTAATGCCATTTTTCTGTTATGTGGTTTGAAAATTTATCACTCAACCCCCACACTTTAATGGGCTAAATGTCAATCCATTAGAAAAATAGCAGAGCAGCATCATGACAATTTAGGAAGCATATCTAAATGACACATCTTAGTCCGTGGGATGACAATTTGATTATGGCTCAAGGTTCTGGGGGTTTGACTGAAGGTTCTCCAAAAATTATTGGTCGGTATATGCTCAAAACAGATAACTTTGTCTGGTATCAGCCATTGGAAAGGTAGAATGAGGATGACGCGGCTCATTAGACTAGGGAAAGGTGGACCAGTTGGGGAAATGCCTAAGGAGTGTTATTTGACTTTGGAATTCCATCTCAACTAAATGAAATTTGTCTAAAATTTCAATCATAATAGTAATTTCATCCCTGCAAAGTTTCAAAGTATTTGATAGTTACTTTGCACATTGTTGCTGTAGTTTGAGGGGCAAAAATAGATTAGCTTCATTTTTATAGTTGAGATGAAGAAAATAACACTGTGAGTGGAGAACCAGGTCAAGAGTTTTTATATGTCAATCAAAAAGGGTGCAATGCCTTAGTGAGAAGCTAGATTCTTACATCGAGGATGTCAAAAAGGCTAAATGTCATTCCACTTTTTTCCAATAGCTGTTTGCTTGGCTTCATTTCTTGGTTTCAATAGGACTTCTTAGGAGTGTTCTATCTACTATTATCTAAAAATAATGTGCCACTCTTCAGAAGAAGTGAATTACAAGCTGTGAAAAGGTCTAAATCAGTTTCAGATTTACACTTACAACCACAATTTAAACTCGAAACTGCCACTCGCATTCATAATATCATAATCCTGGTCTGTTGCTTTCTGTAAATATAAATCATTCAGCTCTGACTGCTGGTTGGGCTGAGGTGATGGTTCCAAGTTTATTAGCAGTTCTTCTCAAGGAAGAAATATCAGTATGATTTATTATGTCCCCAGAAGTATGATGCATTTGGTTAGTACTTACCTGGTTTGGTGATTTTGTTTTATCTATTCGAGTTTGCTGTTTCTTACATTTTATGAATTACGCTGTTACAGCTTCTTGTGAATCAATTGGAGCCTTTGACCGAGACGCAGTTGGTGGACATCTACAACTTGCAGCAGTCATCTCAACAGGCAGAAGATGCACTATCACAAGGAATGGAGGCACTACAACAATCTCTGGCTGAGACTTTGGCTAATGGTTCACCAGGTCCATCAGGCTCCTCTGGTAATGTTGCAAACTACATGGGCCAGATGGCCATGGCCATGGGAAAGCTAGGAACCCTTGAAGGTTTTGTTCGTCAGGTAAAGTTCTGCTCATTTGTTTCTTCCCCCAACTAATATATTCCAACTAAAACCACATGAATTTGGTGCAAATCTTATGATGGCTGCTTTAGGGTTCCCCATTCTTTGATTCAAACTGATAATGTGGTTAATCAATTTGTTGATTCTTTTGCTCTGGCCCGATGTTCTTTCTTTTTACTTGGTCTCGTTGGTCTCATTTTCCTTTTTAATTTTGATTCCCTTTTTGGGCTAATAGGCGAAAGCATATGCTTATCCTTAAACCTGTTAGTACATTTTCTCAAACTTTTCTGGGGTGCAATCAAGTCCTCATTTATTACTTTCTTTTTTTTTTTTAATTATATGCCATCAATGGAAGCTGGCATGGCTATTTATTATTCTTCACAAACGTAAATTTAATGAAATGGACTTTTGTTCCATCTAGAACTTGACATGTGAGACAATGTTACTTTTCTCTCAAGGGTTTATATGGTTGTAAAATCATTTACCCGTAGGGAAATCACAAATTTTTTCCTCTGATCTTTATGGTGTGCCTTCAGACTTTATCTCTATTTCATGTTCTTTGGCACTCCTGCTACCCCTGAAATAATGGCCCGGTGGAAGAAGCAATAGACTGCAATGATGGCTTCCTTACTATTCACTTATGTTTTTACTTTCCTTTTTATTGTTATTTAAAAAAACGACCATTTTCTATCTATTAAGTTTTTGGTGTAATTCATTGTTACACGAGATGTCAGAGAGGATTAATTAAACACTCTCAACCACTGTTTCAAAAAAAAAAAAAAAAAAAAAAAAATCATCTGGAATAGTTGCTATGACCACAAGTTATTGTCAGCAGTTGCTTAAAATTGAGTTATCGTATGTGTGCTTCCTTAAAAAATATTTGAGAAGCATTATTCTAATTGTTTGTTGTTGCCACTGAATCTTCTCTGGTGAATCTCTAGGCGGATAACCTTCGACAACAGACTCTGCAACAAATGCACCGGATATTGACAACTAGGCAATCAGCCCGTGCAGTGCTTGCAATCAGCGACTACTTCTCAAGGCTTCGAGCTCTCAGTTCTCTATGGCTAGCCCGTCCACGTGAATAAGAAGTTTGACCTTCTTTAATTAATTTATTGCAGAAACTTCAGCCCACACCAGCAGATCGAGTTACAGTCCTAGATGTAAATTTTTTTTTGCGGGGGGTGGTTGGGCGGCAGCTTCTTCCGAGTCTTTATAGCAACTAATCCTTTACTGCTGTGAAGCAATGTATCTTGTTCTCATACCGTGTCTGCATTTGTCACATTATGCTTGTTTATTAACGTGTTGTAAGTTTATGTTTAAATGACAGGGCACAATACTCTAATCATAGTGAGACTAGAATTTGAAGAAATGCAGAGAAAATGTACTACTTGGTTTTGGTGTATTGATTTGTATACCAGAAAGATAGGATAAATGCTGTTGAAATGAACATTGTTCTTCCAGGTTGGTCCTTAAAACATTGGGTTTTTTATGCCCTCTCTCGAAGCTGTTATTGTTGATGATTTCCCAATAAAGGTTCTTAAGAACTATGTCTTTGTTTTTGAGCAAGCACAAGTATGTAGATGTACCAACATTGCCTCATCAAATTATGATGTCCTAAAATTGTACGGCAATTGTCAAGTGCTCTTGTGCTACGATGCTTCTCTGATTCAGATAAAAGCATCAAGTTCTCAGCTGTTATTTCTCTTACAAATGATGGATAACTTACCAAATAAGGAAACCACTAGGGTTATCCTAGCAGCAAGCTAGGAAATTGTTCATGAACTGGAGTATGGACTATGTACCACTAGGCACTCGCACTTAGTGGGTTTATGGTGACTAGTAGCTACTGCATGTGGGTGGGGCTTTTGTAACAATGCTGAGAGGGTATTTACATTGGTTTCCAATTTCTCTTTGTTCTTATCTGCTCTTCAAGAAAGGATTTACAGCTAAGGCCATGTCATTTGGGGTTGTACTCTTCTTCAAAAAAGTCGATTCCGTCGTGCAAAGAAAATTTTCAATCATAGTGAAAGCAAAAATTTTACATTCTCAAGAAGGCATGACACAAGTGTGGCAGTCGTCATGCTTATGATCTCAATCCTTCATAAACACTCGGATGAAACCAAGGGCTAGCTAGAGCCGTGAGCAGCAGTCTTCTGCAGCACCACCCCAGATAACTCGTCCATGTTTAGCTCCACACCTTTGGGCAGCTCCAATCAAAGGAGTGCACAAGACTCCCCACCATGTACCCTACAAGTGCAACTGCCATCTTTATACCTGCTTATATTCTTCTTCCGGACCCAAATGGTATGAGCTCAAAGTCATTGCCCCAAGGCTCAATCTTTGCGTATTTTTGGCTGACAAACCTATCTGGATTGAACTCTAAAGAATTATCCCATACCTCCGGATCTCGCCTTCTTGCCCATACATTAACAAAAAGCCTGGAGTTCTTGGGTACGTAGTAGCCGTCAACTTCACAAGCCTCAACTGATAGCCTTGGAAGAGAGAGTGGTGCAGCTGGGTGTAGCCGTAGGGTTTCTTTGACTATTGCTTGTAGATATGGGAGATTCTGTATGTCTGACTCTTCTAGCCGGCGGGATTTTCCAATGACTTGGTCTAACTCTCGCTGTGCGTGTTTAAGAATGCTAGCTTTCTTTAGCATTTCGGCTAGTGCCCACTCGGTTGTGTTTGCAGCTGGATCAGTGCCAGAAACAATCAAGTTCTGCCAAGATTTTGACACCGATTTCATGTTACAATGCAGCTCCAATTACAAGCATTTTGAGGTTTAAGTTTTATAGCTGTAGAAATCAAAATTGTTGTTTTTAAGGGAATGCTTGTGAGTAAAAAGGAAAGAAGAGCAATAAACGATTAATAAAACGAATTTGGAATTGATTTAAGGGGGTCAAAGTTGAACATTGCGTTATATAACTTGATTTAGTTTACAATTTTTGTTTTCACCCGAGTGAAGATTTGTTGTCCTCCAAACCCTTGCAAAATTGGTCTTTTCCAAACCACTTGGTTATTTGTTCCATATCCACTAGTTTATGTCCTACTAGGTAATGACAGACAAAATGCACATACCTGAAGAAGGGCTTTCACATGGGTGATTGTGAGCTCCAAATCATCAGATTTCGCCATAGATTCCTTGACAAAATCAAGAAAATCTGGATTCCCTTGCGCTCGTGATGCTAGGGAGTGCTCTTCTACCATTTTTACTAAGAGGGCATCAAAGTTCTTGTGTATGCTCTTCCTTCGTCCCTGAATTCCTTGCAAATCCATCCAAGCAATGGAGGGTATGAATTCCGCAGTAGAGAAATGCACGCTTTTAACACAAAAAATAATAAAAAAAAAAATTTAAAACAACACATTTGGAAAAAAAAATTTCAAATCTAGCACTCAAATGTCGGGTTTTGAAAACTCGACATGATGTCGAGTTTTCAAAAATCGATATAAGTAATGCATGAACGGTATCTATATTGAGTTTTCAAGACTCGATATGACACTGTTCACGTGAATAGTATTATGCATATCGGTTTTGAAAACCCGATATTAAACCGTTCACATAAATAGTATTGTTGTCATGTTAGGTTTTGAAAACTTGACACGTGGCTGCTAGGTTTGGAAATTTTTTTCCCACCGTGTTATTTTAAAATTTCTTTTTTATTTTCGGTGTCAAAAGCGTGCATTACTCCTCCCCAGTATTGAACAACCCTGACAATCCCATTTGCTCCACAACCATGTCCTTGAACTCATTTGACTCTGAACCTAGTGTGACGAAGACGCGACGATTTATGCTCACTAGCACTATCATATTTGCCATGGCACATCCTAGCATTTCCGGTACCTTAATGGGCTTAACGCCTAGGGGCATCTCAAATATTGTATGGATCATAAACGCAATTTCAGCTAACCCTAATTGGAGCCCATTCACCTAGTGCCTTAGTTCCAAGCATATAAGGATTACTCAACTTTCTATAAGCTTTCCATCTTGCTCCGTGGTCAAGAAACACAGTCTTGTGCATTGTAAGCGACGTATATAGCCACTGGAATCCGTGGTCTGTTGGGAAAACATTGATCCAGATTTTTGAGAAATGCTCGAGCTGTGCTAGGTTTTGAGGCGATCACCACGTCACAAGAGCCTAATTTCATGAACATTATGGGACCATTTTGGCTAGTGAGACATGGGGGATGTCCCCTGGAGCAACCGAGGATGGGCCATCCTTTAGGACCCGGCGGCAAGCGCCTGGTGACCCTCGGAGAAGGCTTCGCACAAAGTAGTGGGTGACAATAAAGAGAACAAAAACCAACGTTGGTTGCTTTAGTCGGAAAAAAGTTAAGTTCTCTTAATTAATTATGGTAGTGAATTCGACTCTTTATGAGTACGAAAAAAATTATGTTTGGATACCTCTCCCGAAAAGGGACCAACAGTAAGTCGATCCAGATTAGTAGAAACGAAACTCTGGATACCGGATGAAAAATAAAAAAAAATAATAATAATAAAGAGAACAAAAGCAAAAATAAGCTCTAGGACAAGGACAGTGTTCAACTTCATTTGCTTTGCAGGAATTAATTTCCAGCTGAATGGTTTCTAAGCTGTTTAGAATGTCTAGGAAGCTTATGGTAATTTGCTGATCCTTGGAGTTTTGGGGGTCACGGGAGAGACTGTTGCCACCCGCGGGACCACCCTTTTATTTTCGCAAAGCACCCACCCGTGCACTTGACGCTTTTATTTAAAAAAAGAAAAGAGAGAGAGAGAGAGAGAGAGAGAGGGCAAAGTTGTAATTAAACGTGTTGTGAGTGAGTGAATTCTGTGGGCCAGAACTAGACGCTTAGGGTTACTACAGTAGTTTTAGGGAATTCAAGTCAACCGATTCGTACTCCGCGCAAATTAATACAATACCTGAATCCAGGGACTTCTATCTACGACATAGTTGGTTTCAACTGTTTTAGTTTTGGGAGAGAGAAAACTATTTTGTTTTTTCACAGAGGTTAAATTTAAAATAATTTAATTTTTTTAAGAAAGAAAATTAATATGTTTAAATATTTTAGAGAGAAAAAATTAAATTTTATATTTTTTTAAAGAGAGAACACTTAAAATACAATATGTGACAACTTTTTTAATAAAAAATATTAATATGGTTAGTTGCATAGGGAGGAAAATAAATTTTGATTTTTATAGAGAGAGAAAACACAAAATTAATGTATTTAGATGGAAAAATGTGAATTAAATAAACTTTTTTAGAGAGAAAATTTTGATATGCTCAGTTTTACAGAGAAAAGACCAATTTTGGCTTTTGTATTGGGAGAAAACTTAAAATCAAAAATAAGAATTAAATTGACTTTTTAAATAGAGAAAATATAAATTAAATTAATTTTTAAAGATATAATTAATACATTTATTTTTAGTAAGAAAATTTGAATTTGATTTTTGCAGAAAGACAAAACTTTAACTAGTTTATTTGCAGAGAAAGAAAAACTAATATTTTTTTATAAACAGAAAACTGAATTAAATAAAGGGAGAAATTAATGAATTTAAAGAGAGAAAAGTTATTTTTTTTTAGTGAGAGAGTGTTTAAAATTGATATGTTTAGAGAAAAAATACGAATTACATTATTTTTTTTAAAAAAAATTAATATGTTTAATTTAATTGAGAAAATATAAATTGTGTTTCTGTTTAGAGAGAAAACTTAAATAATATATTTAAAGAGAGAAAATATAAATTAAATTAATTTTACTATCTAACTTTTTTCCATCTAATTTTTTTTTATCAATTCCAAATTGTATTTTTATTATAAGAATAACATTTCCTTTTAAAATTTTTCTATTGTATCAAATATGTCCATGGACCCCGTATACTAAATAAATGAGAAAGGAAGAGAAATGCTTTGTAGAAACAGATTCCTCATTAGAACATGATTTTGAGTGATAACAAGAACTTTTACCTCGATCAGAAATAGAATCTAGATTCTTTAACCATTTCCCACATAAACTTGGAAGGTAACTTTTGTCTCCAATAATAATTAGTTGATTTGGATTTCATGTATGCGCAAAACAAAGATCTTTGTAGCAAGCCAACTATCTCCTGCACCCTTCTAAATCTCCCTGCTTCTTACTCAACACCATGACTTTGTCCAAGTACGTCGACAGATAACAAGAGCAAGCCATTATATTAATTGAAGTCCTGTTATTTTAATCCACTTGCTGAAGCAGCCTCATGTGCCTGACGAAGACGCTCCCTCTGGCAAAAAATAGAGAAGAACAAAAACTAACAAGGATGAAGATCCAAGAGAAGAAAAGAACATACAGCCATTTCTCTAAGTCAAAGCTGCGAAGTGGATCAAGATTCAACTTTCACATGATATTTCCAAGCTTCCATTCAATGATTACAACTCTCGCATGCACACCTACTCAAGCAAGTACCTAATGTTTGGATTATAGGGAAAGAAAATTCAATTCTTCTATGACTCTTCACAACAAAGTCCATCATAACTCACATTTCCATCCTCTACCAAGCATGTCCCGTCGCCCTATAACTATGAATTATATATATCCACCTGTAGAAAGTAATAGAAAGTAGGAACTGGGGTCCTTCCTTCCACCATGTGTTTTATTTTGTTTGTATAGATGGCAGGAGTGCAACACACATAAAGGTTCAACTAAAATTCAGGAAACTTGCAGTATAAGGCAGAATAACAAACATTGAATGATAGCCAAAAAGACAAGAAATGGGCCATTGGAGGAAGGGTTAAGCAGAACGGAAAAGTGGTTAAATTTGTTCAATACAAATTCTAAGGCTTATACTCTAATCCAAGGATAAATAGAGAAAGAACAAAATTCTTTTAAGAAAATTAATCATCAAAAGTCTATTACAACAATGAAAATCAAAGCTTAAATATCAAAAGTTCAAAAAGGAAAGAAGAAACATCAAATTCAGAAAAACAGAAAGCTGGATTGTGGCCAGATTGCCCCGTTGATCCAATATTAGCACGCCAGTGCTATGCAGATCAACCCTGCATTTCGGACCCATCGCCCCAGCAATGGAAGCTCCTAAGGTCCCCTCATGTTCAGCCCCAGCAGTCCAATTGGACTGCTCCAGTGGTTCCCTCTCCATGTCAAACCCCTTTGCGGTCAATCTACCGTGCCAGCAGTTCTTTTGGAACCCTGGGCATCGGAAATCACCCCAGCGATTTTGGCTGCTTCCTTTCTCTCACATCTTCTTAGCCTTCATCTGCTTATCCAATTGTTTTTCAAACTCTTCCACAAGACGTTTTATGTCATTCTCCCCCACTCTAGGACTCCACATCAAGCTTGTCTCAAAACTCTTCCTCAAGCCTTCATCTCACTTCCTCATGCACGCCCTGAGCCTGCTCGGTTATCATCTGTGCCGACTTGCTAGCATCTATAACTTTAAGCAAAGAATGAAGTTCCAGGGCATGAATTGGTGGTTTCATATAAACAATCTCAAATGGTGTCTTCCCTATGGCATTATGTCTTATGCTGTTGTGCGCAAATTTGACTTGAGCTAAGGCAGGATCCCATTGCTTAGTCCTGTCTCCACTAATGCTCTTATTCAAGTTCCCAAAGTTCGATTTAAGGATTTCATCTGATCATCAGTTTGAGGATGATCTGTACTACTAAATTTAATAAGAAATTGAAGATCCTTCACAAGGTAAGCCACAACGGTCTAAAAAAGAACCTCGTGTCACAATCAGATGTAATGCACTTGGGCACCCCATGTAACCTCAACATCTCGAGAAAATAATTGCCCCACATTGTTCGTATCAGTTTGCTTCTTGCAAGGAAAGAAATATACCATCTTTTAACACCTGTCAACCACAACAAAAACCAGATCCATACTTTTCCGAATTCATGATAGCTCTAACATGAAATCCATAGATAAATTCTCCCAACTATGCTCTGAAATTGGAAGTGACATGCGTAACCTGGTATTTTGAGATTGATAGCACCATTGCACAATCTTGTACACATCCCTCTTCAAATACAACCAAAAGTAATTTTCTTCCATAGCTGCACTTGTCATATCTAGACATGGCCATTGTCTTGGAAACACCAGTTTTAGTTCTGGAAACGATGATTTTGGTTCGAGAACTGCTGGTTCCCAATTCCTAATTCAAAGGAATCAAAACCAAAGCTTGAAGGGGCAGTTTTGATTCTAATTCTAAAACTGTCATAATGAGATTGATAGCACCATTGCACAATTTTGAAGAAATGCTGCGTACATATATGCCCACCCTCCTTCTACCCCCGCAAGGCGAGGAGCACTTTGTGTATGGGATGAACTTTTAAATACATATTTTAAAAAATCATGGGTTCGAACAACCAGTTCTCAATTCTTTAAAACCGAAACCGAATCTTTAGACATGTTCTAGTTCTAGTTCCTAAATCGTGAACCAGTCAACAATTTTCTAAACCGTTGATCATTGTTTGGCTCATTCCAATTCCACATTTCGAACAAAACCTTGGCCATGCCTAGTCATATCTATACCCTCATAACCTTTTAGACCTCTGTCATGCAGTTCCAACTAAGCTTTTCTCGAAGTGAAGACTTTGGAATAAACGTCCTTTTAGACCTCTATCATGCGATTTCCAACAAAGCTTTTCTTGAATTGTGAAGACTTTGGAACAAATGTCGATCCCTTTTCATCAATAAAACATCAAAAACATATGGAAATCACTCCAAGCTATTGTTCAAACACTTTTCCTAAACTTCTAATGTTCAGATCATTAGCATACAAGTCCTTCAAACATTCAAATCCCAAGATTTCATTCTATAAGGTGGTCAACAGTGTTGCCCTCCTACGCAATACTTCAACCACCTTATTCCTTATTCTGAATTCTAGACTTGTGCCTCAAACTAAAGCCAATTTTTTGCAGAAATGCTCTCCATTGGGCTTGCGGATCAGTTTGAATTCAAGTTTGACTATTTAAGTACTTCATGATCAGAATAAAACACAAAATCTCAATTGATCAAATAATGTTCCCATATTTTCAACACCAGAACTATAACCTAGAACTCCTTCTCATAGGTGCTCCACTTCTGCGTAATCTTACTCAACTTCTTGTTAAAAAAGCAATCAGCTTTTTCTCTTGAGATGGATACCATCCTAGTGCCACGTGTTATACAACACTTCAAACAACTTGTTAAAATCCAGTAAAACAAGCACCAGTGCATTGCAGAGCTTTTCTTTGATCAAGGCAAAACTACTTTCGTGTTGGTCACCCCACTTAAAACCTCCATTCTTCAAACAATAAGTGATGGGAGCTACTACATCACAAATGTTCCTAATAAATCTCTTCTATCAGTGAAAAATCCACACATCTGCAACCTTTTTTGGCATAGGCCAATCTCAAATCACCCTAACTTTCTTCTCGTCAACATCCATACTATCTGCCCTAACCACAAAACCAAGAAAAAATAACAGTTCGATCGTGAAAACTGCATTTCTTCAAGTTAACATGGAGCTTATTTCCCCAAAAAACATCGAAAACACTCCTAAGATACTCTATATGATCAATCTCATTATGACTCAATATGAGAATGTCATCACAGTAATTAACAACAAACTTATTAATGAAAGGCTTTAAAATGTGTTTCATAAATCCGATAGTATCTCGGGCATTGGACAATCTGAAAGTCATTGTACCCACTCCTCAACCATCCTTGGTTTTGAAAGTAGTCTTCTATTCATCACCCAGTTGAATTCTGATTCATGGTATCCATTCCTCAGACCCAATTTAGAGAAAATTGTAAAACAACTAACCTACTCTAACATGTCTTCCAACCTCATAATTGGAATTTGTACCCAATTGTGATATTATTGATTGTTTGGTTATCCACACATATACACCAATTCCTTAAGAGTTAACAAAGCTGGCAGTGCATAAAGGCTCAAACTCTTGAATCTCCTCTTCTCTAAACAATTCTTCAACCTTCTTCCATAAAATTTTGCCCTCTTCAAAGTCAGGGAAAATTTGGCAACTTGGCTCAAGGTACCAAAACTATTAGATGTTAAATGTCACTCATGCGAGGAAGACTATCTGGCGACTCATCAGACATCATATCCTTAAATTATGACAACAAAGGCTTTACTGCCTTACGTATGTCACTAGACTCACTACCCACAACCATGAGCATCAACTTCACCACCAAAGCATGTGCCTTGTTAACCTCCTTCAATTCGGTCTCTATTTTAGCCATGGTTTGAGTAATAGTGAAGAGAACATCTTTTTTCTACTTGGCTACCCGCTTTATAACTCTCCCAACAATGGCTTCAAGGTGAACCGAATAACATCACTTTTGAATGTATAAATATTGTCTTGACCACCATGCCAAATATCTAAGTCATAGGCTCCTGTTCTATTCAACAAGAGATTACATGCATTCATGTCCAATATGTCGAAATAACCCTTTCTAGATACTTGTCACCGGAGAAAGGAACCTCACATCACTCAGTTATCCAAATCTTCAGTACCTCCCGAATCCAACCCACAATGTATGTGCTCGAATGTTTCTCCACAACAAACTGTAATTCATTTATCATGTACCAACTAATGACATTATTGTGACTCACACCATCAATGATGAGAGTAAACACCTTGTCTTTCACCTTGCATCTGGTTCAAAACAATTCATGCCTTTGCAAATCTTCTTCCTTTAAAAGCAATAACGCCCTCCTTAGTACATAAACTTCTCATTGCTCTTTTTAATAGACCTCGTCTTCCTCTTATCACAATATTTTTTGTGATAAGAATCCCGGACAACATCTTCTGGAAACCTATCTTTTTTATCGGTCATTACACTCACCAGACACTAATGAGGACAAACATTTGAAGTATAACCCTCATGATTGCATCTGCAACACTTGTTTTTCTTCGGTCCATTCATATCATTGTCTAATGTAGACACTCCTATTCGGATTTACCCGCGAAACTCCTGTTGGTTGATTAGACTCAAGTGCTTTACCCCTATTAATTGAATCCATTCAACTGTCTGCTGGAACCAACCATTTCTGAAAATCCATCCCAATGCCCCATTCTATCAACATCTGTTCTGACATTAAAGGCTTATTCTTAGACCACACAACTATATTCAACACTCGCAAGCCAATCTCCTTCATAAGAGCCGGCTTTAACCTCTCTAGGAATCAAACTACTTAATGTCCCTGAACCTCATTCAAATTACTTATTTTCCTCCAATTGAAGAACCTCAGCCAAAGTCCCAATGGGTCTCTCGTTATTCCTCCTAATTGCTACTAGTTTATCCCACCAAATTTAAACCCCTTGTTTTGGTTTCAATTCTACTACTTTAATCATCCCAATGCCTGTGATCTTCGTATTTCAAAGAACCTATCACACTCTGCTACCCGGTCCACATACTTCTCAAACTCCTAAATCACCACCAAACCCATGATCTCAACCTTCAAAGAAAAATCACGACTTTCATTATCATACATGAGATTTCCACGTTCACATCCTCCAACACCACCTCTACATCCAACATACAGATTTTCCCAATCAAACCCAAGATTCGGGCGACAATAGGCAACTCTGACATGTTTTCCTTCTTGATTTTGAGATTTACCATAAGGGCTCCAACCATGGTCCGACGTTCCATAGAACCTCGTCAAGTTTCACTCCATTGTAGTAAATTGTTCGATTTAACTAGTTAGAGTATCAAACACAACCCACAATTTTCAATTGATCTTGCAAGAGAGTGTGTTCCCTTCCACTTCAATTGAATTTTCGTGATTGTTCATCACTTCAGAAAAGACCTACTCTAATACCAGTTGACACGAATTGAAACGTGATTGAATTTGTTCAGCACAAATTCTAAGGCCAAAATCTAACCCTAGTATTGAAAAAGAAAGAACAAAATTCTACTAAGAAAATTACAAGTCAAAAGTCTATTACAATAATGAAAATCAAAGCTTAAATATCAAAAGTGCAATAAGGAAAGAATAAATATCAAATTCAAATAAATAAATAAATAAATAAAGGTGGATTGCGGCCAAATCACCCCAGCAATCCAATATTATTATATTAGCACCCCAACACTACGTAAATCCCCCGCAATTCTGACCCATCACCCAAGCAATAGAAGCTAAGGCCCCCTCATGTTCCAACTGCTCCAGCTGAGAAAACTCTACACTCACTTTACCATGTCGCGATTCACTAAAACCACCCCAGCGGTTCCACTGCACCCACGGTTCTTGGAAACTGCCCAATGGTTTTAGCTGTCTTTAAGCCTCCTTTCTCTCATATCTTCTTAGCCTTCCTCTACTTGTCCAATTGTTCTTTAAGCTCTTCGGCAAGATGTTCTATGTCAGGGGGAAAGGTCTCTCACCTCCCATTCTTGTTCTTACTCTTGGGCCCTATCCCGGTTGCCATTCAATCATACCAACCGACAAAACCTAAATTTAATAGAGAAGCTCAAGTATACCTCAAATTTTTTCCACGCTCAAGATTGCTTGTCCATTTTCTTGGCCCAGGTTTTGTGCTCCACAATTCTCAGATGCCACAATAGTGATAAATGAATTTAAGGAAGAAAATAGAAATTGTGCTCAGGATGGAGATCTAATTCCTCTCCAACATGATTACTTGCCATACAGGTCAGAAAGAAACAACATTCAAGAGTTTCCTTTCTGTTCTATAGTCCGTATCATCCAAGATACGAAAAGCACCATTAAAACATAAACAAGAAAAGCAATTCTAAGTTCTGCCAGTTCCAGATGTGATGTAAAAGAAAGTCAAGAAGAGATAAGAACAGAGGGTTTATTGAACTAAAAATGGGGAAAAAAATAAATCTTACCCATCTTTCCCAGTATGGAAGGAAGCAAACAAAGTCGTACACTGGAGTAATGGTTGAAACCAAAACAATATTCACTCCAGTAAACAACAAAAGGGCTGTCATAGGCCTTGATTTGTGCGGCATCTTATTTCTGCTTAAGCTTGTATTCGTGCGATTATGTGCTGATTGTTCAACAGTCCTATGAGTAAAATATGTAAAAGATGGCTAATAACCATGTCCAGGTACATAGGCAAGGACACAGCACTGAGGAATAGGATAGGCAACGACAGCACATACAACTCAAGAATGACATCAAGTTAAAGGGTTGGGAACAATCCCAACTGAGTCTGGATCAGAATGAATAAAGCAGAAACAGAAGCCATAACGGTTCATTTTTGTTTCAATCCAACATAGCACTGGTTAATTTAATATCGGGCCATGCAACACAAACACAGGACCCTAATGCCTCAACATCAAAGTATTTGCTACTAACAAGGTGCAGGCGCTAAATACGTCCAAAAATACACAAAAGGACACATTTTCTAGGACAAGCTTGGATCACAATTTGTGCAAGTTCAACTAGTTCATATGTGAATGATTAGGTTTGGAACCATATAGAACCTGATACAACTTAATCACAGCCATGGCTCACATCAGCCGGACACACAAGACACAAGGGTCCCCTGTTTAACAAAAAAATCATTCCAGAGTCAACAAACCAACTAGATTCTGTTCAGATCAAGCTGATTAACATGTCCCTCATTTTGAAATTTCAAAATCATGCAACAACAAGACCCTCATTCAAACACATTAGAATTGAGACTAAGTAAAAAACCCACATCTATCTCAAATTAACAAAGACTGAAGTCCCATTGAAGCAAGCCAGGTTGTCCATTTTCTCACTTGCCACCCAACTTGGTTCATGTTTTTCCATTGTTATGGCAGGTTTACATATAATCAGAATTCCAATCTCGATTTATTTTTTGATACATGCTCATGAATGTGCCACGAACTTTTGTTCCTAATATAATTATCCATTTCTCTAAGCTCCAAACCAGTAACAGGAGTCACTACAACATAGGCGGATCATAAGTAACATAAAAAGCACTAAGAACAGTAGATAATTGAGGCCAATAAGTAAACTAAACAAATGAGAATTGGCCAATCATATGACATGGTGATTCTCTTTTATTTATGTCAAATGAGAAATCAAGGAGAAATAAGTATGAAACTTCTCTGTGAAAAGAAAAGGAAAAAAAAAAATAATAATAATTAGATAATAAGTTTTAATAAAATTGACAAGAAATATCAACGGCCCGCCAAAAAGTGAATATATCCCAACAACCTCTAATAAATAAAAATAACAATGATTAACTGTCATAAGCATAATTATGGAGCAAAAACATAATAGAATTTGCTTTTTCTCTCTATCTTGTTCACGTAAAATATGCATATGAATCCCTCCACTTTGTCATCATTTGTCTTCGAAACAAGCTTTCCCTTCTCAATAGAAACTAGACAACCACGATGCCATTAAGAACTAGATAATCAACTCATTAACAACTAGATTGTATGCCATCAATTTAGCTGCAGCTTTTGTCCCCAAACTAAAACCCAGAGTAAAACCCTTAATTATAAACTTGAACTGGACCTACAAATGGGAATCCATAATTATAAACCTCTCTGTCTGGTAGTGTCCTTTAGACGTGTGAAAATCAAGTCAAAAACTCAACCGGTGCAGTATTACACGAATAGATGGTTGCAAATCCTCTTGGGTAGTACTCCGTAGTGTCTACAAAGAGAATATTGATGCACAGGGCTGACTCCTCTGTCTCTGTCTCAGACACATTTTATCAAACAAGTATCGTTCAGACATGCTTTAAATGAGGTCCATTAATTTAATTTTTACAAAAAAACAGTAATCGGCAATCAAATACGAGAGAGAACTACAGATTGTTTGAAAGGCAAGCTGCATACAATAACAAAGACAATAAACACGTATGGTTTTTAACAGCGTAACACAGAGAGAGAGAGAGAGAGAGAGAGAGAGAACATATTTTACCTAGCAGTGATGCAAAGTAAAGACGTCTGTCAAGCGCGGCAAGGACGATCAAAGGGAACTGAAAATGAAATCCAGGAGGGGAGAGAGACAGAAGGAGGATTCTTTCAACCCAGTTCCGATTAAGTGACCATCACACGTGAAAAGAAGACGCAAAGAGGCGCTAGGAGGAGCCGAGCGAGAAGAGAAGTTAAATGTGAGAGATAGTTAACCGTCGTTGAAATGCTTTAGATGGGAACCGGTGAATCAATTATTATTATTATTATTACTATTATTATTATCATTAATATTATTATTATTGACGATAATTTATTTTCATTTTTTATTAATTTTAATTTTAAATTTTTTATTTTTACTCCCAAATTTTTAATTTTATATTAATCTCTTTTATTTCTTTTACATATATCTAAAACTCAATTTATTGTTTTATATATCATTAATATTAAATAATTATGTTGATTTAATTAAATTTAGTTCAAATCAATTTATAATTTTAAAAAATAAAACTTTCTGGATATACATAACAATTATTTGTTGGTTCCAAACTGGCTTTATGATACCACAGGTAGACCCAAGAAAATAAATGGTATTCTTTTTTGAAGAAAATCTGAAAGTTAGGTTTGATGGAAGATCGTCAAAACACAATTTCAATGGTAGAATAAATTTTGGGTGACAAGAAGGATCTAAAGTTAAATAAGAATACATATAAAAAAAAGATTTTTTTTTTTTTTTTAAAATCTCTCTCTTTCTCTCTCTCTCTCTCTCTCAACGAGGCCATATATAAGTTTTTTGTACCTGCATTTTGTGCCGTATATTTATTGAAACTTTCACTTGTGAAATAAAATTATTTTAGTAATATATTTACAAAATTAAATAGCAGTAATCATTTATTATGCAAAAAATAACCCCAACTGATTATTTTTCCATCAACTCTTTTTTTAATCACAATGTCTTTCATTTTCCAAACTAAAAATAAAGATAAATATATGCACATTGAATTAAAAAAAAAAATGTTAATAGTATTTTGATATACATCTCAAATTGTTATGACTGTTTAAATACTATTATGGCAATGTCTTAATTTATATATAGTTTAATATGTTTAGAGTAATTGAAGGATGGATATATTTAAATTCAAGAGACTTGTTTATGTGATTCTTATAGTGTTCTTCGTTTTTTTTTTTTTACTAATCAATATCTGAAATCATACGCTAACTATTTAGTCCGACTATTATTAGATCTAATTTAAGGAAATTTTTTTCAATATAATTTTTTCTATTTTCAAGTTTTGAAATCAAAATTTAGTTAATAAATTTAATATCTTTATCCATTAAACCGACTGTCTATTAATACATTGTATGCTTCCTTGTCAATACTTTTCTTCTTGAAAAGTATGAAACTTTTGATCAATCAAAGTCACAATAACAAAGTGGAAATTCAAAAGTTCAAATTTTAAAATCATACATAAATGCCAGGGAATAGAAAAGATGGTATATAAAGACCAATCATGAAGTATATTATAATAAATACAGCATCAAAATTGCAAAACAAAAATAATTTCATTACTACTCAGTGAAGAAGATCTATTTCTAACAAAGTAAAACACAATACGATGGATGTATTATCAAAACTAGTTTATATATTATATTTGTAAACCAAATCGGTGGAGATAAATTCTCAAAACACTATCTTTTTATTTATACCTTATTTAAAATAATATCTTTCATATTCTAAAATACAAATATTAGACGATGAAAAACAAATATGTATATTAAATTCGATATAAAATGACAAAAAGATGTTATAATAGTAAATTATACGTGAACATAACTTTAATAAACATCATTGATAAACCATAATACTATTCAGAAATCAAAGATGAAAAGTACATCATTGAGAACATAATTTTAATAAACATACCAACACAAGCTATGCTACGAACGCTTTGTATTTTTAGTTAGTAACCTAAATATTTTGGGCCGTTTAGCAACGACGCTTTGGTCGCTTAAGTTTTGTACGTACGATACCGTCGCAATTTTTAATGAATAGCTTTTCAGTTTTAAAAAAATATAAATTTTATTTTATTTTAAAATATATAATATATAAATTATATATATGATATCGTAACGATATCATTCGATTCATAAAATGATTCAATCAAATCTATCTATAAAACAATAAATAAATAGGTTGTTCAATTTTGAAATCATCGAAAAAAAAAGAAAATAAAAATAAAAATATGACAAATCACAAGTCACGTGGAGGAGCACGTGAGGGGGAAGTGGGTGAGAGCATCTAAATCAAGAACAGGACCCCGCAAGAGCAGCACGCACACGCTTCCTCATGTGCCCCTCCCAAGTCGCATGTGCTCTTGTCTCTTTCTTCCAATTTTCCCTCTGCTTTCCCTTTTTTCCCAGGTCCGCCACCACACCGAACTCCATTTCCAGCCCTCGTGGCTACAACATATGCCCTTCAATCCCAATACAACGGTTCTGATTGCCCAAGTATCGATCATGACCTTCGTGTTGACTTTTTGGGTCCCTTATTGGCAGGTAGAGACAGAGTGCGTTGTCTTTAATAGGTGTCTATCATCAGCTGTAACGGTCATTCATGACGCTTTGACATATCGGGCCGTTGGATGATAATTAAGGTCATTCACTAACAATTAGATGGGAGAAAATATCCCCGTGAGTCTACCAGTGAACTCAAAGTTCGTTTCAGCCGTCCGATCAGATGACGAGGAGAGAAACAGGATGATCGGACAGGGGTTGAGATGTATGGAATACCACGCAGTTTTGGGTTTAGCAAAACCCCCGCCTAAGCTACTTCCTAATTTCACCCTATTTAAATGCTCGCTCAAAACTACCGCAACCCTCTCTCTCTAGAGTACAATAACAGAGAAGATTTTGGCATACTAGTGTGTCTCTCTCTAGGTTTTCAAATTTGATGAGGTGAGAGGGGGGGGGGGGGAGAGAGAGAGAGAGGAGATCTAAAATGGCGAACACGTTCATTAGCAATGGAGAAGCGGAATATGCGAAGGGTGGAATTTTGACTTCATCGGGATCTTTCAAATCAAGGAGGAAGAGTGCTGTACTGTCTAAGGCTAATTCTGAAGTTGATGACATTATTAATCTGTTGCACGGCTCTGATCCTGTTAGGGTTGAACTCAATCGTCTCGATAACGAAGTTCGAGGTTCCTCTCTCTCTCTCTCTGTCATTGTCTTCTTGTTTGATGCAATTGGACGTTTTGATTTCGATTTTTCTTGGTCCCTCCTAAAGAATAAAAATCAGGATATGATCATTGCTTATATTTCGCAATTATTTATATGACATATATTCTTCCAATCGGCATATAACATTGAAAGGATAGTGGTAACAACAATCCCTTAGCTTTAGGCTTTTATCCTTTTGTTCATGCTTCTGATTAGGAATGATCCTGACTTTCAATTTGATTTTGAGGAATCTAATAAAGCTCACTACTCTTAGATTTATGACATCTTGCAGATAAAGACAGAGAATTGGGAGATGCACAAGCAGAAATCAAGGCACTAAGGTATTCAGAACGCCTCAAGGAGAAAGCAGTAGAGGAGGTACGACATATCTATAGCAATCCCGTTTATTGGTCATAGCTTAATCTGTATACATATTTAATTTCCTTGTTCTCAACATATTGTGAATACAATAAAATAGGATCCGTTTTGTTGGATTATATTGCTCCTTTGTTCATAAAGAATAAGAATAAGTATCTTTCTGATAGCAATAAATATCATAGAGCTTCTTTACCCTCCAAATTTTGTTGTTTTTTATGCTATGGAGTGCATCACAACCAATTCCAGCCAACTTTTATACTAATGTGCTCATGTTGAAATTATATCTAGTTAGCCGTGGTTTCTTAGTTAATATGAGCAGAAAGATTAAGGTGAAGTAAAACAGAGGACCCATTATTTTACTGGGGCAAGGATGTTGTCAAAAGATCAAATCTTTCTACTGGTGTCGGAAACAAGTTCGTAAACTTGTTTTCTACTTGGAAAGAGTTACCATTAATGAACCATGTAATATTTTCCCAGCAGATTCTAACAAAGATTGCTTGTGCATGAAGACGAATGTGTCTTTCTCATCCCCCATTTTCTTCTGTGTCTTGAGGTGGTGTATTTTATTTACTGAAATTTCCTCGATAATGATAACATTAATAAAATATTGTTACAAATCATGGATTTGTGCAAGAAATACAGGAAGCTTTTTTTTTTTTTTTTTTTCTTCTTTTGTTGGTGAGAGTGTTTGAGCAGAATGCACATCATCTGCATATGCATATTTGGGTGACTAATTTGCCTACTTTTTGTCAACATATTATTTGGACTTTTCCTTATCATGTAGACATGTCACAGGGAATAGTTTTATAAAATGCTGGCTGTGTTTGAGATAAATTTTTAATATTCTAAATTTGTTAATCCAGCATTTTGGAACCATTTTTATGCATATATGTTGAATCCAAAGACCGGGACATTCCATAAGGTTTAGCTTTATAAATGTGGGTTCCATTTGGACATGAATTTGCAGCATGTGAAACATGCCATTTTGTGCTGTCACCGTTCGTTATACAAACTTACAATAGACATAAGTTTTGTAGAGAAATCAAGTTTGAGCAAGACTTTTCTATAAGTTTGACTTGGTTGACTAATTCATTACGAACCCCCCTCTTTCTTTAGCTGCCATTGATTAAATTTATCTTTTGAAATGAATAGTTGATACCTCATTGATTGGGGGGGGGACTAATGAGGTGCTCTTCATTGGTGCCCAAGCCATTTATGGAGTAAGTATTATGATGTTTAGGGGCCATATATTTTGGCAAGCGAAAATGCTTTTGTTCTCATGGTCATCAAAGTAACTTTCTGAAGGGGAAGCAGCGGTGTGTGTGGTTCCAAGTGCCTAGACCACCTTGAGGGCCAGATGACACCAGTTGACATGCTTTTTTGGGTTTTAGGTTTCTAAGCTTCATATACCACTATTCTTTTTGAACTGCCAAAAAGCTCTGAAGCAACGGAAAGGAAATGACCATAATTGATAGTGGGTTCAAGGGTGCTTTGATGTGCACAAGCAGACACCAGCACTTTAGCAGTATACTCTTACAATATGAGGCATTTCATAACCATATTTTGCAGATGATGAGCGTTTTGAATCGAGAATTCTAAAGCATGCTTAGGAGCCCCTCCTTTTGTCATGCTTGGCAGCATGCTCTTACAATATTGATGCTAATTTTTTCCAATACCAATAATGTTCCTCCTACACATCCACAATTAGATTTATCTGAATTCCAGTGTACCTTTGCTATGTGGGTTCATTAACTAGAATAAAACTTGGTAGCAACATACCCTTATGTACCAGGCTGTAAATGTTTCTAAGTGGCAGCTATATAATCTTGCACAGTTGTAATGGCCAACCTTTTTACCAGCAGTATACACACGGACTGTTACAAAGGGTGGATTGATGTGGAGGAATGAGGCTGCAAATATGTCTGTCCTCCTTAATATCACAAACAAATCTCTCTCTCTCTCTCTCTCTCTCCCTGTGCACGTGAATTATCAAGAAATTTATCTTGTATTGTAAATGTTTTAGACCAACTGGTCTTCGTTCTGTAAAATGTTTTACCATTGAGGACTTCTTTTTTTTTTTTAAATTGTTGCTGCAGACGTGATTCTATTCCTCCCCCAATTCTTCATCCATGTATTTAGCAGCAATATGTTGCTGGAATTTATCTAGAAGAAACTTCTTTGCTTTAGTACAGCCATCTTCTTTTACTTGGTCCTGGAAGCTAGTTTCAAAGTGATATTTACTGTTTGTTGATGGTGTTGTTTCAGCTGACTGATGAGCTAGACAAGGCGTATGAGAAGCTTAAAGTGACTGAAGCTCTTCTTGAGAGCAAGGTAGTTTGGTTGTCCCAGCTTTTAATAGTGATCTTTATCTATTTTTTTTTCCCTGTAATTGCTGTATTTTCGCCAGTAAATTTTTTGTGCACAATGTTTATAATATGCTAATTTTGCAGAATCTTGAGATTAAGAAGACAAATGATGAGAAAAGGGCTGCTATGGCAGCTCAATTTGCTGCAGAAGCTACTCTTCGGAGAGTACATGCTGCTCAAAAAGATGATGAGATGCCCCCAATTGAAGCCATCATCACTCCTCTGGAGGCAGAGCTGAAGCTGGCTAGGCAGGAGGTGAAGTTAAGCTTTATTTAGATTGTATTCTACCATCTAGTTGCAATACAATAGCCAATGTTGACTTATATATTGTTTGCTTTATTGTGCATGAAGAGAAGTATCAATCATTAATGCCTAGTTATTTATTCAATCAGGTAGCAAAGTTGCAGGACGATAATAGAGCATTGGATCGTCTTACTAAATCCAAAGAGGCTGCCCTTCTTGAAGCTGAGAAGAGTGTAGAGATTTCTTTGGCTAAAGCTTCTTTGGTTGATGATCTGCAAAACAAAAATCAAGACCTAATGAAGCAGATAGAAATATGCCAGGTTTTCCTTCTCACTTCTAAGCCTTAGCTGCTAGGCCTTTAGAACAATCATGCTTCTTTGAGTTTGACTCTACTTCAACTCGTCAAAAGTTAATTTTGAGCTGGATTGTAATGTTAAAACGTCAATCTAGAGCTGAACTCTTAGCTCATTAATTGAAGTTGAGTTTGAGAACAATGCTGCTCAGCTGGAAATTGTTTATCATGTGCAGCAAGCTACTTCATCTTTGCTGAAGCTTGACTCATACTAAACTTATTTAAGCTTGATTAGTATGATACAAGAGGAGCTGAGACACACCTGAGCTTACTGCATAATGTTGCCTTGTTTTCACCTATATACGTAGACCATCAAAGTACATTGCCTCTCCCTGGACACAGCACTAGCACTAAGCCCCCAAGAAATTTATTTAAATATTGTAGTCATGTTCTGATTCTCTAAACAATTTTTTGTTTAAAAGGCACTCTTATTTGCCATATGTACTTCTCCAGCTGGTCCAAAAAACCCCAGTTAGAATAAAGCCACATAAAGTGAGGCTTTTGAGATATGAGTAGGTGCAACAGCATGATAGGGATTCTATTCATTTTATTAGCACAAGATAATAAAGACAACCTGAAGGTATCTATGGCACAAGATATACAGAACCATATGTATGTTTATTCATGGACATGTATGCACAAATGTTCAGCATCCACTTCCCTGCCCTCCCCCCCAACCAAAAAAAAAAAAAAAAAGAAAAAAGAAACAAAAAAAAAAGGCAGTGCACATTTAAACAAACACGTACACACGTACTTATACATGAATATATAGTATTTCTTCCCGATGGAAGGGATCATAGAATTAAATTGAGAAGTCAATCTAGCTGGTGATAGAATTGAGGATAAACTCTAGTCGTGCATGAGGTATGCAGGGAGATTTACAAGAAACTGAAAGTTGGTATCGGAAACAAGATTTATTCCGTTCTTTTGGTAAGGAAACAATATTTCTAGTACTAGGGTTGTGATTAAGGTGTCATGACACTCGGGTTGAGGCGTGTAGTGTCGATACCCGAGCTTGGCTCGAATGTTGATTTGGTGAGCTTGAGCTCGTCGAGTTTGCAATTTTCAAACTCAAGCTCAGGCTCGAGCTCAAAGTATCGTTGGGTAGTATTACGGGTTCATGTAGAAAATTTCACTTTAATACTTTCGAGCCTGATAAAGCATGGACTCGAGCTCGGACTCGATACCGAACCACCCGAGCCCTAGCTTGAATCGAGTTTTGACCGGGTAGTGTCATGGGTACTCATGACACTACCCGAGTGTCATAACAGCCTTAGTTGTGATACACATAATTTGGTTGGGAGGTCTTTTATGCAAAGTAAGAACATACGTCTTTTGCAAACATGAAACCAATTAGGTGCTATTATGCTTAAGTTCTTGCCTTTACAGAATTAGTTAATAAGGCTTCAGGCTCATTTGAATGCCACAGATCTGTGTGCATTTTATTAAACTTCTGAAGCATTTGAAGGGATTTAATACAGGAAGTAGAAAGACATTAGGAGTATTACTATGGAGCAAATTCATATTTAGTCCCTAAATTTTGGGCTGAACTACATTTTTATCCCAAGACTGTATGTTGAAATGATTGAGTCCATATTCTTTTAGAAGGATTACAAATTGGCCATTTTTCTAGCTAATGTTAGTTAATGGGCAATAAAAATTTATATTGCTTGTATTGGTGCTTTGGTGGATCTTAACAACATGATAAATAAAACAGTGTTTACGTGGCAAGGACAAATGTATTTACATCTTTTTTATCCTGTGGGAAGGAGAAAAATAAGAGTTTAAAAACAAAATAACATTGAAAAGATGTTAATATGAAAACAAAAATAGAAACTGTAGAAAGAAAAGAGTGAATCCTCTTGTACATTTGACCATCTCTGGTGAGGGTGCCTGCTGCAAACATGGACAATATGAATCCTCTTGTACATTACCCCTCTCGTTCAATTGCATGGTTTACTTTTCTTTTGGAAAGCAAAGATGCCTGTTAATAGTGGAAAGCCCACTATGGACCATTTTATCTCATGGCAATAGCAATTCATTTTTGATCGAACATTGGATAGTTTAGTGGTTGATAACTTCTGTTTCATCCAAATGAGGAAGCACTTCTAAGTCATTTAGTCGGGGCATATAGTCCAGTATTGCATGGATTGGAGGAACTGCTGAGACTCATTTTCCATTAGGTTAGATTTTCTGAGAGTATGGGTAGTTGAATTAGCCAGCTTATCTACTCCAAGCAATGTGCAGTCCCCAATCATAGCTTGAAGGACTTACTTCCAGATGAATTGGGCTAAAAAAGGAATGATTGTTCCTAATAAGATTTACTTAAGTTGATTTGTGAACATTGAATGGTGTATGGGAAGGTTCAGTTGAGCTTTATTCTTGTGTGAGTGCCCTTTTTCCTTTGGATGACTTAGACGACCCATTAAGTCCATAAACATGCCTAGATTTGAAATCCCAGAAATAGAAATTGAAGTTCTTATTTGAGGTTAAGGAACTTCACCAAGCTTCTTCCAGTCCAGTTGTTTCCAGCTTGATCTGGCCAGGAAACACCTTTCTTGTAACAGATCGAGGCCAAAGAAAGCAGGCACCACTTTCTCTGCTGCAATGCCATTGCACATGGGCTTAAGCCTTTCTGCTATCATTTTAAGAACTATTTTTCTTTTTTTTTTTTTTTACTTTAATTTTATTTTGTCTTTGTTTGTTTGCTTGCTTCTTCTTCTTCCTTTTTTTTTTTTTTTTATTTTTAACACTAGAATGTATACAAAGATGCCACTGTATTTCTTTTATGGCCACACTATTACTGTTATATTAAAAGAAACTTAGTTCCACCTAAGCAACTAAATCACAACATAAGCATTTCTCTTTAGATTGGGCATGAAACCTAAGCACTTTGGACTCAATCATTTCAAACAAAATTTAGGCTCAAAAATTGTAGTATGGCCTGAAATTTAAGGAATAAACATGTCTTTTGCTCAACATGTAAGTGAAATGAATGGAGAATTATATTTCTGTTATGAATTAAACTGCATTTTTATGTAGGAATGGTAAGAGTGGGAAAATTGGATAAAGAGAGCCCAGTTGAAGACGGATTGTTCTGAAGAAACTGTGAATTTGACATATTCCAAAAGAAAATACTCTCTGAAGAAAAACCAACCAGGAAAAAAATATATTAGATATGGGAAAGAAGAAAACGGTTTTAGATAGGACAAAGGATTCAAGTGTCATAATGTGGAACCTATGGCCATTATACTGATAGATGTGATTCCAAGAAGCTAATGTGTTAGGAACTGAAAGTGGCATGCTACAAGTGGAAACAAGATTGTCCCGCAAGATCAAGGAGTTTCTAATTAAAAAATTACAATATATGTGCCTGTACCATCTATTTTCTATTATGAATTTTATCATTGAATGGGATTAGAATTTAAGTTTAGTTTTTATTGCTGATTGAGTGTTGTTGGTTTTGTTTCTTATTATGTATGCCCATGCCTCGTATTGTCCCATTCTTTTGAATTTTGTTTGAAGCTTTACGTGTGTCATACTGTGTCCATTGCCCTTGTTTATTCTTTGTAGTATTTCCATTGGCTGAACTGTACTCTAATGGTATGTCACTCATCTCTCAGGAGGAAAACAAAATACTGGACCAAATGCATAGACAAAAGGTTGCAGAGGTTGAGAAGCTTACCCAAACCGTCCGAGAGCTTGAGGAGGCAGTTCTGGCAGGTGGGGCTGCTGCCAATGCAGTGCGTGATTACCAGCGTAGAGTGCAAGAGATGAATGTAATTATTGTTTGTTATATTTCTTCAGTCTGTAACAAATCTTTCGAGTTGTTTCTAACTTTAGATCTTGTGTAGGAAGAAAAGAAAACACTGGACCGCGAACTTGCTCGAGCAAAGGTTTCTGCAAATAGAGTCGCTACTGTAGTTGCAAATGAATGGAAGGATGGCAATGACAAAGTAATGCCTGTTAAGCAATGGCTTGAAGAAAGGAAATTTTATCAGGCATGTCCATGCTCTTATTCTGGTTTCTCCTTTGATTGCATTCCATTTAGTTAATCAAAAAGTATTTATTCTATGCACGTCATTTAATTTCAAAAAGTATTTATTCTATGCATCCAATGTGGGCCATACATACTTATGATTTGCATATCTGTAGTAAGTCTAATATTCATAAACAGGACATGATGTTGTTAGTTGCGTACCTGTAGGGAGAAATGCAACAGCTACGAGATAAATTGGCCATAGCGGAACGGACCGCAAAGGCTGAAGCACAAATGAAAGTAAGGACTTTATCTACTGTTTTTTGTTTCTTCTTATTTTCAACTTGAGTTGCTTTTATTTATTGATGTGGATTTATTTCTTAGGAAAAATACCTACTACGATTCAAAGTTCTTGAAGAAAAGCTTAAAGCTACTTCTAATGGTAATTCTCGCCCTTCCTCAGAAGCAAAAGGTATAAGCAATGGCTCTTCAAGGTGTCAATCCTTTGGTGGAGCAGAAGCTTTGTCCAAATCGCCATCCAGTGGCTTTTCATCACGAAGAACATCAAATTCACACTCTGGCCCTCTTCGGTCTTACAGTGCTTGTGCATTACTAAAGCGTGCCAAGATTTCATCTAGATCTTTTGATGGTGGAAGTAGATCGTTGGAGAGAGATAAGGTGCTTACAAATTTCTCTTGTAAGGTTGATGGAGCAGCCAATGTGAATGACAACTTACAAAATAATGATGAAATATTGAGCCAAGATGAGGTCACAAACAGAAACCCAGTGGATAAAACAAGCATAGAACAGGAGGACCTCGTTTCAGGAATGTTATATGATATGTTGCAGAAAGAGGTCTTGACTTTGAGGAAAGCTTGCCATGAGAAAGATCAAACCCTTAAGGACAAGGATGATGCAATAGAGGTTCGTTGATTACACCCTTCTAGACTCATAAGTTTATTGATTTGTTTGATTTGAGAACAATCATTGTTATAGTCATTGTCCCAGTTCAGATATTCCCGTGCTTATTCTTAGCTAATATAATCAGTTATGAATTAAAAACCAGATGTTGGCTAAGAAGGTTGACACACTGAACAAAGCCATGGATGTTGAAGCCAAAAGGATGCGGAGGGAAGTGGCTTCCATGGAAAAGGAAGTTGCTGCTATGCGTGTTAACAAGGAACAGGAGATCAGGGTCCAGCGCTTTAGTGCTCCAAGGGCTGCTGTAAATAGGTCTCAGTCCTTTACTGCTAGGTAAAGCTATAACGATATTTGAGTCTGCGCCATATTACTAAACGGTATTAGCTCATGATCAAATTACACCTGTAAAGTGAAAGATGCTTTAATTGCTTAAATGCCTCATCCTGCATCATCAAGTTGGAGAACTACAAAATTGAAGAACTAGAAACAAGTGAATCATTGCCTGCTGAAGATAACTAGTAGCCTGGAAACTTCTAGAAATTAGCATGTACCTGTTGAAAACAAGTCATTAACGTACAATGGTACACTCCTTAACTTATTACAATGTAGAATCTTATATAACATTGTTGTGTGGCTGTGGCTGAGTGCATGTCATCTTGTGTCCCGTGTATTCTAGGGTTAGATCCTCAGTAGCTAGGTCATTTGTAAAACAGGGGAGAAGCATGCTAGCTTTCACCATTCTCTATTACATCTGCACTGCATTATCTTTTTCCTCCTACAGACAATTTTCATGACCATGACCATTTTTTTTCCTATATCCAGAAATGTGCGACCATAAGACATATATGGAGGCAACTTCAACAATGAAACAAGGGCTTGTTTTAATCATATGGCTCATTTTGGCTGGCTTCATTTTATTTTATCTGTTTATTTATTTTCCCATTCATCACTTACACGGTTCAGCTGTCTCGGCCAACTACCCCAATTTGTAAAGAACTGTGTCAGGTGTTCCGGGACATTAATTCATATATCTCGTATATTTTGTGGAAAATTATCTGAGTGCGCTGTAATATCTACACGAGGGCTATGTTTTTGCCCCCTTTTTTGTCATTTTTTTGCACACGTGTGTAAAAGAGACAGATTTCCTACTCCATGAGGGGAGTTCTAACTTTATGTATGATACTGTTGCTGTAAACAAGAGGGCAGATTCAAAGCATGAGGAATAGGATCCAAGAATTGTTGTAACTTTATGCACTCAAGTATTCAAAGTTACTTCATTTTCTTTTTTGAGTGATTATTTGCTCAATAATCACTTTCTATTTTCGAACTTTGCTATTTTTGAAAAATAGCATCTCGCATCTATTATTTGCGACCGTGGATTAGTAAGGTGATGCATGGTAAGAGGGGGAAGAGGGTGAACAATTGTCCCATAAAAATTTACCCTCCTCTATGGGTGTATGCCATCTACACTTTAACCGTCTAAGATTTCATGGGGTAAAATGCTGCTAAACTAGGCGTAAATATGAGGTTAGGATAACACAGGGGAAGAGAGAAAAGAAAAACTTTAAATAGAGATAGAAAATGCAAATTAAACTTATTTTCTAAAAAGAAAACTAAAATCAATGAATTTAGGAGACAAGATTTAGAATAATTTAATTTTTAAGAGAGATGAAATTAAAAAAATCAATGAGAAAATGTGAATTAATATGTTTAGAGAAAAATAAAATGCTTAATTTTAGAGAGAGAAAACTAAATTTAATTTTTTAGAGAGAAAATATAAAATTAATATGGTTAGAGAGAAGATATGAATTAAATTAATATTTTAGAAAGCAAATTTTAATATGTTTTAGTTTTATAGAGAGAAAATATAAAATTAATATATTTAAAGAGAAAAAATGAATTAAATTAATTACTTAGAAGAAGGAGAAAAACTAAATTTGTTTTTTCAAGAGAGACTTTTAAATTGATGTGTTTAGCATAAGAAAATATAAATTAAATTAATTTTTTTAAAAAGAAAATTAATATATTTGGTTTTGAAGAGAGAAACATAAATTTGGTAAATTACATAAAGGGTATGAGGCAAAGCACACTTGTGAATTACACCTTCCCCTGTCTCTATCGTCCCTCCCTCGTTTCACGGAAACACTAGGTGACATTAATTTTAGCATTAGCATTGCTCTTGTTCTTGTAGATCACTGATTGTTGGGTATCCAGTTTTACACATTAGATCTTGGAGTCTCCTCGTTCCTTCCATTGCAAGCGGTAAGTCTTGATTCTCTCCTTCCCTTTTTACATAATCTAGTATGTCCTTGATGTATTCTTCATCCTTTCAATATCCTCAGACCTTGAGTCCCTAGCTGTAAATGTCCTTTGATGGTTAGAGTGACCATGGAGTCAAAATCCTAGAGTGTTGCAGCGTTTAGGCTTGGAAGTCAAACTCAACATTTTGTTAGGCATTATCGTTGTTATGATAACATTAACGATGAGGTTTGCAGAAGGGTTACACACTCGTACCGTAAATACAATAGCACTATCATAGTTACGATGGAGATTACAATATGCATCATCCTTTCATCATAACTATGATGTGTTTATCGTAGTTACGATAAGGAAAGTAGTATGCTCATTCCCCCAATCATAACTACCATGATATATCATGGTTACAATGGATTCTTTGCGGGTTCTGCCAAACTATGACTATGATGGTGTCATCATAGTCACAATAGCAACCCAATATCAAAAGAACTTGGTTTGTGATTCCTTGGACCCTAAGTTGTTTGACTCGACCTTGCTTGACTTAAGTTACCTATCTTGATTAGAGTTGACCAGATTGACTTATTTGACATGAGTTGACTGGCTTGACTCAGTTTGATCCACTTTGCCCTGTGTGACATTGTTTGGCCCATTGAGGCCCCATGGGCTTTATGGGGGCTTGTATTAGACGAAACCCTAATTACTTTGTCGGAATTCTTTTTGCTAATTCATATATGCTGTTTGATTATGATACATGACTTTTTGCTATAGATTTGTGATGATTGTGCCCACTCCTTGCCAGATAAGGGATGAGCATGCGTATAGCCTATTTCGGCCAACGTTTAATCTATTTTCTACTTCGTTGACCCGTTATTGTATTTTGAATGAGCATCCATATATCATATACGTATTGTGAGTGGGACATGCCCCTGTGATTTTGCCTATATCTTGCATGTTGTACATTAGTCATTTGATTTAGATTTTGTTTAAAGAACTCTCTGGCTTGGTGCACGGTGACCTTCAACAACCATTTAAATTTTGCTACGCCGCATAAGGGTTGACGGGTGACTAATGGTCATTGGAGTTTGATGGAATTGATTTTGATAGATATATTTCTTGATTTTATAGTTATAATTCGCTTGAGTAGGTGTTGATGGGTGGATGCACCTGTAAAAATCGTCGGAGGGTACTCCGACGGGGAGACTCCGATACTCAAATCAATAAAGAGCGATTTTCGTATGAATGTAAAACAGAGTGAGAGTTGAGGGAAAGTCGTTCCCTATGAATAGTGTGCCCAGAGTGTTAGGCCCAGAGAGCGTAACTGATTTCAAGTATTTTGAGATCTCTTATATCTGTGAGAGTCGTGCGCCGTTGGGGGACTTCCACCCTACTTTCTTTATCGAACTGATCTAGGAATCTCGAAAGTTAATATTCCAAATTAATCACGATCCTCATTTATCGAGAAAACTTCCATTTTCGGGAGGGATGCTTTCCTTATCTGAAAGATCATAGAGTTACTGTTATGAAATAAGAAATCAAAATTAGAGAACCCTGTCTTTCCTTTAGAATCGTTAGAGGTGCTGTCTGTCGTTCGGTCATCCAACCGATAAGGAGTCATTCAGGACTCATCCGATTAATAGGCCAGTGTTTGCTTGCCTGATCGGGGCGGTTACTTTTGCTTGGTGAGTTACGTTCGGTAGATTCGGGCGACTGAGACCCCTCGGTAGACTGATCTGGACGGCTATGGCCTTTCGGTAGATTGTCGTGGTGACCATTAGATACTGGTCGACATGCGCTCTTTGTGGGCCTCTCGAGTATTAACTCTTTTGGTTAGGCCTTAAACCATGTCTCATCATTTGCCCTCGACTCATGGTTTTCTTGGAAAAAGAAGCGCCGTGAATGATAATCTTTGAAAAATGAGCTTTTTAATTTGACTTGTGTCGCTTCAATTTTCTTGAACCGTCTTCTGTACACTTCATATAGGTTCATGCTTATCAGAGGGTTACGTTCTCCCATCAGCCTTATCGTTCTTCTGACTCTTCTCCGTGGAACCTCCTTTCGTAGAGAAAAAATGTCGAAAGATTCTTTCTCGTCGCAAGCTGTGAATAGTATCTAGAGAACCATGACCGAAGAGGACTTAAGAGAAGTTCAAAAGGAAATGTCGTTGGGAAGTGATTTCGAGTTTGTATTGCCAGGTAAGAGAGATATGGTGAGTGATGCTCCCGAAAGTTGTGTCCTAATGTATAAGCAATGTATGAAGTATGGCTTAAGGATTCCGTATACGGGCCCGCTGGCAGAGGTTCTTAGGTACTGGAACGTCCACCCTCGTTGCTTATCCCAAACGCTTAGCGTTTTACGATTTCCCTAATTTCCCTATTAGGGTTCTTCCGTATTCGTTTTGACTCGGAGATTTTGGGTGTTATTTTCTCTTTGGGATGATGCATTTCCAAGGGTTCTACTCATGGCTGGTATAAACTCCAAACTCGCAGGGAGTCTTGCTGGAGGTTCTTCTACAGTGAATTCCAAGACAAGCACTGGATGCAGAAATTTTTCTATGTGAGGTTCCTAAACAGAGATCTCCTTCTAGTACTTCCAGATGCTAATCAAACGCCTTTCTTGAATATGAGAACTCTTAATATCCTTCGTTATTCTCGTTTTTTACAAGTTGTCAAACGCCATTGCGAAGAACATCACCGAAGTCTATGGGTGGATTCTTTGGTAGAGGATGAAATGTTGTTGCTGTCTGGTTTGTTGGTAGATGAGATAAAGCAAATTACCAGACCTATTTTGTTGGAGCAACAGGGAAAGGAGTTGGTTGATACTATGTCGGTCATCGACGCCCGTCTTTTCAATGAGATTTCTACTGAGCGGGAAATACGGTCTCATATGAAGAAGAAAGCGATTGATACTTCTCCTGAGTCTCGACAGAAAAGTTCCAGGACTAGGGCGTCTAGCCCATCTGCTGGAGAAGAAAAGCAAGCCGAATCTAGAGAGCATGAGCCTTCTCAAGAGCATTCTGAAACAGGATGGGGCCATCTAGTCGGCTACTCATAAGCCTTTGACGCGCCTACTAAGGTCGAAGAGGGAGGTAGTTCCGACGAGGGACTCCTCGAGGTGACCGGGAGCATTCTGGCTCGAGATCCACAAAGGCGGGGGGAACCTCCAGTGATGCAAACTTCTGTCCCCATTCCGGGAGAAATATTGAAACAGTCTCCTCGGGGATCTCAGTGTCTCTTGGTAGATGTACCAGATGACTATTGCGCTCCTCCACCTATTGCGGTTGGAGATGGACGTAGTTCCGAAAAAGGATTGGTGATGATCTTTATGGAGGGCCGTAATTTCAATCTTATTGCTCTACAGAAAGGGCTATAGTTGGCCAAGCGGTTCCAATTTCCTCTAAAGTCCTCCTTCCTAAAGATGCCTATTGAGTGCATCGACAGGTTCATTCATTCTCTTTGTCTTACAGTAAGTATTCTATTTGTGCAAGTTAAAGTTTGATCTTGCCATCTCGTGATCCTAAATATCGTGTCTCTTTCCAGACCTCTGCCCTAACTGAACTTCAAAGGTTAAGGAGGCAAAAGCGTGAGGATCAGTTTTCCCTCCTGGGCAAATGAGTGGCGGCGCTTCAGGACACTCTGGAGAACCAGGAGCAGAGAATTGGGGAGGAGAAAAACAGGGAACTTGAGCACTTTCAGGCAGACTTATCCTTAGCCCACGATCGTTGTAAAGAGTTGGAAGCGGCAATACGCATCAGGGAAGCGAAACTGACGACTGCCGAAACATTGGCTCGTCTTTGGGAGGAGTCCTTTCAAAGTACTGAACGAGAGATAACCCTTTTCAAGGCATCTGTTGTCAAAGATACTGCTGAAGCCTAGCTTTCTCAATGTAGGTTGCTTGAACGCTTGAGGTATGCAGAGGAGATTCTTTGGCATGTCGACCAGTATGAGGCCTTGCCCCCTCTAGAAGGATCAACAGGTTCAGATCCCGCTCACGTTGCTGCAACCCCTGCTTCTACTTCATTGTAATAATATCTGATATGGAAATTTTTCGTTTCTGTTTCTTATCGTGCTAGGATGTAACAATTTTTGCGAGAAGGCTTTTAAATGTCTCATCTCACTTGTTTGATGAAGTTGAGGACAATTTGAGTTCGTCATAAGAAGAGGGAAGTATCTATTCGTTTGAGAAATTCGTCCCTTTTCTAAGGGGATGCTTGGTCGGTTGACTTGGGACTCTCGAGATCTGTCATTCAATTAGGAACCTTCAAGCCACGCGTGCACCCATTCAGGGAGTCATATCTCAATTCTGCTATTCATTCGAAAGAATCTGGGCGACCGAGTCCCTTCGGTCGATTAAAGACTTTAGGAGTTAGGGTCGTGTCTACCCGTTCGGGAAGTTTTATCCCATATTAGTGACACATTTGTTCGGAAGGGTCTGGGCGACTGAGGCCCTTCGGTTGATTAAAGATTTTAGGAATTAGGGCCGTGTCCGCCCATTCGGGGAGTTTCATCCCATATTAGTGACACATTCGTTCGAAAAAGTCTGGACGACTGAGACCCTTCGATCGATTAGAAACTTTAGGAATTAGGGTCGTGTCCACCCGTTCGACGAGTTTCATTCCATATTAGTGACGCATTCGTTCGAAAGAGTCTGAATGACTGAAACCCTTCGGTCGATTAGAAACTTTAGGAATTAGGGTTGTGTCTGCCTGTTTGGAAAGTTTCATCCCATATTAATGACATATTCGTTCGAAAGTGTCTGGGCGACTGAGAGCTTTCGGTCGATTAGAAACTTTAGAAATTAGGGTCGTGTTCACCCGTTTAGAGAGTTTCATCCCATATTAGTGACATATTCATTCGGAATAGTCTGGACGACTGAGACCCTTCGGTCGATTAGAGACTTTAGGAATTGGGGCCGTGTCCACCCGTTCGAGGAGTTTTATCTCACATTAGTGACATATTCGTTCGGAAGAGTCTGGACGACTGAGACCCTTCGGGCAGTTGATGAGTAGTAGAAAATATCGAAATTTTTATCAAAAGAAGAGTGCCGGGAAGTCTGGGTCATATGCTGGACAGATGCTAGCGAGAATGTAAGGTTCATGCCAACCATCTTCATCGTGGATTTGGAGGATCACCCCATGGTTCCTCAAGTGATGGTCTGGGATCTGGCCTATGAAGCGATTCATTCTCCCATAATGCATTACGCCTATCGGGGGAAGGCAGATTTCTTCCTTCCATACTAATGAACTTCTATAATTTTTCGCTACAAACCAAGAATTCCAGTTTATCCTTGAGTCTTTTGCACTCATCGGTCGTATGGCCATAGTCTCGATGGAAATGACAGTATTTAGACTTTCCTTTTTAGGATCTTCTTCTGCCAGACGAGGGGGCCATCTGACATATGATTTGTTCTTTATTTGGTACAAAACTCGACTTGGGGTTTCATTCAGTGGAGTATAAATGCTGAACCTTTATGAAGGAGGAACTCATGGCTTGCCTCTCTTCGGAGAAGACCGATGGGGTGATCGGCTGCGTTCCTTTCTGCTAGGGCGGTTGCCCTATCGATCGAACGCCTCTGTTTCTTTTGCAGCAATATATTTCTCCGCTCAGGAGTAAAACTCTTGGATAGTTGTCGGGGGCTTCTTCGTGATAGAGACCTTCATATCGAAAGAATGCAAACCCGTTAGGAGGGTAGCCAAAGCGATATTGTGGTCTAAAACGTGGACTTTCAGCATTTCTGTTTTAAACCTCTCCATGAAATCTCTGAGAGACTCCTCCCTCCGTTGTCACAATGATAGGAGGGATGTGGATTTCCGCTTAGCTTCTCGACTGATTACAAAGTAAGTCTCAAACTGTTGTCGGAGTTGTACGAAACTCTTGATATTGAGCGGTGAGAGAGAATCAAACCAGGCCAAAGCATTATCTTTAAGGGTGGTGGAGAAGTGTTTGCACATTACAGCATCCAAGAGGTCCCTGAAGACCATAACTGTTATGAAATGGACGACATGGTCGCGGGGGTCATTTGTCCCGTCATACCGCTCCATGGGAGGTAGGAGGACGTCCCTTGGCATTGGTTCTGACAAGATCTTTGCATCGAATGGCGATTCGCCTAGAGCGTGAAAGGGATCGTCCCTATCCTTCACGCCCGCTCTTTTAAGTTCGGGGGCCACGAACTGTTCAATCAGTTTTCTCAGATCTTGAGGGTCATATTGAGAGACCGTTGATGGTTCCAGGAGTTCTCGCCTGGGTGGCCACTCATATTCGGACTCTACAGCAGATGAGTGGTTGTCTGGCCCGAGGGCTTGACTTAGTCCCTCTAACTGCTTACTCATTCTCTGGAGTCTAGACACCAATCTCTCCATTTGGGGCTGATCCACCTGCTTTGACACTAGGGCCGTGACCTATTGTTTCTAAGCTGCATATTGTGGGATTAGCTCCAGATAGGACGGTCAGGGAGAAAACATAGGATTGTGAATAGGAGGATTAGGTGCCAAGGGAGCGATAGGTTTGGCAGCCCTAGGGATGTGCCCCACTACAGCAAGGGTGGCTCTTGTGGACGCTCTAGTCCTTGGGGGCATAATTATCGAAATGGCAGAATTTTCTCTAGTCTGTTCCCACCGACGGCATCAATCTGTTGGAGGTGGGTTTTGGTTCCACAGATACCAGCTCTTTCTTCGCTCGAGCAGTAGGTGTCGATGGGTGGATGCACCTACAAAAACCGTCGGAGGGTACTTCGGCAGCAAAAAGGGCAAGGGAATTAGTGAGACAAAAGAGTGTCTTGAGATCATCATCTCTTCCTGGAAAGTTAGCTGATTGTTCTGCCTCAAACCCCGAAGAATCTGGTATGTGTTAGCTTTTCAATTATGAAACATCATTGGAGCTTGTATGTATAGTATAAGTTTGCATTTGTGCTGAATTGACACATGACTAGAGCTTGATAGAACAATGTTTTTACCTCTCTAAAGAACTTTACTAGCCGTTTGAGCCTCAACATGAGGAAATGATTGTTAGACACAACTTCAATGCAAATCGTTTCCTGAAATTATACAAATCTCCCAACCACAACAGCTACAAATGAAGAATGTGTATAAGAATTTTCAAATTTTAGATATTACGTTGAATGATTCAAACACCATGTAAACCATGTTAGAAAGAACAGAGTAAAAACATTGGTGATTATATGAATCATTCAAAAACCATGTAAACCATGTTTCGTTGGGAATAAGGAAAAGCACTGCAGGACTTAATTGCTTTGAAGTTGCCTTGTACAGAAAAGGAAAATGCTTTCCAAGCTTTTGTGCATTTTACAGATTGTAAATTCAGGGTGTTGGCTAATAACCTAGTAAAACTAACCACCTTGAATTTTTTATGTTCGGTTAAGTGTTGGTCATTATCATTTAACTTATGATTAAAGTTATAAATTTGTGGGATATGTGCCAATATATAGTTGTGCTAACAATTTGCTGCAGGCTGTTCTTCCTCTGAGGGGTAAAATTCTAAATATTGAATGAAGAGATGAGGCAGCAATATATAAGAATGAAGAGATTCAAAATCTTATTCTTGCTTTGGGGCTTGGGGTGAAGGTTAATCTTATAATACTCTTTTTTCCCCTCTTTCCCTTTCCCCCCTGATGGGACGTGATCCAAAAGCCCAAACCAAGAAAGTCGATTCCCAAAAAGCCCACGAAAAGGGGGCCTGCCGATCAGTGTCTAACGTCTGCAACAACAATCTGTCAAAGGGCCATAGTCGTCCCGATCAAGTCTACTGAAAGGCCTTAGTCGTCCGGGTCTACCGAACGATGGGGTCTCAGTCGTCCCGTTAACCGATCGTAACTCATCAAGCAGAGGTAGTCACCCCGACCGATTAAGCAAATGTCAGTCTCCCAGTCGGACAAGTCCCGAAGGTCCCTTATCGGTCGAGCAACCGATCGGTACGAAGTGCTCCAAGCGATTCTAAAGGAAGGTCAGAATTTCCTCTAGTTCAACTTCCTATCTCATAACGGTAAATTTTGGATCTCCCAGATAAGCAAGGCGTCCCTCCCAAAAAGGAAGGTTTTCCGGTATATGAGGATCGTGATCAATTCGTAATATTGACTTTCGAGATTCCCGGATCAATTCGATAAGTAAGGTAGAGTAAAAGTCTCTCCGCGGTACGTGACTCTAACAGATATAAGAGATCTCAAAACTCTAGACATTAGGTACGCTCTCTAAGCCTAACACAGGGGGCACACAGAACACAGGGAACCACTTTTCCTCAACTCTCAGTCTTTTTCTTTCAAACGAAAGCCGCTCTTTACTGACTTGAGCGTCGGAGTCTCCCCGTTGGAGCACCTTCCAGCTGTTTTTGCAGATGTATCCACCATCAGTGATTACTGTTTGATTCAACAAGAAGCCGGTATCTGAGGAGTCATAACCCACCTTCATCAGATTGACGCAGTCTGTGGGAGCAGACTGATTCTTTAAAATCTTATGGCGATGCTCGCAACTGTCATCTCCAACACAGCACCCGCCAAAAGAAGAAGGTCAATCATAGGATTTGATGATGATGACCTTCCAGCCGGGATAGATATTCTTTGGGATGACCCTATAGTCATCACCCTCAAAATAAACTACTACACTGTGAAAAGGGTTCTTGTCGATCAAGGCGCTGATTGCGATCTCCTCACCTGGGACGCCTTCTGTAGGATGGGCTTCAATCCATCTTGACTTTTGCAATCCACCGGATCCCTCCAAGGGCTTTCGGACGAGCCCACTTATCCCGAAGGCATCATCTATCTTCCTGTGACCCTAGGGAGACCCCCCTTATCACGCAACCGCTCACGTCCTCTTTCATGTGGTAAAACTCTACTCCCCCTATAACGCCATACTCGGTAGATCCAGCCTAGACGATCTAGAGGCGCTACCTAGTACAAGACACATAAAAGTGAAATTCAGAACACCACTAGAGGTAGCGACCATCAAAAGTGACTCCGACCCCTATATCCTCTTCGCGACGCAAGGTGCTCAAGAAGTTCTCCCGGTCGATGCCCTGGAACCTAGAGATGACACTAAGCCGAGAGCTAAGCCTAAGCCACGTAAAGAAACGACCGAAATCCTTCTAACAAACGACCCCAGTCAAACGGTCAAGATAGGAGCCAACCTATCACCTCCTTTATGAGAGGCCTTAGTTGTCTGTCTGCAACGACACTCGAAAGTCTTCGCATGGACTCCAGAAGACATGCCTGGCACAGACCTGTCGGTCATAGCCCATAAACTGACCGTTAATCCCGACTTTAGACCGATTAAGTAGAAGAAGAGGGTATTCGCCCTCGAACGCCAACGCGCCATCCAAGAAGAGGTCTAGAAGTTGTTGATATTGGGATTCGTCCCCGAAATCAAGTATCCTGAATGGCTGGCTAACATAGTTTTGGTGAAAAAGGCTAATGGCAAGTGGAGGATGTGTGTAGACTTCACCGACCTCAACAAAGCGTGTCCGAAGGATAGTTATCTGCTCCCCAATATTGACAAGCTTGTGGACAATTCCTCGGGACACCAACTTTTGAGTTTCATAGATGCTTACTCCAATTATAACCAGATCAGAGTGGCACCAGAAGATGAAGAGAAAACCAGCTTCATCACTGAGTTCGGTACGTATTGCTATCGGGTCATGCCTTTCGGCTTGAAGAACGCCGAGGCAACTTTTCAACTGCTGGTCAATGCGGTTTTCAAAGATCAATTGGGTAGGAACATCAAAAATTATGTTGACGACATGCTCGTAAAGAGTGTTACAGTAGAAGCTCACGTTGTAAATCTTGAAGAAACCTTCCAGACTTTAGAACGGTATAATATGTGGTTAAACCTGGAAAAATGTACATTTGAAATCGCTTCTGGGAAGTTCTTGGGCTTCATGATTACCGATCGAGGGATAGAGGCCAACCCCGAAAAAATACAAGTAATACTAGACATGATTCCCCCCAGACACTCAAGGAAGTACAATGCTTGACTGGTCGAATAACGGCCTTAAGCCGATTCATGTCCAGAGTTGGCAAAAAGTATAAGCCCATATTTGACGCGTTGAAGAGGTCCCGATAGTTCAAATGGACTCTCAAATGTCAAGCAGCCTTCGAACAACTGAAAGAATATCTGATGCAACCGTCGCTGCTCTCATGGCCTATTCTTGGGGAGGAACTTTACCTATCTTTGGCCGTTTCTGAACGAGCACTCTATTCCATAATGGTGAGACAGGAGTTCGCCACCCAGAAGCCAGTTTACTACATCAGCAGGATACTGAAAGATTTTGAAATTAATTACCGGCCGATCGAGAAGATAGCCTATGCTTTGGTTGTCTTAGCAAGGCGTCTTCGGCCATATTTTCAGGCCCATACCATTGTGGTACTCACCGATCAGCCGCTGAAGTAAATCCTCCAGAAGAGGGATATGTTAGGACGACTCATCAAGTGGAGTGTAGAGCTAGGCGAATTTGATATCCAATATTGACCACAACCCGCTATAAAGGGCCAAGCACTGACAGATTTTATCCTTAAATACACTATACCCACAGTGTCTGAAGAGCAACTTCATATCCATCAAGAAGAATGGACAGACCCCAAATGGACTATCCACGTGGATGGATCGTCAAACTCTTCAGGAAGCGGCGCTGGACTCATATTGGTAGGACCAAACGATTTTAAGGCAGAGTACGCCCTCCGTTTTGATTTTCAAGCCACAAACAACCAAGCCGAGTATGAAACTCTGTTAACGGGCCTCCGGATTGCCACCAGTATGGGAGCACGAAATGTCAAGGTGTTTACGGATAGCCAGTTGGTAGTGAAACAAATCAAAGGGGTTTACGAGACCAGAGATCCGATCATGGCGAAATATCTAAGTAAGTTGCGGAAGACGATAGATCGGTTAAAAGTAGATATTCAACAGATCCCACGTTCGGAGAATGCACGAGTGGATACCCTGTCGAAGCTGGTTAGTTCCGATTCAGTCGCTTCCAGCCGAACAGTGTATATTGAAAGCCAACCGTATCCCAGCATTGACGAGCCTAAGGAGATCCTTCCAGTCGATCAGTTGCCTAGTTGGAAGGATCCTATGGAATACTATCTGAGACACGATCATCTGTCGGAATCCCCGGGGGAAGCAATAAAACTGAAACGAAAGGCCACGCACTGCGCTATAATCGATGGGGTTCTGTACCGCAAGTCGTTCACTCACCCGTATCTGCGATGCCTGACCCTCGAAGAAGAGAATTATGTCCTTCGGGAAATTCACGAAGGAGTCTGCAGCAATCACCTGGGTGCCCGAAACCTAGTCTATAAAGCCCTTCGACAGGGATATTACTGGCCAACCACGAGGGTTGATTCAGACGACTACGTCAAAAGGTGCGACAAATGTCAGCACATCTCATCGGTTCCTCGGTTACCCTCCACCGAGCTTAATCCAATATCTAGCCCTTGGCCGTTTGCTCAGTGGGGCATGGACATCCTCGGACCATTTTCTCCAACCACGGGACAGCAAAAATTTTTGATTGTGGTGATCGACTACTTTACGAAATGGGTGGAAGCCGAGCCTTTAACCCAGATCACGGCTGCTAAAGTCCAATCCTTCGTATGGACTCACATTATCACCCGATTCGGTATATCACGCGTCTTTATCACGGATAACAGAAAACAATTCGACAATCAGCGTTTTCAAGAGTTTTGCGAAAAGTTGGAGATCCAGCATAGGTTCTCATCAGTCGCTAATCCGCAAACCAACGGATTGACCAAAATAACCAACCGAATGATTCTACAGGGACTAAAGACAACGCTGGATGACGCTAAGGGACAACGGGTTAAAGAACTTTATAACATCCTCTAGTCGTATCGTACTACCCCTCGAAGGGCAACAGAAGAAACACCCTTCAGTCTGACTTACGGAAGTGAAGCAGTCATACCCGTGGAAATAGGTATTCACTCGCTCCGAGTAGCTCACTATGATGCCGGGCAAAACGAACGCATCCTACGAGAAAGGTTAGACCTACTTCCAGAATTATAGGAATCTACATTAGCACGGATGGTGGCCTATCAACAACAAATGACCCAGTATCATAACCGAAGGGTTAGAAGCCGAGCGTTTAAACCCGGAGAAGTGGTGCTACGGAAAGTGGAAGCAACCGGCCAACAGCAGTCATGGGGGTAAGCTCGCCCCTAATTGGGAAGGTCCATATCGAGTTCGCTCCGTAGTCAGACCAGGAACGTACCGACTTAACAACCTAGATGGATCGACGATACCTAGGACTTGGAACTCGAAAAACTTACACATATACTATCAATAAGTTTCAGGCTATCCGATAGCTGGGAGGTCTTTCTTAAGCACGACTCAAGATCTCTAACCGGAGGGCCTTAGTCGCCCAGCTCCTACCGATCGTACGCGTCGTCAACAGGGGATGTAACTCTCCGAACGGGTGGACGCGACTCACAACTTAAAAATTTTCCTATCGCTAGGAGGGCTTCAGTCGCCCAATCTCTACCAATCGTACGCATCGTCAATAGGGGATGTAACTCCTCGGACGGGTGGACGCGGCCCACAACTTAAAAATTTTCCTATCGCTAAGAAGGTCTCAGTCGTCCAGTCTCTACCAATCGTACGCGTCATTAATAAGGGATGTAACTCTCCAGACGGGTGGACGCGACCCACAACTTAAAAATTTTCCTATCACTAGGAAAGCCTCAGTCGCCCAGTCTCTACCGATCGTGCGCGTCATCAATAGGGGATGTAACTCCTTGGACGGGTGGACGTGACCCACAACTTAAAATTTTCCTATTGCTAGGAGGGCCTCGGTCACCCAGTCTCTACCAATCGAACGCATCGTCAATAAGGGATGTAACTCCCCGGACGGGTGGACGCTGTCCACAACTTAAAAATTTTCCTATCAATAGGAGGATCTCAGTCGCCCAGTCTCTACCGATCATACTCGTCGTCAATAGGGGATGTAACTCCCTAGACGGGTGAACGTGACCCACAACTTAAAAATTTTCTTATTGTTAGGAGGGCCTCAGTCGTTCAGTCTCTACCGATCGTACGCGTCGTCAATAGGGGATGTAACTCTTTGGACGGGTGGACGCGACCCACAACTTAAAATTTTTCTATCACTAGGAGGGTCTCAGTCGCCCAGCCTCTATCGATCGTACGCGTCGTTAATAGGGGATGTAACTCCCCGGACGGGTGGACACGGCCCACAACTTAAAATTTTTCTATCGAAGGACCCCAGTCGCCCAACATCTACCGATTCAGTTTGATAAAAACTGAAGGAAATTGCCTTGCAACGCAAAAAATAAAAAAGAAGCAAAAATATGATTTAGGTAAGTGAAAAGTAATTCTCTTATTTGTTTTCATGTGAAGAAATACATCAAGATACATGAACAAGCTGTTAGATCCGACTAATTACGCCAAGAAGAATATACATAAAGGTCCACCTCATCAGGCTGCCGATTCACCTGAAGAGGAAGAACATAATCCCTACACTGGAGAATACAAAAATGTAGCGCTAGCGATAAGATAAGACGAGCCCAGGTTTTACCACCCCCAATGCAGCCCGGACTTGACTTACCCATCCAAAAAACGGTGGGAGAAACACCCTCCACTGTCTTCAGAAGGTGAGGACTGACCGGGGAAGATCATGCAAGGTGATACAAGATACACCCCCTCGGTGGCAAGGAATCGAATTACGCTGACTAGTGAACGGCCAACATAATAAGATCTCATTTCAGTAGTCCTCTTCTTTAATGAGATCTCATTCCAGTAGGAGTCATCCCAACCAAGAAACATTGCACGCTACGGCACCCCAAAAACTGACCATCAGGAAGAATCATTCTCCACCAAACAACTAAGAAGGAAGAACATTGGTTCTCTGCTAAAGGAAGTGAATGCGCGTCATGGCTATTTATAGTCGTAAGAAGCAGAAGCCCCAATTAATTCTAAAAAGATAAAACGGATCAGCACAAAAGCAAGTCATAAATGCCGAGAGTAAATTACTTTCAGTTCCCCATGAAGAAAATCGTATATGAAGAGACAAACTCGCATTCCTAACGTATAAGGCTGGCGAATCAGAATGGACCGAGTGTCCCTATGCATTCATAACGTACGAAATACGCTTCACTTATGACTTTTCTTTTATAAAAACACCATAAATCGGGGGCAAATGATGGGACGTGGCCAAAAAGCCCAAGCCAAAAGAGTCAATCCCCAAAAGGCCCACGAAAAGGGAGCCTGTCGATCAGTGTCTAACGTCCGCAACAACAATCTGTCAAAGGGCCATAGTCGTCCCGATCAAGTCTACTGAAAGGCCTTAGTCGTCCGGGTCTACCGAACGATGGGGTCTCAGTCGTCCCATTAACCGATCGTAACTCATCAAGCAGAGGTAGTCACCCCGACCGATTAAGCAAATGTCAGTCTCCCAGTCGGACAAGTCCCGAAGGTCCCTTATCGGTCGAGCAACCGATCGGTACGAAGTGCTCCAAGCGATTCTAAAGGAAGGTCAGAATTTCCTCTAGTTCAACTTCCTATCTCATAACGGTAAATTTTGGATCTCCCAGATAAGCAAGGCGTCCCTCCCAAAAAGGAAGGTTTTCCGGTATATGAGGATCGTGATCAATTCGTAATATTGACTTTCGAGATTCCCGGATCAATTCGATAAGTAAGGTAGAGTAAAAGTCTCTCCGCGGTACACGACTCTAACAGATATAAGAGATCTCAAAACTCTAGACATTAGGTACGCTCTCTAAGCCTAACACAGGGGGCACACACAACACAGGGAACCACTTTTCCTTAACTCTCAGTCTGTTTCTTTCAAACGAAAACCGCTCTTTACTGACTTGAGCGTCGGAGTCTCCCCGTTGGAGCACCTTCCAGCTGTTTTTGCAGGTGTATCCACCATTGGCAATTACTGTTCGAGTCAACAATGAGCCGGTTTGTGAGGAGCCATAACCCACCTCCATCACCCCCCTTGCAACTTCCTAATATACTCTTTCTTTTTTGTTTGCAGGGGGAGGACTTCAAAAAGAGGCTCTTAGTTATCATAAAATTATTATCCTAACAGATGCTGATGTGGATGGTGCTCGCATGAGAACTTTGCTTTTGACATTTTTCTTTAGATATCAGGGAGATAAGAAGAAAATTGTCTTGCTAGTCTTTTGGAGAAAAGTTCCCACTATCAAAATATTACTTTTGAAATAAATCTGTAATGCATTTTGCCATGTTGTGTTGATTAAATTTGCTACGTGCATCTTTCTTTTTTCTGCAGAAAGCTTTATTTGATAATGGTTGCGTTTATGTTGGTGTTCCGCCACTATACAAGGTTTGTTATATGTTTCCTTTATAGGAAAGAATCCATCCTGATTTGTTTTATAAGTTTCTCGTTTGTTCCTGCTGGGCCTGACTTGTCAGGTTGAGCGGGGAAAGAAGACATGCTATTGTTACAATGATGACGAACTTAAACAGCTTCAAAGCTCCTTTCCTTCCAATGCGTCATACAATATTCAGATATTTAAAAGTTAGAATCTGGTTCTACTGTGTTCTGCTGCATTTAGAGCTATGCTGAAAATTTTGACTTTAGGTATTTAGTATGAGAATAGTGAAAGATTAAAGTCATAACTAGATTTTCACTAGATTTGCCTCATTGATTAGAACACAGAATCCATAAATTTGTAAACTTGGTAGAGGCATACCTGGAAAATAAAAATAATGGGCGTGAAAAAGATGAGTTTTATCCAGTGGATAATGTTGATGGGCATCAAACATGCAATGCTTGATCAGGAGACCTATCTTGCTTCTGATCAAAAGGAAAACATGGTGATGCTGAATCATTTCATGACTTCTTCTTTCCTTGGGGCTAGTGATCTGGCTTGCCAAGTGCATTCAGGATGAGTAATTATATGACCCACCATAACTGTTCTGGTGCTGTAAGAGGCCATGATAGATTGTTTTAACCTAGAAGGCCAAATGGTAAACATACGCTATCTTAGTCATGGACATGAGCTGCCCATTAGGCGGTAGTTCACTTGATTGTGATGTATGAGTGTAGCTGTAGACATTACAAAGTTCATTGCTCATTTAAATAGTGTTAAATCTTTGGACATCTTTTAGGCTTGGAAGAAATGATGCCTGCACTACTATGGGAGACTACACTGGATCCAGAGAAAAGGATGCTGAAGCAATTGGTGATTGAAGATGCAACTGAACCAAATGTTGTCTTCTCCTCTACCATGGGTGCTCGAGTAAGAAAATTCCTAGTCTTTTTACTGAAGTTGGTGAAACTAATTTTCATAACCTTGTGTTGATTCTTCTGTGCCACCATCACTCAGAATTTCAAGATGTGTAGATTTATTTTGCTACAGCTAGTTCTAGTTATTTATTATCTTGCAATTTGAAGTTTTAAGGTTTCAGGATTGCTTCTGTTCTTGAAATAAGGGCAATATACTTTACTTTCCAGCCTTTAATGGGTGGATCATCATAGTTATATTGCTTATTGTTGTCCTCTGACCAAATGTTTTGGATGTTGTGCACGTTTCTGGTCCAGGTGGATGTGCGGAAGTAGCTTATTGGGGAGCTTTGTATCGAATTAATCTATTTTTTTAAAAAAAATTTAAAACGACTCGATGGTGAAAAAAATTCGTCAAATGGCTCATTTTATTGCAGGTTGAACTTGCGACAAATTCATCTCACAGACTAGAATTCATGTCGTAACTTGAACATGCGATATTTCCATTTTTCTCTTCTCTATTTTTTTCCCTCTCTTCTCTCTTCCTCCTTCGCCAACAAGACGCATTTATCACATATTTAACCTGCGACATAGATGTCGCAGGTTTAACCTTAGACAAAATGGAGCCATTTGTTGAATTATTTATGTTCGTTTTAAATTTTATTTTTTTAAATTAGAATTAATTCGATACAAAGCTCGCTTATTCAGATCTCTGCCAACTTGATCAATTTAGACCAGCTCGATAGATAACACACTCAAACACTTGTCTGGTCAGAAGTCACCAAAAATGTCAGTAGGCAATATACTGCACAGATTGTAATTGAGAAAGGAACCCACCACCCTGTACGGCATTACTGGTCAATCACTTCAATTGGTATACCTCATGTAATTTTGTGTTGCTGGTTTAATCCAGTGTGAACTGTGAAGGCTTAGGTGGGGTCATCATGTAATTGCAAAAAAAATAAAAATAAAAAATCAATTTTTTGTTGAACGGCTGCTGTCGGGGGCTAATCTTGACCTCTGTCTGGGGTTCACATCTTTGACTCAGTTGGACCCTCGTGAACGATAAATTGTTGGGATGCTAAGAACTTTTGCAGAAGAAGTTTGGCCTCTTGTTGGTTTTAGGAACTTACAAGTCTTCCCCCTCTAAACCCATACATTGCAGTATTTTTTTGACACAAACAATGTCATGTGCAAAATATCTCTAGCATGGCAAAATGGTACCTCACTTGAATGTGCTTCTCTCATGTTGCCTCATTGTTGATAATACGTCAATGGAGTAAATGCTTTCTAACTATTAAATTTTATTTTATTTTTTATTTTTTTATTTTATTTTATTTTTTAAATTTCTCATGTTTTTGTTTATCAAATGATCGATTTAAAACTTTAAAATTAATGTCTAAATTGTTATTGTATTAGTGTTATGTCTCCCAATGAACCCCAAAGATATAACATAATTCATTTAATAGCACAAATGGCCATATCTGTGCTCACAACACTAACCTCACATACCGTGAGTTCCCATGATAATCCATTCAATGTCAATGAGTTTTAATTTAAGTGGTATTATTCTTCCTCTCCCTTATAATAGACTCGAATTCGAGTCTCTTTATATACAAAAAAAAATGATAATCTATTCAGTTAATTATAAGATTCCGGCACACGACCGTGGATTCCACGATAGCTAAATAAGCCTCTAGCTTGTAATCAACTTTCTACAGAGCAATGTTAACATAAAATGGAGAAAATGGTGAGTTTTATTAATAACTTGAAAGAAAACAACGGATGAAACATTGCACCTAAACTCTAAAATTTAAAGAAGACTAGGTTGTGCAAGGACTCTCTTATTTTTCTCATTTTCTTTGTTTGTCTCTTCTTTTGTACATCTTTGTTGTCTAATTCTTTTTCCTTGCATGAAATCATAGTTTATGAATCATCATTTAGTTGATCTAATAGTTATACATTATTATTCCTTAAATAAAATATTAGATTTGAATTTGTGTATGAAAAAAATAAGAATTAAGAGAATTTTATTTTTTTAAAAATTAAATTCTACTTGAATCGATTTTAATAAAAATTAAAATAGTTTTCAAATATTAATAATTTATAAAAAATAATTTATCTTCTTTCCAAAGTAATCCTATTGAATATTTCTTCAAAATCTTCAAAACACCCGTTTTCTTCTCATTCAAATCTTCAAAACATCCATTTCTTTTCTTGATTGCGTGCGTACCAATTTTGTTTCTCATTTGTTATGGGCTACTTGATATTTGACCCCAAAAAAAAAAAAAAAAATTCCCAAATGCAGATCCACAACCCACTATGTACTCTAACCTGTCATGAATGGGCCAGGTCCACAAGTTGACAAATCAACATGTCACGTCGACTTTGAAAATTGTTGGTGTTAACATAAAAATATATTACATACTTACAATAAAATTATAAGGGTTATTTTTAAAAATATTACAAAAAATACAGAAAATTCAAAAAATATATTTTTTTTTCTTCCCAAACCAGAGAGATGTCAACTTCAATGTTAGCTAATTACATTGCCAGTAAAGTTTAAAATTAAAAAAATAAAAAAAAAAATATGAAATTGATATTTATAAAATCGGTTTTAAAATTGATATACTCAATATTAATTTTATGGAGTTAACATTGTGAAAGTCAACTTTGAAGTTGGCATTCAGAAAATCAATTTCATTCTTGCCCGTTTCACCCAAATTTAAAAAAAAAAAAAATGAACTTGATATCGGTAAAATCAACTTTAAAGTTGATTTTAGAGATATCAACTTCAAATATTCCTGACCGGTCCTTAAGTTGATATCTGAAACGTCAATTTTAAAATCGACTTTTACAATGTCAACTTTAAAATCAACTTTTATAATATTAAATTCAGATAATGATAATTTTTTTAATTATTATTTTACCACTAGAATTTTAAATAATTTTAGTAAAATAAATTTAATATTATAATTTTAGTAAAATAAATTTTTATAACAATTTTTATAATTTTATAAAACTTAAAGTAATTATAATTTTACTAAAATATAATTAATAATAATTACGGACTTTTGATTAAACAGTATGGATTTTAAGAATGAGAATAAAACTTATATCAATTGTTTGGATTAATGAAATGAGAATGAAGGAATGAGAATCAAACCCTTAATGTATGATTTCATCCAAGTAAATCGAAGGGTTTTGTAGGAAACCCACGGATGAAATCCAAAAAAATTCTTTTCATTTTTTACTCACAGATGAAACCCTCTCTCTCTCTCTCTATTCTGTTATGTAAAACCCGTGCAAGAAGAATAAGAAGAAGAAGAGGAAGAAAAATGGCATCCTCCTTTGATCTTCACCTTCGACGATCTCGATTCTGCTAGAAAAAGCAAAGATTTCTATCACGCAAAGGTTTCTTCTTATCCTCCGTCCACCATGAGAGAGAGAGATGTTTCTTGGGTTGGGACAAATTTGATAGCAAAGGGGGGGGAGAGAGAGAGAGAATTTGCTTTCTTGGAAAGATTGGTAGTCTCGAATTTTAGGGATTTGAGGGACAGAGTTTGAAATGGGATAGTAGCCAGTATAGCTCTCTGCAAATACGAGGGAAGAGATGTGGGTGTTTTTTTAATTTTTAATTTTTTTCGATTTTCTTCATTCATCTTAATGGACCATCTTTTTTTGACAGAGGCAATAGCCTATTTTAAAAATAAAATAATTTACATGATTTTAATTTTAATTTTAATTTTAATATTTTAAAAATAATTTTAATTTTAATTTTAGAAAATTAAATTAAATTTTAAAAATATTAATTTTGAAACATGATAAAATTATATTTATATGATTTTCATTACGAAAGACATACAAACAAAATATCAACAATTGCAATGATATTTATTTCAAAATTTTAATCAAACAGTCGATATCGAAATTTGATTTCGATTCTGATTTTTAAAATTTTTTATTCTAATTCTAATTCCAATTCCAATTTCCGAATATGAATCAAACACCACCTTAATATTCCTTTTGTTTACCCCCTCTCTTTCCCTTCTTTTCTCTCACTCTTAAAATTTCTTCTTAATTGACTTAATTAATCTTAATTAATATTGTTTGTGATTAATTTTAATTTTTTGAAATCATTTTAATTTAAAAAATAAAATAAATTTAATTAATTGATTTTTTAAATTAACATATATTAAATGATTTATATCAATTTAATTAAATGATTTTATAAAATTAATATAAATTATAATTAATTTAAAAATTATTTATTTAAATGATTTCAAATTATTTTATTTTTATAAATTAAATGATTTGATAACATTATCATAAATTAATATAAATATAATTTTTAAAATGATTTAGGAGCGTTTGTCTTGAAAACTAATACTATCCTATGAGAAATATGAAAAATATAAGTTAATTATCATAAGATGAGTTGGTGGAAAATACATATATAAAGGTAAGAAATATAAACATATTTGGTGATCAAATGAAACATATAAATATATACAGAGGTATATAAAGGTAAATTTTACAAATATAGATTTACAACTGATATGAATAAATTTAAGTGTCATAGGAGAACGACCAACATTTCTACGAGGCTAGCATCTGGTGGGACCAAGATCAGGTCTGTGAGATAGCTCTGCAGTCCCATCGAAGGTGAAAATGATTGGTTGAGACTCTAGTGTCTGAGACAATCGACTACGGTGCCAATGGTGGACACTCCTGCGTAAAGGAATAATGGGTGAAGGATCATCAAGACTAACATCAAAATCAGGCGTAAAAGGACTCATCAGCAGATATGTGGAGCCAACAAGCATCTGTGTCGCATTATCCTCATTCGTTGGGCCAGATGTCGATGGATAACTTGCATCATTTGCCATAACAATGGCCGAGAATCGTTTTCCATCAAAACCAAAAAGTGCACGCGATACTAAGTCTCTAACCTTAATAGCTATAGTATTGGTTGGATTCACAGCTAGCACATCGCTCATAATCTGGTAGATGTATCCGATTGATCGATTTTGTAATAGATACAATGTTAAATAGTTAATTAATTAAAAAACAAAAGACGGGATTAATTAAATTATTTGGACTTACAATAATGTCTAACTGCGCTGTGGTAGGACGCAAATTGGTTATGTAACGGTGTTCTGGATTGCTCACGTATGTATGCGTGATAACGCTATACCAGGGCATGTACTCCAAAGTCATTGTCACACTACCATTAAACGATGGTCCATCGATAAAATAATCCCGACGATCATTCCATTTCTCTATATATGATATATGGATCCTTCCTTAATTCCAACCCACTTTCCCATGTTGATCGATGTGACGCAAATTCTTTCTAATATCTGCATTGGCCGGTATACCCTTCTGGATACCAAACTGTCTCAGAACTCTATCCGAAAGATATAACTCTATAATCTCGAAACAGATCAATAGAATAGATGCATGCCAAATGTCGCTACCATGGCGACAGTAAGGTGGCAACGCATCTAAATCGAAATCTAAATATGGTATCTAAATAAACTGAAAATAAAAAATGAGAAGGTAAATGAGACATATATAGTGAACACAAGAGCAAATTCAATTGAAATATGATATTGATGCATAGAATTAGTTAACTTATTCCATCCTCCGTCATATGGTCCATCTGATCTCAATAAATCCTAAGAACATGATGATCTATGTCAGCAAAACTACGTTGAACATTCCATCTATTTCAAAACATTTGAAAGTAAATATATAGAAGTCATAATTAGAACTAAATGTCACTATATCTCAATGTAATTTACAGTGATACTCATGGACTACTCAATAAGTCTGATGTAGTAGGCATAGGATCAGTCATATGGCATCTGATCGGTCTGAACATGGGTAACCTCTCCCACGCCTAAAGCTGGTCATGGAGGAGAAAAATGAAATTAAAGTTAAAATTTATATAGAATCATGAAAAAAGAAAACTTGACTATAATATATGATATATATAAAAGTAGCAGGGCCCCATAATGGACCTGACTCCATCAACACAACCTTGACATAAAGCTCTGTACAATGTTCCCAAAACTACACTACCCCAACTAAAGCAATCGGCTGCGTCTATATCTCGGAGTAAATCCAAATATACGAGTTTAACTTTCGACCCTGACTTATCTCTGAGTAGGTTGGCCAGCAACTGCATGATACACCTTGGCGCATGAAATAATACCACTGGCCACTCGGAGTTAGGGTGTAGAGATTGCGAATCAAGCGCAGTCGTAATGGATCTTACCTTAAGCCGATTACCAACGAAGTCGGCTGGATAGGGGATGAAGCCCATAAGTGCGAGGCACAACTCCTGTCATTCAGAAAGACTCTGCTACAATCAATGCTGGTGATAGTGGCTCCATCAATTAGTAAGCCCCATAGGACCTCGACGTCATGTAATGCAACTGTCGTTTCACCAACAGGGAGATAGAACGTATATGTCCCCTGTCTCTATCACTTGACTAGAGATGTAATCAAAGCATGGTCAAGCTGAATGTGACCACACTAATACACCCAGTAGAAACCAACTCGTAACATGAGGTTTTGTACACGTACATCCGACAGGCATGTAGACCAAAAACTGTGATCAGCACGATGGACATTTAGCGATGGATTGGTCTCATCCTATCATATACATTTAGAGCGATATATGGACTGGAGATATAATACGCTCAGATCTCGTAGATCCGACTATAAGTCATTATAATCGTGAGCTGCTACCATTGGAAGGATATGCAAAATCAATAAAATTGTTCAATCTTATCAAAGTGTAGTGCCTATTTAAAAAAAAAAAAGAAAAAAAAAAAAACAACAACAACATACTATAATTCATAGGATGGTTTTAATAGAGCATGAAAATATAATAAATCTGAAAAAATTTCACAGGATAACAAAAGTCATAAAACATCAAATGAAACATTACTTCAACATTAATACAACAGTGATCGGCAATGACAGAAATCTCTCTCAATCCAACTTCCTTCGCGTTGTGCTTTCTTCCTTTAAGATGCTCACATGGTCCTTCGTCCTTCAATCTAGTAGAACTAGATGAGCATCTTAAAGGAAGGACACTGAAGATGAACAAAACTGGAGTGAGAGCAAAAAACGAGGATAGAAATATTGAAAGAGTACACATTGTGATTAAAAAAATAGGAATATGTTTTGTGTAATGTCATTAATAGAAAGTTTATATCATTCATTACATATCAATATAGGGTCTTTACATGACAATGAGGTTGCCTATTGGTTTAAGTGGGACCTCTGTCATGACTGTTTCATATTCGGACAATTGTTTCAATTATGACCCCACTCACCACAGGCCTTTGTCTGTGATAGAAGGATTACATCAATAATACGGTGATAGAAAAATTACATCATTCATTACATATCAATATGTGGTCTTTACATGGAAATGAGTTTGTCCAATGGTTTAAGTGGGACCTCTATCTCGACTGTTTCATATTCGGACAATTATTTCAATTATGACCCCACTCACCACAGGTCTTGCAATGCTGAGTCCTCCATCTATCCATCTCATTCTTAATTCTCATGCTTCATGGTTGTCGGTTGATGGTTCATACATGAAACATTTGCCACTAATTGAAATGAACTTGGTGGCTAATAATCCTTGTGCCTCAATGGATGAAATCGGCTGACATATGTACAAACCATCTGTTGTGAACTGTGGAAGTTGTTAACAAGTTTAACAACCTGACGCTCCATGCTTTCATAGACCTTCCACATATGGGAGAAAGGGATTTTAAATATCTCAAATTTTCCACAAGTACAGGAATATTCATTCAAAACGACTTTATGCACATTCCCACCTCTACCCCCATGAACTCTTGTGATTACCTCAGATTCCCCAACTGACCTATCAAAAGCAATAATGCGATGGTATTTGATCTTTAGCTCATTTCGGAGTATCCAGTTGATTATAGCAGTCGGCCATCTCTTCTCATTCTTAAGATATTCTTTTGCCTCATTCTGATATTTATTGAAATATGCAACCATAAGATAAAGTGTCACACGGACACATGCAGTGATCGGCAACATTTTAGCTTCTTTTAGCACCCCATTAAAACTCTCCAATTTATTTATCATCATATTATTCCATCATCATACGCTATCGTAACATATGCTCTACTTATCAATCGGAATTTCCATTAACTATTGGAATACAGGCTTACTCAATTTTTTAATTTTGTTCATGATTGTATCAAATTTTCAGATTTGGTGAATTACAGCAACTGTATGCATTAACTCTGTCTAGGGCATGTTTTGGAACCGCTTGTTAAAGTTTGGCTTTAAGTGGCGTAAACAAATTTGATGGTAAACAAAGGGTGGTTGTAAATTAAGATCCCTCTCAATGCCTCAAAGAATTCCAGGTGCCCTATCTAAAATGACGCATACACCTTGGCGATCACTGATAACATGAACTTTTAATAAATATAAGAACCATGTCCAGTTCACCAAACTCTCTTCAACTACCATAAAAGCAAATGGCAGAATATGACTGATTACATCGGAGCCTACGACAATAAGAATTTTCTCTTTGTACTTGTCGTACTGGAAAGTGCTGTCGATTGTAATAACGGGGTTACAGTGTTGGAACCCATCAATACAGGGTTTGAATACCCAAAACACTAATCGGAAAACATTTTGAGACTCACCCAATGCGTTAGCGAATCTCCAATCGATCATTGTGCCTGGATTACTGGCTTGTAAGGCGGCCATGAACTGTGGTAATATCGTGTACGAACTCTCCCAGTTGCCGTATACCAGCTCAATGGTTTGCTGCCTTCCCATCCATGCCTTCTTATAGAACACATTGACTTTGTAAGTTTTGACATCCTCAACAACATCACAAATATTGTACAAAACATTTTCTTTCAGATGTTTCTATACCAACCGACCCATCATATTGGAGTCAAGGTTTGGGTGATCTCTGATAGACTGTTCGGGGAAGTAAGTGTGTGTCAAATTCATCTTAGTAATTTCTAAGAACCCATGACTCTTTTTCTGCTTTGTTCGCAAATGCCACAAACAGTTTTTTTCGATATAAAAAGAACACCGAACGAAGCATGTGGTCTACGTACTCTCGTGAACTTTGAAAAATATATACTCCCATATCGTCCAACATTTAACAGCGTGTTGGACCTCCTTCTTTATTTTGAAGATCATTCCAATTTATGGAACTAACATCTCATCATTTTGCCATACTGGTTGGTTGTAGTGATTAAAATCATCAACCAAGTTCTCTCCATCACCCATGTTAGGTAGATACGGAATTTCACACATTTCATCATCGCCCAGAACCATATATTCCCCTTCTCCGTTCTGCTCGAATATGGTTCTACATCTTCAGTATCAATAAAAGCCTCTATGGGATCCGAATCAAGTCTGCTGCTATTGGGGTGTGCCGGGTCGCTACATGTTGGGACGTAGCATTATAGTTTGGAGGTGAGACAATCACATCACTTGTTAACATTGCCCCGTATTGAGCTCATTCATCTCCAATTACTCTGACATTAAATGATTCACTCAAATGAATATACATCTCAACAAGGACCCCACTTTCAATTGATTCATTAAAAAATTCAATATATCTCCCAACATTTGAAATCCCAGCACCACTTGAGCAACCCACCTCAGGTACCTCTGCATGTATATTCGAAAGGGGCTCCATCTGTAAAAATAACTCTATCAAAATGTGTCTGGCAAAACATTTTGAAATTAATAGGATTTCAGGTAAGAAGTCGTCATCATCAATTAGTACCACTGTATAACTCACTAACCTACCATAATCCCGAATAGGATATCAACATAAAACTTTCTATTTGAATTGACTTCTATCGAGCCCAGCTTTTTCAAATAGAATTTTTAATATACGTTGCCATCTAATTCGACTCTTAACCATAATATCCTTTCTGCGAGGTCTATTGTACTCATAACCATTTGCCTATATTCTCTTTTCGCCACCCCAATAAAGTAGTACTCTAATCCGATCCTCAGCCATCCTCCCTTCATATATCATCACAACAAAATTTTAACACTATGTTGGAATCTAATAATAAGATGATAATCAATTATTTATATCAAAACCACATCAATTTCAATCTTAATCTCTAAATCCCTAACTTTACATTAGTTGTATTGCATAAATTAGTGAATCTCACTTAAGTTCAAATCAGACCCATTCTATAGCATCGAGCAATGGGAAAGTTCCCAAGAAAGAGGTGGAGTTCGTCTGTTCTCGTTTAAATATATCTTTCCTTGGACAAGTATTTGTCATTAGACAGAACTTTTCTAGACATATTATGTCATCGCATACTAAAATCTGAATCTTAAAGAAGTTAAGATTATGAATTTATTTTATATTTACAATAGTTTTATTTTTGTATATTAAATATTTAAACATTATGAATAAATTCAATTAAAATCCCTAATAAATCTGCGTCTTAACTATTTTTGTATATTAAATTAGTTTCTTGTTCTTCACACTATTATTTCATAAAACTAAATATTTTAATCAAATATTAATTTACGTTTTTTATTATTTTATTAAATAAATACAAAAAATTATATAAAATAATATATTCAATTATTACATTAAGTTATTTTTATTACATTTATATAAAAAATTTATTAAATTTACATAAACTAAACTGTTATAAAAAATAATATATTAATTTATTAAATATTTAATTATATAATAAAGTGTTACTAAAATTATAACAAAGTGTTAATTGTAATATTTACATAAACTAAAGTGTAGAAATTAATATATTAAATTATTAAATGTTTTATTAAATAATTAAAGTTTTATTTATTAAAATTTTTAATAAATTATTAATTTACATTGTTTTATTTATATTAAGTTATTATAAAATTTAATCTATTAAATAAATAAAAAAATTAATATAAAATAATGTATTTAATTATTAGATTAAGTTTTTTATATTAAATTTATCTAAAATAATTATTAAATTTACATAAACTAAAGTGTTATATATAATATCTTAAAAAATAATATGTTAAATTATTAAATAATATATTAATTTATTAAATTTATAATTATTTAATAAAGTGTTATTAAAATTATAACGAAATGTTTTTTGTAATATTTACATAAACTAAAGTGTTAGTTAAATTATTTATATAAAATAATATATTACATTATTATTTAATATATTATTTTATTAAATTTTAAATTACTAGGAATTTTAATAAAATATTAATTTACATTTTTCTTCTTTATCTTAAATTATTAAAGAAGTTAATATATTAAATAAATATAAAACATTAATATAAAATAATATATCAAATTATTAGATTAAGTTATTTATATTAAATTTATATAAAATGATTGTTAAACTTACCTAAAATAAGATGTATCTAGATATCACAAAATATTAAATTATTAAATAAAATATTATATTAAATTATTAAGTTATTTATAATATTTAAATAAAATATTATATTAAATTATTAAATAACATATTAAATTATTAATTAGTAAAATATTTAATATAATGTTATAAAATAATTTATTAATTGCACCCAACAACTATCACAATATTAATTCCTCCTTTTTATCTCTCTCTCCCCCTCCCCGTATCTCCCACGTCTCTCCATCTCCCCCCTCCCTCACGCTTCCCTTCTCTCTCTCTCTCTCTCTCTCTCTCACCCAACTATCTCCCTCTCTATCTCCCCCCACTGCTTCCCTCTCGCCTCCCTCACTCTCCCGTCTCTCTATCTCCTCCCTCCATAGCCTCCCTCTCGCCTCATTCACTCTCTCATCTCTCTATCTGTTACCCCCTTTTCGTCTCCCTCTCTCTCCCCCTCTCTATTGTCGTTTCTCGACCCAAAAAATATCCCACAAAACAATCAACAATATTTAAAAATGTATAAATAATGGCAACAATAAATAACAGTTCAAACAAAAAAAATGACAGGACTCACTTTATACTTGTTTGTCAATGCCGAAACAACGTCTGGAACTAGTGATACACGAAAACACCAACTAGGTCGCATTTCTTATTGTCTACACATATCGGAAGTAGAAACCATACGACATGGCCAAAAAACACCTCCTTCGCGTATCATCCTATGAGCTGTCTCTGTCCGCATATAATTCCAAGAACCACAACTCTAGATAAATTCTAATTTCCAACTTCAACTACGTACCATTTCATAACCTACAACTCTCAAATAAATTCCAATTTCAAATCAAATTCTACTTGCTATTGGATAAATTAATTGAAGATAAACACAAAGAACAGATTTAGAATTTAAGTAAAATAAGGAGAAACAACTAGCAACTTTCAGATAAATTCCAATTTTAATAAAATCCTTCTTGCTATTACATAAATTAATTGAAGATAAATACAAAGGCCAGACTTAGAATTTAAGTAAAATAAGGAGAACGAACCTTCTGGTTTCTATAAATTCAGGCATCTTATGCAATTTATATGAAGTTTGAGAGTGCACCTTCTATAATTTGTGTGAGGGACAAGACTGTATCTTTTTCTTCCCCTTTCTTCTTCAGCCAAGACGACATCTTGTTCTTCATCTTTTCCTTCATCTCCTTTCAAAGTAAGTCATTAAACTTCCACAGTTGTTCTCTATTGTCCTTGACTTCTAGATATAGCTTAGCTTCTGCTTGAAAATTCCTTTCCCAATCACATTTGCTTTGCATGTCAACGTCCATTTCATTTCTCCCGAATTTGCATTTACATCTCCTTGCCCTTTTTTGCATTTATTTATATTAGTTTGATTAATATTTTAGGATATATTTTTATTTCATAATTTTATGATATTTTTTAGATTTTAATTTTATTTTATAATTAGAATTAAGAATTATATTTTAGGTTTTTATTTAAATTTGATTTATTATTTATTTAATTTTTTAATTTCTTTTTATTAGATTTATTATGAACTATTTTTGTCTATACTTTTTTAACCACTTAAAATTTTAAATGTTGATATCTTATTTTTTATTTTTTCTATCATGTTATAATTTATTACTTGGCATATTCAAGTTTTAATTCTAGTTCCAGCGGTAATAGTATGTCGTCCTCAACATTGACAAATGAAGAGAATAGTCCTTTATGAAAATATGTAACTAAAATTGAAAAACTAGTAGATAGCGGAAGTAATTGACAGTGGTTTTATAATTTTTGCAATGAAGAAAAACAAGGAACATATACGAGAGTAAGGGCCTATCTTCTAAAAATTAGTGGAAAAGGCATTATTGCTTGCAAGAAGGTGACGCTTGAAAATATTTCAGAAAAGAAAAAGCTTGAAGATAAAGTTGCAAAAAACATTTCACTCTCACAATCTAAACGAGTGCCTTTGCCCATGTCTAGTGATTCGAGTCATTCGTTACATTTAACTGATCAAAGATCTTTGCAGTTATCAAAAAATAGAAGAGTTGATAATTCGTCTATTGGTAAAACTTTTGACATGCAAACAAAAGGAAAATTAGATGCTGAGATTGCAAGAATGTTCTATATTGGGGGTTTATTATTTAATTTTGCTAAAAATCCATATTTTGTAAGTGTTTTTACATTTACTGCTAATCAGCTTTTAGGTGGATATTTGCCTTCAGGTTATAATAAATTGAGAACTACATTTCTTCAGCAAGAGAAAGCAAATGTAGAAAGATTATTGGAGTCAATTAAAAGCACATGGCTAGAGAAAGGTGTTAGCATTGTTAGTGATGGATGAAACGATCCCCAAAGAAAACCGTTAATTAATTTCATGACTGTTTCTGAAAATAGACCAATGTTTCTCAAAGCCATTGATTGTTCATGTGAAGTAAAGGATAAGTATTTCATTACTAAATTAATGAGAAAGGTAATTAATAAAGCTGGTAATGAGAAAGTAGTTTAGATAATTATTGATAACGCTGCCAATTGCAAAGGTGCCAGAGAATTCATTAAAGGTATATTTCCACATATCTTTTAGACTCCTTATGTTATTCATACGTTGAATCTTGCATTAAAGAACATGTGCATGAAGATGCTTTACAAATAAAAATTTTTATAATAAATCATTTCATGAGATTGGCTATTTCCAACCGATTTAGTCCTTTGAAATTGCTTTCAGTCGCAGACACTCGTTTTGCTTCAATTGTAGTGATACGTAAATTATGATGATAAATGGTTTCAAAAAAGAGAAAATAGAATAACTCCTCATATAGACGGATCTTAATTGAAAGAAACAATTGCTTTAGAAGACTTTTTCTAAATGAAGATGAATGTGTCAACATTTATAATGAATTTACTGAATTTTCTCTAAAAAGTGGATTATTTGGAGATTCAGATTCAATTGCAAGTAGGTATAATACAGATCCAAGAAAGTGGTGGGCATGTTGTGGTTCAAAAGCACCATTACTTCAAAAATTAGCTTTTAAGATACTTGGACAACCTAGCTCTTCCTCTTGTTGCGAGAGAAATTGGAGCACTTATTCTTCTATTCATTTATTTAGAAAAAAAACAAATTAAGTTCAAAACGTACAAAAGACTTAATATTTGTTCATAACAATCTCCGACTTTTGTCAACAGACACATCTCAATATCACGATGAGAGGACAAAATTGTGGGATATTAGAGGAGATCAATTTGGGAGTATGGAAGATGTTCGTATTCTTGAAATTGCTAATCTAGCATTAGATGAACCAAAATTGGAGATTGTATTTTTAGATGAAGATGCAAATACGAGTCAGGAGAATGAAATTTAGTAAATTATATTTATTTTTTATTTTTTTAAATTATATTTATTTTTTATTTTTTTTGTAAGTATGAAATATGTTTAGTTTAATGAATTATTTATTTATTTAATTTTAACCAACGTTTTGATTTTTTTTGTTTTATAATTATTGATTGCATATTTGATATTTGATATTTTTTATTTTTATAATATAATATGATTATTTTATTGTTTTTATAAAATAATGATATTTATATAAAAAATTTTATATTTTTAATATATATGCATTTCCCCGTTTCTTATATTTTTAGAAAATATCGTTTCTCCGTATCGTTTCTGTATCCGTTTTTGTTTCCCGTTTCCGTTTTTGTGCAACATAGTCTGGAACAACCGAAAAAGCGTCAAGACATAAGTTCTATTGAGAAAAAAATTTAGATTTTATAACTTTTAAAAAAAAAATTAAAAAAAATAATAATATATTTATAAAACACCTTTTTATTGATTGCCTGACTGGAAACTGAAATCGCACATCGAAAAATTGTTATACAGTGGTCGAAAAGATAGAAGACAGTGAAAGTTTCTTGACCGCAGAAAGATAAGTGAAGAAAAGAAATTTTGGTTTTAAATGATTTCTTGGTTGGGTTGTATTTATATGGCTCTGAAGTTGATATCAAAGAAATCAACTTCAAAGTCTACTTCTCTAATGAAAATTTTAGAGTAATCATAATTCTATGTGATCAGGAATCTTTAACTTTTGACCGATCATAAATTTCTAATTTTTAGAAATTTTTCTAAAATTGATATTAAAAATATCAATTTTAAAGTCAACTTTATAACATTGGAGTTGACGTTTTCTTTAGTTTGAAAAAAAAAACTATATTTGTTTAATTTTGTATATTGTTCATAATAATATTTATGAAAATAACCCAAAATTATATCATCCAAAATTCTGTGCAGATTTTTTTATTTAAGTGACCAACAATATTACATTTTATTTTTTTTCCTAATATTTTATAACCGACTATGTCCGTGTCGATGAAGTGGCAGCAGGTGATAGAAAGTGCGAGGGTAAAAAATCCCAACTACTGTGGAGCATGGAAGGAGAAGGAATATCCAAATGAAGTATCCGAATCCTCCATGAGTAAGAGAGAGAGAGAGAGAGAGAGAGAGAGAGAGAGATAGAGATTGACATATGTGCATGTGTTCGTGAGAGATCAAACGGAGGACGATCTCACCAATATCTTGTACAACCCTTGTCTCAGGTTAGCTCTCCGTTTTCCCTTTTATTCAATTTGAATTCCTGTACAGTTACCCGATTCTGCTTCATTTTACTGATCTAATCTCGTATAGATGATTTCATAATTTTGAGGTTTCTGATCACAGGGGGTTGTTTGAGTAGGGTTTCTTTTTTGGTCTGTTTAATGTCACTTGATCATATTCTTTGATTTATATTTGGCGCTTCAGTTTCTTTAGGAACTTTTTGTGGCAGTACATGTCAAAAAAGTTCAAAAATGGAAGAAAAACATGAAAATACATCTACCCATTTAATTTAAATTTGGTTATTTGATGGGGATTTGTTTGAATGCGATGGAATTTGAAAAGGGGTTTCTTGGATTGCTAAAAAAAGAAAAACGAGCGAATCTTTATGGATATAAATGGAGTTTGATTATTGAGATATCATCGCCTAACTGGTGACAAGAGTCTTTACATGTGCTACTAACATGTTTCGAGCCCCCCCCCCAAAAAAAAAAGTATATGAACTTTTTAATTTGCAGATATTCTATTTTTATGTTACTTGATATACTGAAAGTCCTATTGATCGCATGTTTCAACATGAATCGGAAATAATCAGAAGTGGGTATTTTTCATTGATTAAAAATAAATGCTTTTTGTGTGTAAATGATCTTATGGAAGCAGCTTTGCTACCCTTTCCGTGTAGTTTTTCAATTTATGAAAGAAAATTCCATTACAAGTTAGTTATTTTTCGTTCTGTTATGTATGACTTGAATATATGTCTGCACGAACAAGATTCTTAAGTTGTACGTGCACGTTGTATATGCATCTAGTATCCCTTAAGGTTCTTATGGTAGACATCACGTTGGGTGTATTGGGATTTTGAGTAGGGAGTGGATTTGTCTTCCACCATCTATGCACCCTCTTTGATATAGTGAGCTTTGCTTCTCTCTTTGCCCGTGGACTTAGGCTCTAAAGCCGAATTTTGCTTCTCTCTCTCTCTCTCTCTCTCTCTCTCTCTCTCTCTCTCTCTCCCTCTCTCTCTCTGTGCCATTGGACTTAGGCTCTAAAGCCTCATTGAAGAAATTGCTTTTGCACTCTTCTTTATTTTCTCTACTTTGATGATTTCGTTTCTTAAGACTTGCATATTTGCTAACATGTATTGTGAATTCTAAATTGTAAAATTGCTTCACATTATGATTATTTTGTAGATTGTATGGTCTAATGCATAAAATAGTGTATTAACATTATGAAAGCTGAACTTTGCATTCCAATTGATTTCTTACATTTGCCATACATTATATGATTGTACAATTCATTCATTCTGTACAAAATTTTATCTGGAACAAACCTGTTAATAGGATTGTGGATGGATGGTTAAAACTGGGCAAATATATATTAGCAGACCGCTATTTGACTTCTCTTAAAGAACATCAAATTTTTTTAAGTTCCTCAAAAATGTGTCTGCAACAGTAGATCCAACCTTTACAAATATTGCAGGATAACCTATTGGAGCATCTATCCAAGCTTCGGAACCTCCCTTTGTGTACACATTTCCGGTCCAGATATGTTGCCAGGAACTTTCTCCCAATGGAAAGTAGGCTTTAACATTCCTTTTCCCTTTGTCAAGAACAGGAACAACTAAGATTTCTGTCCCAACCAAAAATTGCTGGTAAGTCAAGCTATGCACATGGTCATCATCTGGGTAGTGGAGAAATAGGTGACGACAAACTGGTAGTCCTTTCGTTGCAGCTTCCTGCTTTGTCAATGGCAGAGAAGGAAATTTGGTTAACATACAATTCATTATTATTGGTCATAATATTAAGTTTGAAGTGAAGGTGAATTTGGCAATCTATGACTAACCTTTACAAGTTGGACCCTGTAAAATTTCCAGGCTTTGTACACTTTTGAGAAGCGTGCAAAATGCGAGAATGTTTGGTGATTTGAATAGAACTGTGTGTTGCAGGATGGCTTATTTCCCTGTCCAAAATATGAGTAAACATAATTAAGTATTAAAGAAATTAGCTTAGTTCTAGGAGGAATTGGGGGAATGTAGTCATAGAGTCACAAAGTTGTCAGAGGCCTTAGGAAGCATTTTTCGTGAGATAACTTATCACTGAAACTAGATTATGCATTTATGCAGTATTTGAACTAAGATTGCAGTTTAGTAGTCATACAGTTTATTCGAAAATCAAAGGGTGCATAAAAGTTTTCAAGCAGCTCCTTGGGCAATGGGTATCACTTAGGTATGTGGAAGAAGCAAATTCGTTTAGCAGTTCTACTGCCTAACATAAAGGATTGCAAATTATCCGTTTTACTTTTTCCTCCTTGAACTTGAATATAATGTGCTGAAATGAAAGTTGATTGTTAAGAGTCCAATGTTTGTCTTTTGATAGCTTGTGAATGCTTGAGATTCTGATTCAGTGCTAATATTATAGTTTCAGTGCACTTAGATATTGATTTTTAACTTACTTCGTGAGTCCGGAAAACTGTGGTGAAAGCATTTAACTCCATCCAGCGTAAAAGCAACTCTTCACTTCTATGATATTTCAAGAGAGGCAAGCTTACTGCGCAATAGCCTCCAATGTCACTGTGGTTAAATGCATACCCAGAGAGTCCACTGCTTAGTAACCCAACGACTGAACTCTTTATTCCGTCATTGGCCTGCCAACTAACCATTTGGTCCCCTTCCCAGAACAGCATGGCCCATTTGGGGCTATCCCTGAATCCGGACCTCATGAAGAAAACCATGGTATCTCCTGAGTCTTCCTTCTGGTCATCTGACCGCTCTCTTTGCCATTCTTCTACAAACTCTCGGTTGATTTGGGCCCATAACTCTGGGTACCTATTATGCGCAGAAATTGGATCCTCACCTGAAAAAGGAGGGGGGGAATTTATTAGCATTTATCTGTTCACATTTATAGGAGTAACATTTACTTGTGAGAATGAGCATGGCCATAGGCATGCATCAACAGTTTTAGTTGGTTGGATGGCTAAGATTGGAGTATCAACATTAGTCTGTAGTCATGAAAAGTGCCCTTATATTTTATACTACTCTACCAGGGGTAAAGAAAAGAAAGAATTGTTTTACTTTGTCCCATGCCCCTCTCTGCATTGAAACCTGTGGAAAAGATGGGACAGGAGAGACATTGAACTGAATGATGGCATGCCAAAAATGCTTTCTCAAGTATTCTAATCTTTGCTTAATTATATTTGCTCTCAGGATTTTAGTCCCAGTTTGTGGCATACTCAAAGCCGAATGAACCATTGTTGCTTTGTGCGAGCTTTGCATATTTAGGAATCTAGACATACAAGGCCTCACCAACCTTGCAGCATATATCAGTTCTCTTTGGATTACATTATCATGACCTATTGATGGAAAAGCTAAGAACAGTAACCTGAATAGAGGCATGCATCAACTGGAAGGCCTTCTCCAAAATCAGCCATCCACCCCCGAACTCCATCATCAACCATCTGTTGTAATATTTTCTTGAACCAACATGCAGTATCTGGATGTGTCAAATCCAGCATTCCAACATCAAATGCTGTATTTGGGACCATGTAGGGGTGTCCATTCTTGTCCTTAACTAATATGTCCAACTTCTTTGCCTCCTCAAAGAGGTTTCTTCTTCTGTTTAGCTTTTCGTCAGTCTGCACTTGACAAAGAGAAAATTCAAAATCTGGCCATCAATTAACAAATATTATTGACAAGAACTACCCAAATACATCACTTGCGAGGGATGCAACTTTCTGCTACAAGGAGAAATTGGGTTAACAAATGTCGCAAAATGAAGGCTTTACCCTCTTTGCCATGCTTTCGTGCTGCTTAGTTTGCTGCTGCCTGGTGCTTGCATGTAATAATGAAAATAAAGGTTTTTGTACAAGTGAAATAGATAAAGGAAGAAGAGAAGTACAGGAGCAAGACAAGGGTTGCAGTATGTCATCACTCTAATGTGCTCAGTATTAAGATCTTCAACTAGTTGCTGCCATCCCTTATACCTTGTTGTATCAACTTCCCAGTTCCACCAAAGCTGCGATCCAATCACGGTCTCTCTCTGCCCCACCCAGTCCTACACAAAGTACAGCTCTACCTTAACTTTATAACCACCAAGTCATGTATGAGTATATGAATTTCTGTATTAAATTTTGAATTCTACCACAAAGTACATATAGATGCATGCTTACCTGCAACCAGAAAGCTGAAACTGGAACGTCATATGTCTGCAGTTTGTCCCAGACTTCACGGACGGTGTCTGTGCCACCTTGTATTCCTACAACGGCACCAGAGATGATCCACTCCGGAAGCTCTGGAGGTCTTCCGATACCCTCGGTGAAGCTCTCAATGAGTTTGGCAGGTGAATTTCCATACAATATCCTGCCTTGCACTGTATTGCTGTATACCTGCAAGTTGCAAACCCATATCAGAAATTCAAGATTGTCAATTCAAGTTACGTATGGAAATCTCATTTATGCTGTATGGGCATTGTGCCAAGTGGGAAATTTGAACAATTTAAACAGTTTCTAGTATGTATCATGTCCACTGTCAGCCCTGTAATTTTAGAAAATTGTTCTCTGGATGTGGATTCTCTCTCTCTCTCTCTCTCTCTCTCACTCCCCCTGAATTTTTATAAGGGTTTTATAATCTACCTGAATCTGAACTCTGTCATGTCTTGTGAGATCAAAAACAGAATAATCATATCCTTCAAGATAGAGGGACCTCAACTTTGATGTCATGTAGAACGGCGAGGGAGCATAAGTGGTGCTCCAATCACCACTAGCCCTGCAAACATCCATAGAAATATTGAAATTAAATTATAATCACAATAAATAACGAAGCAAGGTTTAATAATCTTAAAGAACTAGCAATTAAGGGAGAAAAATCTCTACCTGTAGCTGATCAAATTTACTGCAAGAGTAATGGGTTGATCACCTCTTCCAATCCCCTGTTCTTGTACGAAAATGGGAACCCTTTTCCCTTTAAAATCCATATGAGAAAACTGCTCACCAAACCCATAAAAACTCTCATTGCTTTCACTTGAATAAGTCAAACAGACTCTATTGAACTCTGCAAATTCCAATTTCCTCTGTTCTTCATCCTCTGATGCAACTCTAGCAAACCCTCTTGTCCTCAAACCCCAATTTTTCTTTTCCACTCTCTCCCCAAATGATCCAACCTTAGCAAACCTTTTTGGCTTTACACTCCAAAAAATTTTCAAGTCGGCTGGCAAAACAATTGTTGAACTTAGATTTCTCTCGTAATTGGGTTTTCCTAATTTCACTGAAAATCCAACTTGGTCCTCACTTTTTTGATGAAAACAAATCGAATACCTTGCACATATCCAACGGCCACTTTCCTCTGTTTGTGACTTCTCGGGTGGTCCACCATACCCTTTAATCTTCTTTTCTATTCCCCTGAAAATCCAACCTGTGACCGCCAAAACTGGAAAATGGGTGTCCTTAAATTCCATTTCCGGAATCAAATCATCGATTTCAGAATTGACTTCTCTTATGCTCTCAATACTTTGATGATTACACACCAAAAGAACATCCTTGTCTTTGATGACAAAAGATCCTCTGCTTTCTTCAACCTCTGTTTCCACCAATGCTGCAGATACAAATGCTTGTCCTGGAATGGTAGACCAAATGGGTCTCAAGGGATGTGAATTATGAGAAATTGTGAGATAGCCATTGCTGGTTGAGCTCCAATTTAGGTGAAAATCATTGCCAATTGGGAATTTTTGGGTCGTGGGAAGGTTTTGAGGATTGAAACAGAGAGTCCCTTCTATTGATGGCAGAGATTTTGGGTTTCCAGGGAAGGGATTGTTGAGATGTTTGTGGTGTTTTTTGGTGATTTTGAGGGTTGCCATAGATGGGCGTGAGAGGAAATGGAATTATGATATTTGACACAAATATTTTTGGTTGAGTTGGCACCTTGAACCTTGACCTAAGCTCTCAATTCCAGAAAGAGTTTCAAGCATTAGGCCAAGAGTCTGAAGGTATTGTTTGCCACATGATTGAATCCTTTACATATATAATATAGAAATGAGATAGGGTGTGCAAATATAGGATTCAGCTTCTCTGTATCTTCCCCTTTTTCTTTTCCTTTTTCCAGAGGAAGGAAGAAACGGAGAAGCAAAAGTTATTTTATTTTGTTTTTTTCTTATTTTAGTTTTGATTCAATCTAGTTTTCAACATGTATTTTTGCATGGAAAAAGAAAAAAGAAAACAAGAAATGCTTTTGGACTCGAGCTGAGGACAAAGTCAGAATTGCCCATGGAAATCAGATTTGTTCTGTTCTCATTCATTTATTATTTATTATTTACATCATTCAAATTGGATTTTGCACTTGTTTCTCGTCCCCATTTTCTGGATCTTTTCAATAATAACCCCCCCACCTCACATGTACATCCTTTCTATATTTGTCATGCAGAGCAAGACAAAATTGATAAACTGTTAAGGGTAAATTTGAGAATACAATGAAAATGAGGAATCAAGTGTTTCTGGAAGAAGAGTAAGAAACTATGGTCGAAAGTCAAATTTGACCGCTTGTCAAACACCATTCAAATTTTTGAATATTGAAGATAAGGACTTAGTTTAGTGGGTTATTGCGGTCCAATCCAACCATGAAATGGTCTCATTATTCACTGGCGGGCGTGAGGTGAGGGGAGGGGGACTTCTATTCATGTGGAAAATATATATATATATATAAGGAATAAATATATATATATATATATATATATATATATATATATATATATATAATGCAAAGGCTCCTGAATTAGAAAATGAAAAAAAAAAAAAATGAGATCAACAAGATTTTGTCATTTTATAGTCTAAAAGACAAATGCCACGTTTCTTTATTCGTAGAGAAAAATTTTACTGATTTTTTTTCTTAATACTTTTTCTTTCTTTTTATTGAATATGATGAAATGTGACAAATGGGGCTTAAAAAAAAAAAAAAAAATCACAACTATTCAGAAAGGTTATTACCATAACTCCATCAAAATAACAAGTAAAGGGAAACGGTAATGTACAACCTCTTCTTTCTCAATAGAAGTTAATGTCGATGAACTTATCTCATAATCATTAGTCAACACTACTTCTCATTCCTCCATGTAGATATCATGTCATTCTTTTGAAGTTGCCATGATAACATCAAATAAGATGTATATGGACGCAAATAAATAGATTGCATGGCCCAAAGATCTGTATTGAGTCGTGTTTTGGTTCAATGTTCATAGGAGTGATCATTTTGAACGCTTTGGACTAATCTCTCTCTCTCTCTAGATGTAAAAATTTCAACAAAAGTTGCAATATGTGCTAAACATGAATAATAATGATAACGTATTAACAGATTTTTGCATTTGGAAGTCTCTTCTGGAATAATTATTATCAATTGCAACTTTAGAACAGCCAAAATTCCGGGATATATACAAATTTGGAAGCCCAAATGACAAAAGGGAGACAATATGAAAAATGAAGAAAATAAAAAACACATTGCTGCAGTCATGATGAATGCCAACATTCTCCACTCATGAATATATTACTTGTTAAAAAAAAAAAAAAAAAAAAAAAAAAAAAAAAAAAAAAAATTCTTGGAGCTGAGCATAGAAAATAAATTTTTTAAAAAATTATATTTCATGAAGAAAAGGTCATGCTCATTTACTTTTCCTTGAGTCTTGTACTTTTTGAGTTTGTGGATGTTGAGTTCCAAATGGCTACTTACTATACTAAGAAACAATAATGCCGTCAAAGTCATATATATAGTGCGTTGATTAGATACATATATAATGTCCATTTTCAACATTTTGAGAGAGTATATCATGTTCAAGTCTTAATTGAATTCTTGGTTTACCTGTTCAATTGATAAATACTTTTAAATGAATAATAAAAAATTTTGGAATTTAGCTTAGCTTGCAACAATGAGAAGGTTTATGATTTGGAGAAATTCATGTTTTTTATTATGTCGATTACATATTTTTTTGCCAAAAAAAAAGTTCTTAAAATTGCTTTTTAAAGGGCATTGATTCCTTGGTGGAGCCTTCCTTAACTTCACCTATATTTGTTTACTAGATGCACATGGATGTAATTGTGGGATTCCTCTTCCAAGGCCCAAGCCCTTTGGGAGGGTCTGTACCCGGACGTGATTTGCGTTACATTCAATGGGAAGATTGTAATAAAGGTTTAGTGCTTTTTGGACCCAGTTTGGAAAAATTAAGATTAACTTAGCTGTGTTTAACTGTAACTATTCAATATAAAAGATAATTATGTAATAAAAATTTAAATAATTTCATAAAGAAATTTATTTTTTGCTCATAAAACTATATATTTCTTATTTTTTAAAAAAATAAATATATAATAAATAAAATAAAAATAAATTGAGATAATTAAACAGCTTGGATTTCCCAAACAAAAATAAATATATTTCTTATTTACTTTTTGTAATTTTGGTCCAACATCCCGGCCTAGAAAAAAAAATTACGTGGGTCATGTGTAGAAATTGCATGAATGTTGATTTTAACAAAATGAGAAAATTCCTATATTTATTGAAATACACTCTGGTTAGCATAGCAATAAATATAGGATTTCTCTCATTTTTGCCGAAATTAATACATTTATGCAATTTCTACATATGACCCACATAAATCTTTCGTTTCTATTTTGTGTAGGTGGTGAGGGATTCATTTTGTCCTAAGTTAAGCAAGGTTTATCTAGACTCAGTTTAACCAAGTTATGATTTTTTTTCCAAATATTAAAAAAAAAAAAAAAAATTAAAGGGCAAGGTTTGTAACCTGGCTGACAAATATTGACCTTTCAATGAATCTGGTCTTTTGTTTTGAAAGTATGCAGCATCTGTCCACTGTATCCTACAAAAGTTAAAGGCTTGTTTTGGCTGTTTTTTTTTTTTTTTTCCTTCTTTTTTTTTTATTAAGATGTATTTTAATTTCTGTAAAATAAAATAAAATACTTACGTTTTAGTGAAGAATTGGGAACTGAAATTAAGAAATAGAATCAATGGGGGAGAGAGAGCGAGAGAGAGAGAGAGAGAGAGAGTCATGGGGTTCATCAGGCTTCATATGAGGAATTGCTTTTGTTATCTTTATCTTTTTTCCCTATTGACTTTTAAGATGGCAGTTGATGGGACCCCCTTCATAAAGCTCTTTATAGAATGGGTCTCGTCTAATAGTGTCATAAAACCCGCAATCCAATGTATTCAATCCATTTATACGTAAATAGGACTATGTCGTCCTACTCTACTAATAGAATCTACCTTCTTGAACGGGTTTATCATCCCAACATTTCAAAAGAGTTTAACTTCGTAGAATCCTACTCACCAGTTATCCAACTCTCGATGAGATTTACATGGTCCAATCTATAAGAACATTCGGTTCTCTCTCACCCGACCGATGGCTAATGAATACTAAAGGAATCAAATGATTCTACTCCCAATCGGTAATACTCAACTGAATCTTACCCTGATTGAACTTTCTATTTCAACACGAAACGTATCTCCCAGGTAAGAAAGAAAAATTTAAGAATTTAATCGATAAGAGAAAAAATATTTCCGTATAATTCAACTTCCTAAATGATAACAATATTTTTGACAATTGAAATCCAGAATCCTTATATTGTTCCGTAAAGAAATTAAGGTTATAACGCCTCACGATGATACGAATCTAAAAGGAATGTCATATAAAAGCTGTCGATGCTTTAAGTCAGATAAGTCCTCTAACTCAACACAGGGCACACAAAGGTTATAGGAAGATCCTTTCTCCCTTCTCTGAGTCTGTTTATTCTTTCAAAAATCATTTTTTCTAACTCAAGTGTCGGAGTCTTCCCCGTCAGATCACTTTTTGACGGTCTTTTACAGGTTTCAAACTTTCTCACCAAGCATTCATTCAAATTACAAAGAGTCATATCTATATAATCAAAACTCACCTCCAATAATAGTATCACCTCCAATAATAGTGATACTTGATTTATTTTCTCTCGTGTACCTACTTTTAACTTATTCATTTTCTCTTTCCTTATTGTTTGGCCAATGATGGTTTAAAAGAAACTTCCATATATTTTTCTCTTATACCTACATATGTTCACGATTAAAAAAATAAGTTAGCCTTATTTATTTTCTTTTTTCCATTTTTGAATTATTCAATTATTAATATAGCAGTTAATCAAGACTCTCAGGTCTTCCTAGGCCTAAACCACACATAAGACCATCTCCTTATTTCCATTTACTGCATATGTGCTCGTGGTCATGTGTCCTAAATCCGAAGGAATTATACCGTCATTCCGAATTATCCACATATTTTCTTATTTTTGTTCAATAACTATATTATAATTTGTTATTTTTTATATATTACTGATTATTTATGTGTATTTAATATAAATAAAAATACTGAATTCGGCCCGCAAATAATTTATCCTTAATCTATTTATTTGTACCGAGTATATCGTATTGGGTCCATAATTTGCCCTAAATGTGACGTGTGCTTCGAGTGTAAGGGTGTGTTTTTGAGTTTTTTTATTAATTTGGTTTTGTTAATTTGATTTGATATTTTTTAATTCTAAAAAAAAAACTAAATCGAATTCGATTAAATTCAAATTCAATTCAATTAAATTCGAAATGTGATTTTTGATTTGAATTTTAATTAATTGAATAAACTGAATTTGATATTTGAGATACAAATGCTCGTATGAATCCGATTTAATCAAATTTAGATTGATAAAACTGAATTTAAATGAATTTTTTATCTGTTATTTTATTGTTTGTTTAGAAAATAAAAATTTACTATCAAAATTTATATAAAAAAGAAAATAAATAATAAATAATCAAAATAAATAAAAGAGAATAATTAAAATTTTTAATTTGATTTTGAATTCAATTTTTAATTTGAATTTGTACTAAAAATCATAATTTGAAATTTGAATCGAAAAATGATTTTAAAATATAATTCTAATCTAAAATCGTAATTCAAAAATTAAATTTAAATTAGGTTAAATTTAATTCAATCGCATATTCGATTATAACGAAATATCGTCCGCCCTGTTCGAGTGTACTAGTCCGACAAGTTTTACTAGGAACGATGATGCATCTAGACGTGATTGTGGTTTACTTTCCAAAAGGGTCCTACGTAGCCGATTTGCGGCTTCATACGTTATAGGCCATCAGTAATATTAAGAAAGTCAACTCACGAGTTTGGGAACCCTAAAAATTCACCCTATTCCACTCATTCTTTGTAATTTCCCTAAATATTTATTATATTCTAAGGTATTTTATTTTATATAAATTATATTTATTTTTTATATTAAGATATTTACACACGTGTCCTGTGAGTGTAAGGTCAGTTTAGTATTAGTATCAGTGATAATTTGGTGAATTTTGTTAAAAAGCAAACATGTTGTGTACTCTTCCAAGTCCATCTCCTGTCCATTGAAGCCACAAATCTTGAACCTTTATTTCGCCGCCAACCCAAAATTAATCTGGACATGTTTTGTACAAACATTCAAATATTTATATGTATCCACTGGTATATTGTCATTGCCTATCCCTTAATTATATTTTTTGTTATTAAACAAAAGGGAAATGTCTCTTTAGATATTCAGGCTTAATTATATGAAATAAATATCAGATATTTAGGCTTTTGGAGAGGATCGCGCAACGAACAATGTATTAATTTTTATACTTTATTATTATTTTTTTTTCTTCTTTGTTATCTTTCATGAGTGACATGCTTTGTTTTTTCTATGGTCTCTTTGGGTATGCACGAGTTTGCTTGTTCGGTTTGGTTTGATGAATGTGGACTTGATGGGGTGGAAAATTCATTTTGGTGATTTCCCGCGCATAGGAATGGTAATGCATGATATGAATGTGTCCTCCAGAAGGGCAATGTTCCAAGTTTTGCCCTCGCTCTTATGCATCTGGCCTTGTTCAGGATGTCCATAAATGTGTGAACTAATTAGTTGCTGATTTAGAAGCATATAATGTACATCCTTTATTTATTTATTTATTTATTTATCTATCTGGAAATAAAGAATGAAAACATGGATGGAAATGATTTAATGACAAAAATATGGGAACATATCACACGATGAAAGGCTTAGATATCAATTCAAATGACGAAACTTTGGAATGTATTAAAAGTTTAGGATTTGAGTCTTCTACCTTTGCCATTGCTAAGCAACAAAAACAAATCAAAAGAATAATGTATTTCTTTTGTATCTAAATATCATCCAAACTGTATATTTATAACTAAAAGTTATATAATTTTATTCTGTATGAATTCTATCATATCGAACCTAGTCTAGATTAAAATATATTTTTTTTAAAAAAAAAAAATTGAGGTCATTGTAGAAATTGGACCATTTAATTTTGAAATTTAATAAAATAAATCCTCTTTGTTCAAAGTATTAGATTCCATATTCATTCACTGAATACGCGGTCTTGTGCATCACATGACTCTTTAGGTAATTAAGATGGAAGATTTTAAATGCAACGCTACACCAGATAACATTTTGATCTTGGTTTTATAATTCTAATTGTGAGATAGAAAACTAAAATTATACTTAAATCATTCTTTGTTGGTACCATATTTAGAAATTAGCATACGCATTTAAAATTAGTTTTAACTCTAAATTCACTAAAATAGTATACTTAATTTTTTTATAGGGAATATAGCAACTAGGTCCTTTTATTATTATTATTATTATTATTATTTATCTGGTTGATTGTTTTCTATATCTAGGATAACAACTTCTCTCTTTGATTCTCATTTTCCTATAGCATTTATGCACTTAACAGTCAACGTAGTTACCCTGCATAGAAGTTTGTCAAATAGTGGAATAGAATGTTAAAGTTTTTGACCTAATTTCATGTTTGAGACCGAGAAATGCAAAAAATTATGTTAGCAAGATTGTTTCCTAAATAGAATCTTATATATATTCGAACTGAATTAATTGAAATATAACTCCAGATACCGATGATAGGGAAAAAAATAAAAACCAACATTGGATGGATGAAAGCTTAAATGGGTATCGAAAAAGTTGTCCCATATTTCAAATCTCCTGTAATAAAAAAAATAAATAAAAAAAATTAACATTCCATGACAAGGGGAGCACTCAAAAAGCCTAAAGTGACAACCACAGTTTTGGAGTCCAAACCCAAACTGAACCCAATACCCTTGCCCAAGCCCGTCCAAATGGTTCAAGTTAGAATAGAGCAGTTCAAAGGTCATCAGACTATTCAAGTGCCTTATTATTTTTAGGGTATATCTCATATACAAAAAAAAAAAAAAAAGATTTAAATATATAATAGGATAAAATAACTTGAACTGGTATTCTTGTTGTAAATATTTCTATCTACCTCTAATGCTCCTACCCAAGCTGTGCAAGTTCTGTCAAAAATACTTTATGGAGTAGAAAAGCAAGGATAAATGAAAACAGGTGATTCCAATTTTATATGAATCTTCATAGAGTTGGTGTTTTGATAGCTGTATAACAACACATGTTACTTTTGGTTTGCAGAGGTTCATAAGCAAGTAGAAGCCAAATGAGTCAAGTTCAAGCTTAAAGTGCACAATAACACTTGGGTGGAAGTTGAATTCATAGGAGCCATTTGTTTAACTTAGGAAACTATATTTATACTTTTGTTGGAAAATACATTCCATGTACCCTGTTTTTGGACAAAATTTGTTTTCAGTTATTAGACAAGAGTGGTAATGATTTTGATATTAGAGTAGCCAAAGTTGATTTAATATTTAATTCAAAAATCATTGAAAATTACTTCTATTCTATTTATATAAAGTGTGATGGGCTCCTAATGAAATTTATGCCGCATATAGTGTTGAAAATATTGTTGCTAACAGATCCCTCATAAAGGATTTAAGGAAAATGATAATAAATATCAAGCTTTTAAACTTAAAAAAATCTATTTATGAGTTCATATAAGCTTAACATAGTGGTATCCAAACTTTGATGAGGTGATCACATGGTTCAACTTCATTGATAATAAAGACACAAAAAACAAGGAATTCACAATAATAGATGACCACTTGCCTAATGTTCTTCAATGCAATGGAATTCGGATTCGGATCGAGATTGAATCACATGCTCTAGTCATGTGGAATCACTAGATGGAAGCCACACACTGTCCACAACTCAAATCCTCTCAATGATTTCCTTGCACGGAGCTTTCTTGTAGAATGCAGAGGGTGTGTGTGTGTGTGTGTGTAAACAGAGACTCACTCTCCTATTTCTCCCCTTTGTTCTCTCACAGTCTCGTATGTCACTCCTCTCCCTCCACGCCACATATTTATAGGCATGCACAGAAGCTTCTTGTAAAAGCTTCAATCTTAAGGTGGTGGTAAGAAGGCAGTGAAGAAAGCTTCATTTGAAAGCTTTAAACCGGGACAGTGGAGAAAGAAACGGATCTGGATCGGGTTGACCCATTATGGGCGCAAGTTTAACCCAACTCATGCAAAGACTTCCAACATCTCCCACTCGGACATGATAGGACGAATCCATCCAAACTTTCATGAGATTTAACTCCATAAAATCATCGTTTTCATACAAAAAAAATGAGCCGAGCGATCTACAAGTACATCACCTACACTTAGGAACCCAAGCTATGCACCTGTTAGGGATAATATAGCAGCTAAACCCAGAAGAAAAAATATACAAAATATCTTTGTGTTTTGTTGTACTCCAAACTCATTATGTTACAGCATCAAAGTATACCTAATCTCTCAAAAGTTATACTTGATCTTAACATTTCATTATGCATTCACAATTATATCTCAACTTTTAAGAGAAAACATAATTGGTCGACTAGTGAATATATATGAACGGTGTAAACAAAATAGTCTTCCTTTCACTCCATGTCACTCAATTACAAATAAACTACTTTCCTAATACATCTCAGAAGATCGAATCAAACAAATCATAAAAAATATGCCAAAATAGCAAACATTTATTCATCATCTTGTAATATTGTCAAAAGTTACATAAAGCACCATTGAATGAACTCATACAGTGAGAAGGTGGAGATTTTCATAAAATAAAACTTGCTCACTTTTTTTTTTTTGGTCGTCTCTAGCACGTGGTCTGAAACACATGTTATAGTGGTAAACTCTTCGTATTTCTTGTGCAAGAGCGTATATCTTTTTCTCTAATAAAACTATCATACAAATCTTAACTTAAACGCTATCACACAAGCGTTTAGCCAAAAATTTCAATAGCTCACTATCCAAAGTGACTTATTAAAATCTTGCATCAGTTTTTAACCAAGCTTACATGATTGTGAGTTATCATGTTTGATCTATCAATTAGACCTCATCATGACTCGAATCAAGGCAAATCAAGAGTGTAAATAAATCTCATCTCAACACGCTCTTACAGTACTTTAGGTGGCCACTCCTATGAGAGAATCAACCTAATACGTGGTGACATACTCATCGGTACTTATAACAGATCAGATGTAAATGATAATCATCGTATGCTTTCTCATAGATAAATATGGAATGTTTATATCACTATTTCAATATTTACAACATCTTATCACAATTTACACAATTTCAAAGTCTTAACATAATATAAGAAGACATCTTTAGCGATTGACTTAGTAAGAGGGTCCATAACCAACTTATGCATAGATACATATTATAAAATCACTTCCTTTTATGCTATAACATCCCTGATAAAATGATATTTCATGTCTATATACTTTTTCCTACCATGATATTTTGAATCCTTTGTATAGTCTATTGCCGCTCAACTATCACAGTTGATTCTTACAGGTATTAAGGAATTGATAACTATTCATAAATTTTTTAAAAATCTTTTAAGCCATATCACCTCTTGAGTAACTGCTATACATGCACAAATTCAACCTCCATGGTAGATAATATTATGCAAGTCTGTTTCTTATTATTCCAAAATATGGTGTCATTATTTAGTAAAAACACATATCCGGATGTGAATTTGTTCTCATCTAGATCACCACTCCAATCTGCATCAATGTAACCTATCAAATGTAGATCACTATCCTAATAGCACACAACATAATTAGAGGTGCTTTTCAAATATCTCATTATTCTCTTTACCGTTCATTAATGAATTGGTCCAGGATTTAACTAATATCAAATTGTCAATCCAACTGCATAGCAAATATCAGGACGATTGTATATTATGATATACATTAAGCTCCCTATAACATTTGCATATGGAACTCTTTTCATATATTCAAAATCTCGTGGAGTCTTAGGATATATTTCTTTATTAAGGATTTTACCTTTCATGATTGGTATGTTAATTAGTTTATGATCCAACATATGAATCATTCCAGAATTTTCAAAATATATCACACCTGTGAAAGAGCTAAAAATTTCTCTGAACGATTTTTTTTTGGATTTTCACACCAAAAATGTAAGTTGCTTCACCCATATCTTTTATTTTAAAATTTGAAGATAACCACTCTTTAATGGTAATGATAACACTTAAGTTATTCCCAACCAATAAAATATCATCTACATAAAGAGACAATATCACAAAATTATCTCTTAACTATTTTGTATAAACACAATGATCCTCCTCAATTATCGTAAACCCGTAAGTAGTTATAACTCGATGAAAATTTAAATACCATTTTCAAGATGATTGTTTAAGATCATAAATCAATTTTCATAGTCTACAAATTTTGCGCTCCTGGTCTTTAACAATGAAAGCTACAGACTACCCTATGCAGATTTTTTCATCCAATTCTCCATTGAAAAAAATAGTTTTAATATCCATTTTGTATAACTCAAGATCCAAATAAGTAAAATAGCAAGGTTAAAACGTACTAAAACAAACCTTCCAATAGTCAAAAAGATTTTCTCATAATTTATACCTTCCTCTTGGGTATAGCCTTTAACTACGAAATGTGTTTTGAATTTGTCAATAGATTCATCTACCTTATGTTTAATCTTGAGAACTTATTTGTTCCCAATAGTCTTATGCTCTGAAGACAGATCAACCAAATTCCAGACTTGGTTTGATTTCATAGACTCCATTTCCTCTTTAATTGCCTTTTTCCATTCTATTTTATTAATTGATGAAATAACCTCTACAAACGTTCTACACTCATTTTCATCATGTGGAGCAATCACAAAAGTTTTTCTTTCAATCTTAAAATGACAAAGGGGAACACTTTTACGAGTGCTTCCTTGCAATTAAATTTTCTATGAAACTGAATTATTTGATAGAATTTAGCTCCCACTAGATTCAAGATAATGAATTATCTCATCATTTCTCACCGTTGAACCATTTGGAATGTTAATACTATTAAGATCTCACATCTCATATAAAGTAAAATCTTTATCAATTTCACCTCTCAATGGAAATTCATTTTCAAAAAATGTAACATCTCTCGACTTTATCTCACTTACACTTCAATCCTTATGTTTCTCAAAGAACACATATCCTTTTGAATATTCTGAGTATCTAAAGAAGATACACTTCTTTCCTCTAGGACCTAGTTTCTAATATTTATGGTTTAGATCATGAACATATGCTGCTAACCCTAGGGCCGCAAACCATTTAGATCAAATTTTTGACATGTCCAAAGTTCATAGGGAGTGAAAGTAACTAATTTAGAGGACACACGATTAAGTATATAAACAACAATCAACAAAGTATCTCCCCAATAGGAGATTGACATATTCACTTGTATCATCATTGACCTAATCATGTCTAATAATGTTCTATTTCTCCTTTCTACAGCACTATTTTGTTGCGAAATACCAGAAATAGTGAATTATCTAATTATTCATTTTTCATCACATAGATCCCTAAATTGATCTGACAGATACTCATGTTCATGATCTATCATCATCATTTTAATCATTTTGTTTAATTCATTCTCAACCATCCTCAAATATATCTAAAGCAGCCCAGTACTTCTGATTTATGGGAGATCAAATAAATATAACCAAAATTACTAAAATCATCAATAAAAGTGATGAAATAGATCTTGCTCTTATATTCATTGGACTATATATATCAGAATGGATCAATTACAATAGAAAATTTGCTCTGATTCCCTTATCAAATGGTTTTTTTATTGTTTTTCATACTAAACAATGCTCACACATTAGGTTTACTTTTGAGATACTGCCCAAAAGTCCATGTTTGGCTGGTTTGTGCATTCTTTCTTATCCAACATGGCCCAATCTAATATTCCACACATTTGCACCCACATTATAGTTATCAAATTATGCAATTAAAGAAAAGCAACCATTATCATTTTCATTATCATGTACTATATCTAGTATAAGAAAATTATCCACAATGTGCACGAATCCAACATAATCAATGCCAAGATAAATATGTACAATATTACTATGAAAGTTCATATTAAGAACCAGATGCATGAAAATGGTAACTGACACTAGATTACATCAAATATCCGGTGCATACAAAATATCATGTAGAAACAAGGTGCGATCACTTTCAAAAAATAATTTGCATATGTCAATGCCTTTTAGAACAACTCTAGCATTGTTTCCTATATATATCCATTTTGAATCAGTTGGGATTCGACAATATTTGACAAATAATTCTCTGTCGCTAGTTACATGGCCTGTTGCTCCTAAGTCAAGAGTTCAAAAAGGATTCGATTCAGCGAGTATAATAGTGTTAAAAACACAAATATCATGTGAAAAAGATTCGGATAATATCTTTCTGGACTCAGTGCATTCACGAGCATAATGACCCAATTTACCATAATTATAACATGTTTAATTGCTCTTATTATTTTTCTTTCCACCACCATGCTTATTTATCTTGTCGCGATCAGTGTTTTAAAACCTGGAACGGAGTACAAACCGGTTGCGTTAAGGAGTCAATGGGTTACTGGGTTAAACCGATCAAACTGGATTGAAAACCCAAATGATATCATTATAAAATTATAAATAAATATAAATTATAATACATTTAAACATCAAAATGTTGTGGCGTAGTGGTGTGGCCTTTTATTTTTTCATCACAGCACCCAAGTTCGATTCTACAATAATACAATTTTCTCACATTTAAGGAAAAAACCGGGTTGAACCGGGACGATTCAACCCATTTTCTCTGGCCCAACCGGGTTGGTCTGGTTTCTAGTTTAATCGGTCGAACCGACCGGTTCGATTCGGATTTCAAAATATTCACTGCTTTCAGTTTGGGTTTTCTAGAAATTTGGAATACTTTTCTTGAAAACCTCATGTTCCTATCATCCTTAGAGTCAAAACCTTTGCTTGAGCTAGACTCAGCAACATAATTCTATCCAGAAGATCAAGTTGCCTCCAAGCGCTCATCTTCCAAATCAATATGATTCCTATCATTCTCAAATTTTGTTAATATTAGGATTGTGAGTTATATTCATTTTCATTGGCTCCCAACTCTGAGGAAACAATCTAATGATATTTTGCTCATTAGTCAACATGTGTTCAACAAATTTCAACTCATTAATCATGTTTAACATCTCCGTCAGATGATATTTCATCAAGTGATGTTGCTTTTTCACATGTTCAAACTTGATTATAAGCTGTCTCAGCTTAGTAGATGAAGTCACTCCAAACTTTACTTTCAAAACATTCCATATCTCACAAACAATTTGGTATACCTCGAACTCAACCAATAGATCATCCCGTATACAACTCAGCAACGTAATACGAACATAACTATTTTTCTTTTTCTAGACCTTTTATGCCTCATGATTTTTCTGTTATTGAGGAGTATTACAAAACTCTACTTCTTCCATAGTGTGATGTAGAAATTCCAAATATTCTTACTATTCAAGAATGTACTGAATCTTCGATATCAAATATCGAAATTATCACCATTCAGTTTATCGCCCTTATTTAACTCAGCCACTATATTCTTTGTTACAACAATCATTTTCTCTCTATACAAGGCATATAGACATTAGCACAAAATATTTATTAGCACCGGAACATGATAGTCACAATATATCATTGAAATAATATTTACTAGACATAGATAGCACAAAATCGAAAGTTTGCACAGCTTCCAATCATCTCTTGAAAACTAAAATATCTAAATAAAATTATCTCAATATATATGCGTTAAATTTTAGAGTTGGGAGTCTAAAGTCAACCATCCTATACTCCTATTGGGATAAAGATCACACAAATATAGCATAAACATGCATTAATATTCATAAAATATTGATGTGCATGAATTTCAAACAAAATTTATTGAGAATCCGCATAAATTTCCCAACACCATAAATTATTATGGTCTAGTGGTTAAGACTACTTGAATACCCTTACATGGCTGGGTTCGCTTCCACATGTAAGCGGTAAGCTTTTATTCTTAGAAAACAAGTATATAATAAATGTTTGATTATACTTGAACGTAGTCAAGTGTTGTGGTCACCATCACTCTAGGACTCCAATGTATGCCCAGATTCGAAATGAAATAGTGGTAATTTTAATTTTTTGGTATTTTTTTTCCTGACGCGTGGCTTTCACATACAAATTCAAAAACAATGATCGTAGTCTTTCTAAAAAGGAACACTCGAATTTCAAGGGAGAAAAAGCAAAGGAGTGCAATATGCTACCATTGGGTTTTATTTTCTCCTAATCTAGGAGTTCATTTTATGCATGGAATGTATCATTGGAAAGCTCATTCCAAGTAGAATTTGAATATGCAAAGAACTCATCATAAAAGAATTCATATAGGTTGCAAAATTTTGACAAAAACAGCTACTTGTAATAGTTTCAAAAACAAATTTCTCAATATTCGGATTAAATCTTGCCATGAAAATTTGTGTGTAGGTTCATTATTATGCAAAGAATATGTGTGCAAAATTTGGTGATGCAAGAACTGTAATACCGAAATTTAAAAACAAACAAACACTCCAAAATCTGACCCCACACACACTCTCTCCCTCTCTTTATTATTTCTTTTTTCCTTCTTTATTTTGTTTTCATTCCTCTGCTTAACCCGAAAGCATCCCCACCCCCCAAACTCTATTTTTTTCTTCTTTTTCCTCCCTCTCGGCTTACTCCCTCTCTACAAAATCAACTAAGACCACTCTAAAATCTTTTGATCTACATTCTAAACTCCCCAACAAACTCATCGATTGGTGGTTTGAAAAGAGAGATTTGAAGTTTAAGGAGGGAGAAAGTTAGGGTTTTGGCTAAGTTTGGTTTTGGGTGAAATTTATGAAGAAAATAGAGATAATACTCCTTTTTTAACTTGGGTTTTAATTATTCTTATATAAATTTGAGATTTATATTAAGATTTGGGGTTTTGTAAAGAGACAAAAATCTAAGGTTTGAAGGTGACGTGACTAAAAGGTAAAATTGGTGGCTCAAATAAGACAATTTTTCTCCCCTCATCTTAAATTTGAGTACATTTTACTTGGATATAAACTTTATATAGAGATAGAATAATAAAGTTTGGGAGTTTAGATTTAAGGTATATATAATGTTAAAATTTAGAGAAATCTTGTAAGGGAATTTATTTTTGATGATGTGGCTTGATGAACTTAGATGATAGATTGATGAATTTTGAAAAATTAGAGTTTGGGTTATGTGGATAATATTAATTTTTCGTAGTGTTAATTTGTAATTAAGTGATAAATTTGTGGTTATTGTCTTAGGTTAAGATAATTGGAGATTTATGAGCGATTAACGTAGGTTTGGATTGTGAATTAGGAGTGTTAACCTTCTTATGAGATGAGTGGATTATATATTATGTTTTAAATAAATAAAATATTTTACTTGATTTATAAAATGATTTTCAAAAGAGTTTAGAAATGTTTTTTGTGTGTGGAATATCTCTATACCTGAATTTCATATAGTTATGCATTCCATTTGTTGTAAATAAATAATGTGCCAAATTTTATGTGATATGTTGAGTATAACTTGATTTGAAAAATAATTGAATTAAATTTAACACATGAAATGGATTTATGAGCTTTGTGAAATAGTGCATATGATTGGCTTGGAGTGAGAGTTTGAACCCCTATTAAATGACTAGTTGTTTCCCTTCACGGTGCGATCGATGGGGTAACATGGTAGCATTTTAGATGCACGTGCCTCTATGGCCAAATGTTGTAAATAAGGTCATGAGATAGTTGATTGCACCACCAATAAAACACCACATCCAATGTCAAGGATGGTGGTATTTGTGAATTTATTTTTTTAAAAATTCTTGGCGGTCCCACCCTACGTCGTGGTAGACTTTTGTCGGAAATAATGATTTTAGTTGCCCCTTATTTGGAAAATGTGAAATATGTAGAATGCATAAATCTTATCTTATCGTGATAATTGGATTTAGTCGAAAATCTTGATTTTTATGATAATTATTGATTTATTTAATTATGATGAAAAAGATTTTAGGAATACTATTTGATATTTCTACACCCACCCCTCATTTATTACATAACATGTTATTCTACTTACTGAATATTATTTGTACTTATCCCTCTCATTCTATTTTTTCAAAAGATATTTAGCTTGGAGATTAAGCCTTGTCTTGAACCGAATCAAAGATAGTTTGAAAACCTTTTCGGATATCAGACTCTTTTGATTATATTTTGAGATATTAGTGAATTCTTGTAAAGGTATTGGTTGTGACTATTTTTGAAAAACTATCTTGATCCTATTTTTGTTGAATTTGAATCTTGAATTATGTTTGGTTTTACATACGTATATTGAGAACCTATTGATTTATCAAAAGTTTACTTGATAATTATTTTTGATTGAGTTGGTTTGCAATCCCTCAAGTATGGACTTATTTTATATTCTATTGAATTGATTGGAATGATCGGTTGGCATTGTGCATATATTTGGATTTGAATGGCCAGGATAACTTTATGCGTGTATGTTTCAATAGGGACAGACCAGGCTAGTTATTTGATTGTGTGATGAATGCATGTCATTTTATTTGGATTTATTAAATTACTTTAGAAAATATGTGGATATCAATGAATGTCTTGAGTTATTTTGGTATACGGGTTAGGTTTACCCATATCTCAGGTAACGCGATGGTTGTCTCGTGTTTGATCTAAGGGTCGGGCATGATAATTTTATTGGTATCAGAGCTAGATTCTTGTTTTGCAAAAGTTTGAGAGGTTTTCAAATATTCCCAAATATTTTCAAAGGTTCTTGATTGTTTTTAAATTTATTTTAAAATTTTGGGTATTCAAAAAATTTCCAAAGGGTTTTTAAAATACTAATTATAGTCCTAGGAAATTGAGTTTATTTTTAGGGAGTCAGATATTTAGTCTTTCACCTAATCTTGTGTGCTAAACATAGTTTTTATTTTTGTAAAACTACAATGCCATCTAGATGAAGAATAAAGAATATCAATGAGATTTCTCCATCATCTTCTCAAATAGAGGCCACATCGTCTTTGCATGCACTGTCTTCGGCTCCTACTCACTTGACCCCATCAACCGGGACTCCGGACCCACTGTTTGCTACACTAAAACAAGTGATGGAGTGGTGGATAGCCTATGGAGCTTAAATGCAAGCTCCACCACAAGCACTGGCTCCTCTTCCAACTTCTACCATAGCACCGAGTGCCCTGTTAGCACCAACTCCTCCTTTGGTTATTGCTTCAACCGACCATCCTACTATCAAATTGTCGAAGTTGATTAAAGAGGCAAGACAACTCGAATGTGAAACATTTTCGAGCTCAAGTGACACATCGGTGGCCAAGGATTGGATTACCCGTGTCCAAGATATCGTTATTGATATGAGATTGAATGACGAGTTGAAATTGATGGTGGCAATTAGGTTGTTGGACAAAAGTGCCCGCTCTTGGTGATAAAATGTGAAGAGTAGTTCTTCCTCCTCTCCAACTTGGGATGAATTCATTAGAGAATTCAACGAAAAGTACTACACCTGCTTCTATAGGTATCAAAAGTGGAAAGAATTTTTCAAATTAGTGCAAGGAAACAAAATGATGATCGAATATGAGACGGAGCTTAGGGAGTTATCTACATATGTTCCAGAGTTCATTAACTCCAAAGAATCCTTGTGTGTTAAGTTTGAAGAGGGCATAAATTTGAGTATAAGGGAGAAGATGCCGGTAACCGAAACTCATACATACAAGGACACGTTGCAATTGGCCTTGTAGGCCAAAAAAATGGTGATTAAGCGAGGAAAAGTTAGAGAGAGTCATGGCAAGAAAAGGAGGCCTGGATTCACTTCAAGTCAAGACCCCAAGAAGAATAGAAGTATAGACTCTTATAGTGGTGTTCCTATTTCCAGATCCGTTGGCTCTCCACAAAGCCAACGGCCGTCTTAGTTTCATGCTCCCACAGCCAGTGCTGCCTCCAAAAGTAAGACGACAGGGAGTAAGGACCCTTGCCCAAATTGTAAGAAGTTTCACTTTGGGCTGTGTAGGGAACTATGGAAATGCTACCAATGTGGGAATGAATGACATTTCTGCAACAATTGCCTTGAGTTGGGAATGAGCGAACAAAGATGCCAACTGGGTTGAGACCAACCTCACAAATATAGGCTCATTCATCTAATACTACTCCACAGACGGGGATTCGGAGCAACACAGTAGCCATTCCTCCCCAGCATTTTCAACCAAAGATTCAGACGAGAATTTATGTCATGACAAATGAAAAATCTCAAGCTAACCCAGACGTGATCACAGTTACCTCTCCCTAATCTTTTTCTCAATGATTTGAAATTAATTATATAAGTGTACTATCATTTATTATAGTGAAGTGAGTTGATGAATTGGTTGTTATGTGATGATCGAATTAGAGATATGTCATTAAGTAGTTAACCGATAGAATTCCCTCGCATGAGTATCACTCAGTGAGTGATTACTTGAAGGTAATCGAAAATTCCCTTTTTGTTGTGGCTAGTTGGGAGTAAAAGTGTATTGAACTATAGATCCATTATAGCCTTTAAGCCTAGAACCGTAAATTCCAAAATCTTATGTATATACATACATGTGATTAGTATGATGGAAAAAAAAATCATGTTCAAAAGTGGGGATCCTTATTGTTGGAAAACATGTGATGTATTTATGGTTGTGTGGGGTAATGTCATGATATGGGGGGTCATCTGTAGAGTAGATATTTTAAAGACTAATTAATAATTGTTTCATGGTTTATATTAAATAGGTATGATAAAAATCTTCAATGTTGATATTCGTATGCTTATTGATATGGGTTCTAATAATTTGTTTGTGAGCATGGCATTTGCTAAGCAAGCCAATAAACCCTTGAACCCCTTTGATGAAGAATTACTGGTGATCATTCCATTGGATGAGCAGTTGGTTATAACATGGTGTACAAAGGTTGTGATGTGGTGATTGGAGAAGCAACTCTTAAGGTAAACTTGATACTATTGGAAATAATAGATTTTGACGCCATCCTAGGTATGGATTGGCTATATTTCCACCAAGTTTCAGTTGATTATTTCACAAAAAAGGTGGAATTTCAAAGACTAGGGTATCCGATAGTGGTATTTGCCTGTGAACGATGAGTTTTGCCGAGTTGTGTGATCTCGGCCATGGAGGTAAGGAAGTTAGTGTATAAGGGATATGAAGCTTACATTGCATATATCATTGACACCACGGTTAAGGGTCCCAACTTGAATGATGTTTTGGTGTTGAATGAGTTTCCGGATATCTTTTCGAATGAGTTGCTCGATTTGTCTCCAATCTAGAAGTTTGAATTTGTCATTCATTTGGTTTCCAGTATCGCACCTATCTTAATCCCTCCGCATAGGATGAACACCTGCGGAGTTGAAGGTGTAGCTCCAAGAGTGTTTAGATTAGGGCTTTATCTGACTGATTTCCTCACTCTGGGGTGCTGCAGTTTTATTTATAAAGAAAAAAGATGGCACTTTCCGGTTGTGTATAGACTACCGGTAACTCAATAAAGTAACCATCAAGAACAAGTACCCGTTACCCAGGATTAACAATCTATTTGATCAACTTCAAGGGGTTTTGGTATTTTCAAAACTAGATTTGAGGTTGGGATCCCACCATTTGAGGCTAAAAGGGGATGACATTCATACGACCGTCTTTAGAACGCGGTATGGCAACTATGAGTTCTTAGTGGTGTCTTTTGGGTTGACAAATGCTCCCACAGCCTTCATTGACTTAATGAATAGGGTGTTCCACTCTTATTTAGACAAATTCATCATTGTGTTCATAAATGGCATTTTGGTGTATTCAAAAATGATGAGGAGCATTTCGGGTATCTCCGGAAAATGTTATAAAGTCTTCGAGAGAAGGAGTTGTATTCGAAGTTCTCTAATGTGAGTTTTGGCTAAGGGAGATTACCTTTGTGGGGCATATGGTATTCAGGGATGGGATATTTGTTTATCCAAAGAAGGTGAAAGCCATATTGGAGTGGGAGCAAACCAAGAATGTCACCGAAGTGAGAAGGTTTCTCGAATTGGTGGGATATTATTAGAGATTTGTAGAGAAGTTTTCTAAAATAGCAGTTCCGTTATCTAACTTGACTCAAAAAGGATTTAAATTCGAGTGGGGATGACCAGTGTGAATGAAGTTTTCAAGAACTCAAGAAGAGACTCACATCCATTCTGATCCTTGTCCTCCTTACTAGAGGTGGTGATTATATGATGTATTGTGACACTAGCCAACAAGGGTTGGGTTGTGTGTTAATACAAAATGAGCGGGTGATTGCTTATGCCTCTAGAAAATTAAAGAAGCATGGGTTGAACTATCCCACACAAGATTTGGAACTAGCCGCCATTGTATTTGCCTTGAAGATATGGCGACACTATTTATATGGGGCTATGTGCAAGATTTTCACCGACCATAAAAGTCTTAAGTACTTGCTCATTCAAAAGGATCTAAACTTGAGGCAACAGAAGTGGTTAGAATTAATAAAGGACTATGACTTAGCGATAGATTATCACCCGGACAAAGCCAATGTGATCGCAGATGCTCTAAACCGCAAATCTTCTTTTTCGACATCTCATGGGAGTTCTTATCTCTCTTGCTTGGTAAGACTCCGTGCACTTGGACTCGGATTGGCCAATGATGAGCACGGTGCACTTTTGGCCAAATTTGAAATGCAACTAACATTAGTGGATCATATTGGAGAGTTTCAAGCAACCAATAAGGAGATAAAGGGTATAGTGGAGAAGGTTCACAAAGGTGAAGGTGGTGAGTTCCATATCTAGGAGGACAGCACGGTGGTATACGGGAAACGGATTTGTGTTCCCAAAAATGATGATATTTGGAGGACCATACTTGAAGAAGCATACTCATCAGTTTATACGATGGATCTGATAAGTACAAAGATGTATCGAACTATCAATGAGATTTATTGGCGGTTGAGATTAAAACGGGAGATAGTCGAGTTTGTCGCTAAGTGCTTTGTATGCCAACAAATCAAAGCCGAGCACAGAAGCCAGCTGACATCTTCTAGCCTTTATCGATTTCATAATGGAAGTGGAAATATATCACCATAGATTTTGTGGTTGGTTTGTCACGTACCCCAAGCCAGCATGACGCCATTTGGGTGATTGTGGATTGGTTTACCAAGTTAGCTTACTTCTTGCTGATTCAGAATACCTACTCCTTGGAGAAATTGGCCAAACTTTACATTGATGAGATTGCGAGGCTCCACGGTGTCTTGATATCTATTGTGTCAGACCATGATCCTAGATTCACTTCATGGTCTTAGCTTAAATTGTAAGGGTCCTTAGGGGACTAAGTTGAAATTCAGTACGACCTTCCATCCCCAAATCGATGAACAATCGGAGCGCACAATCAAAACCTTGGAGGACATGCGTAGAGCATGTGTATGGACTTCTAAGATAGTTAGGATTAGAATCTTTCATTGATTGAATTTGTATACAACAATAGTTTTAACCAACTATTGGGATGCCACCCTCAAGGCTTTATATGAAAGGAAATATAGAACTCCATTGTGTTGGGATGAGGTCGGCAAGAGAAAGATAGAAAATGTAGAATTGATTGAAGCCACCATGGAGAAAGTAAATGTAATCTGAGAAAGAATGAAGACTGCTCAAGACCAACAAAAGAGTTATACTGATAAGAGGAGATGGCCTTTGGAATTCGAAATAGGAATATGGTATTTTTGAAGATCTCACCTTGGAAGGGAATAATCCGGTTCTAGAAAAAGGAAAAATTGAATCTCGGATACATTAGCCCTTTCAAGATCCTCGAGAGGAAAGGAAATGTGACATATCGACTAGAATTGCCCCCTGATTTGGAGAAATCCACGATGTATTCTATATCTCCATGATAAAGAAATATTTATCGGATCTTTCGCATATTTTAGAAACTCTATCAGTCGAACTAAGAGAAGACTTGAACTTCAAAGTCTATCCCATAACTATTCTTGATCGTCAAATCAGGAGATTGCGAAACAGACAAGTCCCTATTGTTTAGGTTCAACGGAAAAGCGATTGGGTCAAAGAAGAGACTTGGGAGCCCGAGAATACTATGAAAAAGCAATACCTTCATCTTTTTTATGCATGATTTTGTCTTTAAATTTTGAGAACAAAATTTATTTTTAGGAGATTAAGAATTGTAATATTAAAATTTTAAAAAAAAATAGCGAGAGAGAGAGAAGAGAGAGAAACAAACAAACAAAAACAAACACCCCAATATCCAACCCCACACACACACACTCTCCATCTTTTTATTTATTTTTTCCTTTTTTCTTTTGCTCTCATTCCCCTGCTTCACCTTAGAGCATCCCCACCCCCCCCCCAAACTCCATTTTTTTTCTCATTTTCCCTCCTTCTCAGCTTACTCCCTCTCTCACTCTCTCTCTACAAAATAAACTAAGACAACTCCAAAATCATTTGATTTACACTCTAAACTCATCAACAAACTGATTAGTTGGTGGTTTAAAAAGAGAGATTTGAAGCTTGAGGAGGGAGAAAGTTTGGATTTCTGCTAAGTTTGGTCTTAGGCAAAATTTGTTAAGAAAATAGAAGTGATACTCCTTAAACTTGGATTTTAATTATTTTTGTATAAACTTGGGATTTATGTTAAGATTTGATGTTCTGTAGGGAGACGAAAATCTAGGGTTTGAAGGTGACGTGATTAAGAGGCAAAATTGGTGACTCAAGTAAAGTAATTTTCCTTCCTTCATCTTAAATTTGAGTACATTTTACTTGTATATAAACTTTATGTAGAGATTGGAAGAATAAAGTTTGGAAGTTTAGACTTAAGGTATATAGAATATTAAAATTTAGAGAAATCTTGAAAGAGAATTTATTTCCCTATGTTAATGATGTGATTTGATGAAATTAGATGATAGATTGGTGAATTTTGACAAATTACAGTTTGGGTTGTGTGGAGAATATTAATTTTTTTTAGTTTTAATTTGTAATTAAGTGATAAATTTGTGGCTATTGCCTAAGGCTAAGACAATTGGAAAGTTATGAGCGATTAACTTAGTTTTGGATTGTGGATTAGGAGTGTTAACTCTCTCATGAGATGAATGGATTATATGTTATGTTTTAAATAAGTAGAATATTTTACTTGATTTTTAAAATGATTTTCAAATGAGTTTTGAAATGTTTTTTTGTTTGTGGAATGTCCCTATATATGAATTTAATATAGTTATACCTCCCATTTGTTGTAAATAAATAATGTGTCATATTTTATATGATATGTTGAGTATGACTTGACTTTATAAATAATTGAATTAAATTTGACACGTGAAATGGATTTATGAGTTTTGTGAAATGATGCATATGATTGATTTGGGATGAGAGGCTAAACCCCTATTAAATGACTAGTCATTTCTCTCCATGATGCTATCCGACGGGGTGACGTGGTAGAATTGGTAGAAATGGGAGGTGGCCGAGCACGAGCAATGCCTCTATGGTCAAATGTTATAAATAAGATCATGAGATAGTTAGTTATACCACCAATGAAACAACATATCTAATGCCAAGAATGGAGGTATTTGTGAATTTAAATTTTTAAAAACTCTTGGCGGTCCTGTTCTAAGTTGTGGTAGATTTTTCTCTAAAATAATGGTTTTAGTTGCCCCTTGTTTGAAAAATATGAAATATATTGGATACATAAGTCTTATCTTATCATGATGATTGGATTTATTTGAAATTCTTGACTTTTATAATAATTATTGATATATTTGATTATGATGAAAAAGATTTTGAGAATACTATTTGATATATCCACACACACCCCACATTCATTGCATAATATACTATTCCACTCATTGAGTATTATTTATACACATTCCAAGACATTTAGTTTGGAGATTAAGCCCTGTCTTGAGCCGGATCGAAGATATTTTGAGAAGCTCTTGGGGTATCGGTGTCTTTTGATTATATTTTGAGGTATTAGTGGACTCTTGTGAAGGTATTGGTTGTAACTACTTTTGAAAACTATCTTGATACTATCTTTATTGAATTTGAATCTTGAATTATGTTTGTTTTTGCATATACATATTGAGAACTTATTGATTTACTGAAAGTTTACTTGGAAATTGTTTTTGATTGAGTTGGTTAGAATCTCTTGAGTCAAGACCTATTTTATATTCTATGAAATTGTTTGGAATGGCCGAGTTGGTATTATGCATGTATTTAGATTTGAATGACCAGGATGACCTTATGCATGTATGTTTGAACCAGGACGGACCGGACTGCTCCTTTGGTTGTGTGATGAATGTATGTCGTTTAATTTGGATTTATTAAATTATTTTAGAAAATAGATGGATATCAGTGAATGTCTTGTGCACTTCAGTGCACGGGTTAGATTTATCCATATTTCAAGGTAATGCAATGGTTGTCTCGTGTTCAATTCAAGGATCGGGGTGTGACAAGAACAACTATGGAAGAAACTGCATTGAGAGCTCAGGCTCCAAAGTCTCAAAAATTTCAGCCATGGCTGTTCTTAGCACGAATACAATCACAAACGCTCTAATACCAATAAAGGAAGACACAACAAACAAGAAATTCATAATAACAGATTACCTCTTGCCTGATGTTCTTCAATACAACGAAATTTAGATTCAGGTCGAGATTGAATCACATGCTTTAGCAATGTGGAATCACAAGATGGAAACCACACATTATCCGCAACCCCAAACCTCTCGATGATTTCCTTGCATTGAGCCCTCTTGTAGAACGCAGAGGGTGTGTGTGTGTGTGTAAATAGAGGAGTCACACTCCTCTTTCTCCTCTCTATTCTCTCACGGTCTCGTGTGTCACTCCTCTCCCTCCCAGCCACATATTTACAGGTTCATTATTATGCAAAGAATACGTATGCAATATTTGGTGATCCAAGAACAACTATAGAAGAAACTGTCATAAGAGCTTCGACTCCAAAGTCTCAAAATTTTCAACCATGGTAGTTTTTAATACGAAAACAATCACGTACGCTCTGATACCAATAAAGGAAGATAGAACAAACCAAGAACTCACAATAACAGATTGCCTCTTGCCTGATATTCTTCAACGCAGTAGAATTCGGATTCGGATCAAGATTGAATCACATGTTCTAGTTGTGTGGAATCACAAGATGGAAGCCACACAGTATCCGCAACCCAAATCCTCTCGATAATTTCCTTGCACGAAGCTCTCTTCTAGAACGTAAAGTGTGTGTATGTGTGTGTGTAAACAGAGACTCACACTCCTCTTTCTCCCCTCTGTTCTCTCACAGTCTTGTATGTCACTTCTCTCCCTTCCAGCCACATTTATAGGCATGCATTGAAACTTCTTGCGAAAGCTTCAATCCTGAGGCAGTGGTAGGAAGGCGGTGAAGAAAGCTTTATTTAAAAGCTTTAAACCGGGGCAGTGGAGAAAGAAATAGATCTGAATCGAGTCGACCCATCATGGGTGCAAGTTTAACCTGACTCGTGCAAAGGCTTCCAATAGATAATATGTTAGATCAAAGTATATAATCAAATATTAGTGGAAGCAAATTCATATTCTTGGTGTTATATATTTATGACATCTGGCTAGGTAGTAGGGATCTTGTATTATTACACGAGGCAAAAGTAGCTCTTGTCCAAGTCTTTTGATATGAAAGATTTAGAGGAAAAATTTTTTATCTTATGCATAGAGATTCATTGTGATAGATCTTGCTAATATTGGAACTTTTTTAGGAATCAGGTACTAAATTGATTTATTATACTTAAATGTAAACCTAGTGATACTTCAATCAAGAAATCTAAGAATCTTTGTCGGAACTAATGCCCTAAGAATGATATTAAAAGGGAATTAATGAAAAATATACTCTATGCTGGTGTAGTAGGGAATCTTATGTACGCACAAGCATCTATTAGATTTAACATTTGGAAATATTTTGACAGATATCAATCCGATCTACGTATAACTAATAAGAAGATCATAAAAAATTTGCAAAGGACCAAGATTTTATGATGGTCTACGAAAGAGTTGAAAATCTTGGGTTACTTGGTATTTAGATTCAAATTTCAATAATTGAAGTGATAATCTCATAATTGACCTGAAGTCATTTGTTTATGTTAACAAGAGGGGCTATATCAAGAAGAAGTGTTAAACAACCACCTGTTGCTTCTTCCTTAATGCAAGCTAAAGTAGTAGAATGTTGTGGGCCAGCAACTCATGTCATTTGGTTGAAAATCTGATTAAGCTATCAGTTGTGGATTTCGCATCTAGACCCATAAAAATGTTTTGTTTTCAGAGAACAACAAAAGCGCTGAAAGATCTAAGCATATGTTGTTGGATCATTAATCTAATGTTGAACTTATATGTTAAAATAACTATGTATTGTATACTGTCATAAATTTGGAAATTTGATAATTTGGATTTAATATATCTCATAGATTATGGAAATAAATAAATGTATAAATACTATTGGATATTTACTATTTATGATGGGTTAAATAGGGAATGTCAAAAGATGATTTGAGGACAACTGGTATAAACTGAACAAACAAATTTAAAAGGTAAAAATACCCTATAACTACAAAAGGGTTATGGTTCTCAGATCAATGGATCACTCTACTTTTCGATATCCCTATCATGAAAAGAGTTTTGTGAGAATACATTTGAACTATAAGGCTGCACCCAGAACTCTGCCCAGACCAGAATCTCATTCGATTCAGTTCTTCAGTTATGGAATTAGGTGAATTAGATCACCAGAATTAAAACTTAATAACTAAAATTGAAATTTAAGTGATTTAATATGATGTTTTAATTTGGATTTTAATTTCAGATATTAATTTTTAATTCAAGTGATTTAACATAATATTTGGCATATTTTGTATTAAATTTAATTTTTCCAACAAGTGGTATCAATGCCACACACGCTTGAATCATCAAATTTTTTTTTTCATATTTTGTGATTAAGGTTTTGTTTATATGATTCTGGAATTATGTGAATTTTTTGTTAAGTTATACTATGTTCATATTTAAAAAAAAAAATTGAGATTATGAAAATGTTTCAGTTTTTTTGGAAAGATATTCATGATTTTTTTTTATGTGGATTTCAATAAAAAAAAAAAAACTTGGGAAGTTTTTCATCAAAGTTGACCTTTAGTTTTTATTAAAGTCGACATACAATGTTTCAAAAAAAATAGATAGTTTTCATCAAAGTCAACCACCAGTTTTATCAAATCGACATTCAATATTTTTAAAAAATATATATATTTTTTGAACAAAACAGAAGAAGACTGAAAATATCCAAAAGATCAAAAAAAAATTTGTTGTTTTGGCATGTTCACTTTCCTTCTCTTTTGGACAGATATCTTTTTTTGGGAAGTTAATATTAAAAAAAAAAAATCTTTTGGACTTCCAAAAAAAGGAAGGAAAAATGTGAACTTTTATGCAAATATATATATATATATATATATATATATATATTATATGTTTTAGAACTTCTAGTTTTTAAAGATCTTTAAAATTTGGTTGCTTTTTTTTTTTAAGGAAACTTCCAATATTTGATAAATTAAAAAAAAAAAAAAAAAAAAAAAACCAAAGAAAACTTTCAAATTTCAATTTTCTTTTTAAAGTTTGATTTCTCAATTTCAGAAAAAGAAATTGGAATTTTATTTCTTTTTAAAAACTTCTGGTTTTTGGTAAATTAAAAAAAAAAAAAAAAAAAAGGGAAACTTTCATATTTCAATTTTTTTCTTTTAAGTTTGACTTTCCAATTTTAGAAAAAGAAAATTACAATTTTGTTTCCTTTAAGAAATTTTCAATTTTTTGGTAAACAAAAAAAGGAAACTTTCAGATTTTAACTTTTTTCCCTTTTTTTTTTTTTTGTTTGACTTCTCAATTCTAGAAAAATGTTTTCCGAATTCCAATGAAACAAATTTTCACTATTTTTTTAAAAGAAATTTATGGGCCAATTTTTAGATCCAAACAGGCCCAATCAAAGGTGGAAAGGTTTTAGAACTCACTGGATTCAATTGAATATATTTTTCATTTTTATCATTCTTCACTATCCCTTTTGTATTCAAAACTGACTATTCTTTTAGTATGCGAAGGTATAGCATGTCTAGAAAAGTTTTGTCAAAAGGATAGGGATGAGTTGAATGTTGACTGATTTTTAAGTGATTCTAAATGATCTCACCACTTATTTGGAAACTTTCCTAGTACTCCCTACCATAAAACGGGAATTGGCCAAATCTTGGATCAGTTGTCGGCAAAAGGTAGAAATTTTGCTTTATGATAACAAAGAAAGTCAAGGGACGGAAAAGAAAAATGAAAGAGATAAATTTGGTAAATTGGGTTTCTATAGGCCTAATTTAAGATTGATAATTTTGGGTTTTAAATAACTTAATTTTTAAGAAATTAAGTCCATCTAAATAAAATTAAAATTTTTTCAATTACAGATATGATTCAAATATGAATATGATTTTGTATATATCTCGAGATGAATTAATTGAAATAATATGTTACCAAAGTGAGCTCTATTGTAGAAATTAATTTATTTTGAGATATAAAAAGTTGCGCATACAATTAATGTGATTACTAATCGGCCCAAAAGAAGGTCCATACTTAACAGAATTACATATACACTTTGTAGTAATAAATGCATGATAATTATTCGGTTTTATATTAAATCAATTTATCGACACAAATGAAAATAATTGGTTGACACATTCTTATAGTTAGCATTTGATTATTACACCTATACTTTTGTATATATTTCAAGATAAATTAATTGAAATAACATGTCGTCAAAATGACATCTGTTATAAAAATTAATTTATTTTGAAATATAAAAAGTTATGTATTTGCAATTCATGTAAATACCGATCAGTCTAAAAGAAATCTCGTATTTGATAGAATTGCATGTATGCCTTGTGATAATAAATGCGTAACAATTATTCGGTTTTATATGTGATCCGTTTATTGGTCCAAAGGAAGACAATTGGTTGACATATTCTTATGGTTAGCATTTGATTACTTCACTAAGATACCACTTACAAGTTAATTATTTTGTCCAAAGATGAAATATTAATGAAGTACCAAGTATCTTGTGATGGAGATTACTCATATTTGAATATTTTTTGTTTTAAAATTTCATGTAAACATATATTGATTATTATTCTCTATTTGACAATTAAAATTATTTCTATTAACATTAATGCTCAATTTATGTTGATTTTTAAATTGAATGGTTTGAATTTTAAGTCATAGATTTATGCCTTGTGTTAAGTACTGATTCTTCCCACATATATGGATAAGAGTACTTTTGAGGAAAAGAGAGAAAAAGAAAGGTGGGAGAGGTCAAATCACATATATTTAATGATTATGAAATAGGCTATCCAGAAACTTTTGGAATCATAATATCTGAGTCTGTTACAACAATCAAAACTTTCTTTAAAAATATTGAAAAACGATTTATCAAGTATGAAAAGGTTGAGACTGATATACTCTTAACAAATCTTATTTCAAAGCAATATAAGGATCAAAAATACTTGAGCACTAAGGACAAGAAAGGAAACAAAAAGAAATAGGATAAGGATGCTGTTATGTTATTTAGTTTGATTTGTTTTGAAATTAATTTAACTTCAGTACCAAAATACATTTGATTGGAAGATTCCGCTACAACCTTCACATCAATGTGTCAATGTAGGGTTGTCTAAATTGTTGATCGTTAAATGATAGTAAAAGATACATCTACGTAGATGATGACAATGATATTCAAATAGAAACAATAGAAAGATTTACATTATTACTATAGATCGGATTCTATTTGGATTTATATGAAATATAAGGTGGAACTTGATTTCTATTTATGTATTAGATAAATTTAGTTTCACTTGTTCTTTCGAAAATAGAAAAGTTAGTTTGTTTTATTGATTGGTTTTGGTTCTTTATTAGGAAATGATAATCTTTATTTAATAGATACTGTTGTTTTATAGTGAATCCTTACAACTAGTACTTAAAGGGTAAAGTAAAAATTAACCAATGAGAATTTCTCTTCATTGTGACATAAGAGATAAGATCAAATCTCCAAGTAGAGAATAGAAAGACTTTGTTAAAAGGACTTCTTAACTCCCTTGATTTTAATGGGTTTGATTGTATAAAGGGAGAACAAATAAACAAAAGGGGATATGAAGTCAATAGGACTTCAGGCGTCTTTGAACTGATATGTATGAATATCTATAGGCCATCCCTTTTGGTTCTTAGAATGGTTAAAGATATTTTATCATGTTCATAGTTAATTATTCATAATATAGCTTAATAAAGATTGTAGTATGCATCCTGAGCAGAGTTTCTCACTAAGGCAACTGCCGAAACCCTCTATGAACTTTGGATAGGTACATGTCCTAATCTAAAATATCTGCATATTTGAGATTGTCTAATTAAGATTAAGTTTATTAGGCTTAATGAAAGAAAACTAAAGATTAAGATGGTTAATTATTATTCTGTAGGGTATATTGAAAATTTTAAGGGGTATAAATTTTATTATTCTACAAATAAAGTTATTTTTAAGTTAAAAAATGTCCCTTTTTGAGTATATTGAGTTTGTGGGTATGATTAAAGATATTGTATTCCAAGAGGAATATATTGATATTTCCACAAATGTTATTGGATTTAATCAAGTTTATATCCCTGATTTTGTTCAAAATACAATAGAATCAGACAATATTAAGGAACTCCCATTCCGGAAGAACAAACTCTAAACTTCTAGAACCTATGTTGTTAAGAAGATATGCAAGAGTTAGGCATCCCGTAGTGGTATTTCACATTTTACTAAGTTATTATCTCGTTACTTTTTTAGATGAATTCGGTTAATAATTGTGTATACCACAAGTACTATGGGAGTAGATTTTTTTTTTTTTTTTCTAGTTTTACATATCAAAAGAATTCTCAAAAAATATGACATTCGAAATTATAAATAAAGAGATACCCCTATGATTAAGGGAGACAAATTTAGTTTCAAATAGTGTCCCAAAAGTAGCCTTAAGAAATGGAAAATACAAACGATTCCTTATACATCAGTAGTGAGGAGTTTGATATATATTCAAGTATGTATGCATCTGAATATTGCGTACATTACAAGAATATTGAGCAGATATTTAAGCAACCCGAGAATAGACCATTTGAAGCCATCAAATAGATCTTTCAGTATTTACAGAAAAAGAAGGAATATATGCTCACATATCAGAGGTCAAATCAATTTGAGACCATTCAATATACTGACTCTGATTTGGGGATGCCAAGATAGCATGAAATCTACATCATGCTACGTCTACATGCTAACATGAGGAGCCATTTCTTGGAAGAATGCTAAATAATCTTTTCTAGCTTCTTCCACTCTGCCGGCAAAATTTATAGCATGTCAAAGGCATCTACTCATGGAATATGATTATGACACTTTGTCATGGGACTACGAATAGTGATGACATTAAAAGACCGCTCAGATTCTTTTATGACAATAAATCAGTAAATCTCTATTCCAATAACAATAAGAGTTCAACCATGTTAAACCATATTAACATCGAATTTTTGGTTGTTAATAAAAGAATTTGGAATGGACAATTGTCTATAAAACACATTAACACAAACTCCATCATTGCACGTTTACAAAGGGATTATCACCCAAAAGGTTTATGAGTACACTGATTGTATGAGTGTCATGACATTTTAGATATTCATCTAATATAAACAATTTTTTGATTATTTCAGTTTAAGTTCATTTTCCATAAAAATAAAGATTCGGTTTTGAATTACACTCTGACATTAAGTATGGTATGATTTTACTAAAAAGAACCAGTTATAAATAGGTATGTTAAATATCATATTGTATGACATTCTATACAACACATCTATGTTAGAATCCATGTCATTCGATTATATCAATTTACATGACTATTGATAGATTAAGTTACAAAAAATATAACAAAAACCGTCTTAATTCTAAGTTGGTATGATTGATGGACCGAATTAATTGTAGATACATTTTAGTATTGATAGAAAAATTAAATTCATTTGATTATTTTAAAATTATATAATTATAAAATTTCACGTATAGTCCAAATGAGAAATTGTTTGATCATTAATCCAACATTAGGCTTATATGTTAAATAATATGTATTGCATATTGTCATTTAAGTTAAACCCATATGAAAATGATCTGCTAAATTTGAAAATTTGGTAATTTGGATTTAATGTATCTCATAGGATATGAAAATAAATAAATGTGTAGATACCAACAAATATTTACTATTTATGATAGGTTAAATAGAGTATGTCGAAGGATAATTTAAGGATAGTTGGCATAAGTTAAACAAATAGATTTGAAAGGTAAAAGTCACCCTACAATTATAAAAGGGTTATAGTTTCAATGTCAATGAATCACTCTATTTTTCTGTTACTCCCATTATGAAGAAAGTTTTGTAGGATATATTTGACCTATAAGACTGAACCCAAGTCTCTGTCTAGACCAGAATCTTATTCGATTCAGTTCTTCTTTTATAGAATCAGATACCCTTCTATTTGATCTGAATTTTAATTTCAATTATTAAGTTTTAATTTAAATAATTTAATATGATATATATGACATATTTTGTATTAAATTATTTTTTTCAACATATACGTCAAAGATATGGTTAAGCAAGGAGACATTACATTTGAACACGGGGAAACAAAAGCAATGATTGCAGATCTACTAACAGAGGGATTACCTCTTGGTTTATTTAAGAGGCATGTAGACCAATACAGGTGTTACTAGAAAATTCTCCAATGTGCTCTTCTTTTTGTTAATTACATGTGTGGTATTTTTGTAATCATTTTGAGAAAATAAGACAATTGCTGTTATCATTTTAATGATTCTTATTCGGCTTTGTCTTATTTATTAATTGATTATACTAAATAAAGTGTCAGGACATAAGTTTGTTTGAAGCAAAAAAATTGGGGTTTGTTTTTGAGCCTCAAGGATTAAATCCAGGACTAACAATGAAAATAGTATTTTCAGATCACCTTGTGCCCAATGTGTATAAGGTTGATTTACACTCTTAACGATGGAATGTACACTGAAAGTTTGAACCATGAAGAGACTTGCATATAGCTATATAGTGGGTTTGCACTCCTCAATGAGTAAATGTAGTGGGTAGGCTTTAGTTTCTGCTTAATGAGCATTAAGAGGAGAGCCCTATATTGAGTTTAGCTGGATTCAAGGGTTTACCAGCAACAGCAAAGTCCTCAGCGAAGAGTTTGGCTTTACTAATACTACTATCACGCTCCTTCGATTCCTATAGCTGAATGTGGAGTGGAAGTCGACGTGCTTGGGATATAGATCCAAAAGCACAGGGAGGAGCCTATCGTACAGCCATAGAAACACTTCCTCCGTAAGAGGAGAGAAGCCATATCATGAGCATATGGTGTTTTTGGAACCAGATTGTATATTGGAGAAGATTGGGTTCAGAAATGTGACAAAGCCTTGTAAATTTAAGCAATTTAACAATAGAGGGACTATATTTCAAAAGGGTATATGTGGTGTTTGGTAAGGCAGCAAAAGGTTGGGTAAGATTTTCAAAAGATGTGAAAGAGATGTTTGCTTTGATACCAACTTAAGAGTAGAAAAGTTGAGAGTGACGGGTGTGAATCAAGTGCTTATTGCACTAATTAATAAAGAACATCTCACATTGATAAAATAATATAAATAAGTTGAAATTGTATTTTTGTTGTAATTATTTCTATCTTCCTCGGATAGACAAAGAATGTCTTTCGGAGTAAAACTAGCTCTACACGATTATGAAATTTACAAAATTTAAGATCATATACTTTTGTTAGTCTAACGATAGTACTATGCATGATATGCTTTCAAGTGGTTAAAAAAGATGTGCTACCTTAAAATAATTCTTTTTAATATTTTTTTATATATATTATTCAAATTTTTAATTTTTCAGTATGTATTGTTATTTTCTTTGTGCTTGACCGCATCATTGAAAGGGAGAGAAAATTTTCTAGATACAAATAACTTAATTTTGAAAAAAAATAAAAATTCATATTTTTCTTCTTCATAATAATTGTTATGGTGAAAACAAAATTCTACTTGGGCTTAAACCTTTTTTTATTATGATCAAAAACCACTTTTGGCAAATAACCTTTAAAAATACTTTTAGGGCAAAAATAACAGTTTTGATTCTTTCATTAGTTTGGCCGTCAGACAAGAATAATTGGAGACAATATCTACTCGGTATTTGTACATCATAAAACTTGATTAATGTGAAATTTCCACTTAAACCAAAAAAAATAATATTTAGAATTTTTAATTTTAAAAAATAATTTCGCTGTCAAGTAAGAAAACTATTCTGTTAAGAAAAAATTATTTCTATTTTATTATTAGGATATAAAAATTATTTCTTGGTTTAATGATCAAGAAATAATTATTATAATTATCTGATTAAGAAACGATTAAAAATTGGATCATTAACTAAGAAATAAATTTTTAGCTGCATAAAATCGGAATTTAGCAAGTTTTGTTTTTATTTTTAAATTTTTTGCAAAAGATAGGAATTTTTGATATAGGAATTTATATTAATGTGAAGGCGTTAAAAAAAAAAATTGACAAGGTGCAAATTTTGCAAAAGATAGGTATTTTCAGAGCTTTTTTCAATTATTATTATGATTGAAAGCTCAAAGAAGTTCTCTGCTGGGGGGGGGGGGGATTCATACCAATAATTTATCAAAATTGGTTTTTTTTTTTTAATTCCCTCTTTCAATTCAAGTTGTTGATGTTTTCTTTTATTGATTTGAATATCTCCAGAATGCTCAAAGTCCTACTAGGGCATAAAGACTTATCCAATGAATCCACATAGCGGGTCTCAATCTAACCATAAGGTAGCTATATTGTAACCTTATCCAATAGCATATCACCCTGTTACGGTCTCTATGTCATAAGAAGCATTTGCCTGCACAGAGCTTACCATTTAGAAATCTACAATTCAATGTCGGGCATGTAATAATCGCTAGGCCACACCAATCGTCATGTTCTACTATGGCCAAGCTGTTATAGGATGGCATGTTGTCTGAGGTGTGCTCACCAAAGACCCAACTTCCCGCCAGGCTTCTCCATGAGATGAGGCAAAACTGTATCATCTACTGGTAGCAACAAAACCAACAAACTCCGGATTACTCACTCCTTGTAAAATCTCTACATGGTAGTCTCGAACAATCAAAATGTTTAACAGGCAAAGAAATAAATCAATAGACAGGTTGGAGAGGAAACGTTCAGTAATCAGCCAAATAGACATTTATGCATTTTTGCCATGGTAAGTGGCTAAAGAGGTCTAAAATTATTGTCATTTTCCCAGCTTTAAATCCCTAAAATGGTTCTTATCTGATCAGGAGGATGTCTAGCAAGTGATTTAGGTTCCAGGTATCCATTCTTGGGATTCATGATTGCCTTGTAAAGAAGTTCATAAGCTTCAGCCAGTGACCTAGCCAACTGGATAGAAGCTTCAGATCGCATCTTTGGGACCTGCATTTGCTCAAATTCCGGCAATGAACCTTCACTTCCCAAAATAAGCCCAAAAAATGTCTTCAAACAATCTGAGAGAGAGGCTGGAGATGTTTCAGTTAACTGTGCCAATGGCAGCTCAACTGCATTGCTGTCATCATTGTCGAATGATTTTTGGAAGAGAGGCATCTTGTCAAACAAGCCACATCGTCTAAGAATTGATTCAACTTCTTTCTCCACTAAAATGCCCGTGTGATTTTCCATGATCACGCCTAATTTTTTCACGTACTCAGCTGCAACCTCATGTCCAAATAGTGGTTGTTGAATGGCACACAAGCAATTGATGAGAAAAATCTTTGATGATGTTTCACCCTGTTTGCAAAATCAAACCATCAATTCATCAATTAAATCATGTCAGACAATCAAAAAAAAACATTTGCACAAATCACACAAGCAAAATTGCTGTTATCAGTCACTATAAAACGCGATATGAAAAGTGCCCACTACAAATTAAACACATGAAATATGCCAAACATGAAATATGACAGTGAGACAACAGATTGTGACATAAATAATATATGTTTATGATATCCATACCTGTTCCATACATGACATAATATATTATGCATCGCGGGTTATAAAACTAGAGAAAGCTCTTTTAGATGCAAAATAACCTTAAATTGAAGCTTCTTATGGTTAGAGGAAGTTTCATTAGAGAGAATGTAAAAATCCAAAAAAGAGGATAAGTCATCCTTCAAAGCAAAATAAATAAATAACACTATATCTCTGAACAGCTGGTCCCTATTGATATCTTGAAAAAAATGGCACCCACCTATTTCATCCTCCAGGGGAAAAAAAAAATACAGACAGCATTTTAGTTTTACAAAAGATGAGTGAACTTGATGGCAAAGTTTCTTCCATTTTTACTAGAGGTGCCACGTTCAATTCCAGGAAACAGCCTCAAGAAGTTAGGGTTACCTCTGCATTGCCTATGTTGGATCAATGTGTTTGATAGAATGCTTTAAGCAAGAGGCACAGTTTGTAAAATTTAGCAGGAGGGTGATAGAAAGACATCAGTCTATCAGCATTTGAGCACACGAGTTCATAAAAGTGTTGTCACAGTATGTATCCAAAGAAATTTGGACACCAAAACCACTGAAAATTTTTCAAAGCGTGCTTGAGGCAACCCATGAGACTCCACGCTAGGATTTCGAAAAATCTGCTATAATTTTTAAGCCATTGTACAACACAAAAAAGGAACATTTACGTGTTCTGTATCTAGATGATATATAGCGTACACATTTAACCTCAGCCTTATTGGGCCTCAAAACTTATAACAAGCCTTTAGTATTAATCCTATTAATCACAGCCCTTGAAACAAATTAATCACAATAACTTTAGCTTGTCACAGACTCCTATACTTTTTTGAGTTATAAATAATAAGAAGAAAAAAGTGCAAAAATGCCCCTGAACTATAGGCAAAATACAAACCCCCCCCCCAAACTTAAAAATAAATAAATAAATAAAAAAACCTCCCTCCAATTATTGAAATATATAAAATTTACCCATCCATTTATGATCAGTTTATCTTTAACATCAAAATATTAAAAAATATTAAAAATTTTATTTATTTTTTTTAATTGAAAGTAAAAAACAAAAGAAAAGAAAAACTCTCTCTCCCCCATTTTTCCTGCACCGTGGTTGTTGCCAGGCTGCTTGCAGTCCAGTGGCCATTGGCCTCCTGGCAGCAGCAGATCCTTCCCCGCAGCTAGGGTGGCCTATCTCCGCCTCTGATGGCAGAGGAGATGATCGATGATGGCTTCTTCTAGGTTTGATGATCAATGATGATGGAGGAGAAATCGAGTTCGACAGAAGAACCTCACACGGTGGAATCTCAATTCGATGATTGCTTCTTCTCCAGCGGCTAAAATGAACGACGAACAGGTGAGAACAGATGGTGGTGAACGGAAGGCAGATGAAGCAGAAGACAGAGACGGAGGATATGATCAGTCGATTGAGGCGAATCAAAGTTGGTCGAAGCATCCAAAGGCTGGAGAACTCAAAAACGAAGATGAATTGGTTGGTGGAGAAAGTGATGATGGTTTCTGACGGCAGAATCGAAGTGGAACTGGTAGTGGATTTGGATGGAGAACACGAAGCTTGAAGGCAACTGCAGCAAAAATCAAACAAAGGTGCTGATGGATTGAAGATGGCAGCGGAGTAAATGAGGGAGATGGCAGCGACTCTGTCCGCCATTGCGGAAGCTTCAAAGCTTTATGTTATTGGCCATTTATGCACCAACATCTCTCCTTTTTGTTCCCAAAGGTCATTTTGGACCTGAGTGGGTATTTTCCAATGGAAAATCTAAATTTTGGAGGCTCAACCATCCATTTCCCTTTCTCTATCCACCATTGATGAATGTATCAAGAAGTTTGAATTCAGACCATATAAGCACCAAGGTTCTCCTTTTTGCTTCCCAATAGCTTCCCCAACTTCCCATAAGGCTTTTCATGGAAAGAGATTTTGAATTCATCATCTCCTTCAGCACTCTGAACTTACCTCCGCCATTGATGCCCCTCCATCAAACCATTGCATCAATTCAAGGGTCTAACAGTTTTCAATCATGACTTCGAAAATCCAGACCAAGTTTTTAGGCCTAATTTCCATTTTCTAAAACTCTGTAGTCATAGTTTTTGGTTTCAATTTCTCCTTCAGCCACCATTAACGGCAAGTTTGAAGCTTTGAAATTGACGACGAGGGATGTAGAGATTGGGAGAGATGCAGAGACAGAGAAACAGAGATGAAGAGAAAGAAAGACCAAGAGATTGAGAGAGGGAGAGTGCGGCAGTGTAGCTCGAGGCTGAGGCACTCTCTGCTGAGGGCCTATCTCCGTCCACCGGAGGCGGAGAGAGGCCACCCTCACAGTGGGGAAGGATCCTCTGCCGCCAGGAGGCCATGGGCTGCTGGACCGTCTTGCAGTCTGGTGGCAACAGCGGTGAAGGAAAAGGAGGGAGAGAGAGGGAGAGAGGTAGGGGTTTTTTTTTTTACTATCAATTTTTTAAATAAAAAATATATTTTTTATTATTTTGACATTAAAAATAAACAGATCATAAACAGATGGGTTAATTTTATATATTTTCGTAAATGAGAGAAGATTTTTGTAATTTTCTTAAAGTTTAGGGGGCCTTTTGCATTTTGCATATAGTTCGGGGGTATTTTTGTACGTTTTTCTAATAATAATAATAAGTATTCTAAAAATATCTTAGTCTTTCATGAGTTGCTCAACAAGAGATTTCAAAATGGCTCATGACCTGTTGGACATGTAACCTTCACCGAGTCAGGGAACTGTGTAGTTCAAAATTTGTAGAACAAGGAAGGCACTTAAGGTCAGTCACTCTGGTTTCCAAAACCAACTCAAATGAATTGGTTCCGGTTCTGGTTGGATTTCAATTCCAAGGGCTTAAAATGGGAGTTTCAAAAGAAAATACTGCCAAAGACAAGGAAAAGATAAACCGCACTTGAGATGCTGAAGAAGAATATAAAATCGCATCAACTCCCCTACATCCCCCCCCCAAAAAAAAAGACCAGGAACCACAACTTTGACCTGCACACTACTTTCTTGCCCCATCCTGTTCCTAGTAGATCAGGTTTTGGAGCCCTATTTTTTAGAAATACGAGCAAGTTTGGGGCTAACAAACTAAGCCCAATTCGGGTACATGGAGGGGACATGATTCATAAAAAATTCACCCCAGTTCTACCCATTAAGACAAAATTATAAAAAACTCCTCCCTCAACAAGCTCGAGTTTTCCAAGTGGTTGGTTATTCCGCAATTTAAGATGATACTAAAGCTAGAGGCTGTGAGTTCAGATCCTGCCCAATAGATTTATTCACCCCATTCGATATTCCACACATTGAGACCCTCCTATAAGTTGTCACAGGCCCACAAAGCAAGGAGGTGTTAAGATATAAAATAATAAAAAAGTCCTCCATCCACAAGCTCAAACTTAGAGTAGTTGGTTGTTTTACAAAATTTAACTACCCTCATTTTTCTTATACTCTACCCTCGCGGTGATCAGGGTTTATTCAGCATTCTTTCCTTTTCTTCCTCTCTTCCCCATATCCTTGATTATAGTGCCAAGAAATCAGAAATTTGGAGTGTTGAAGTTTTGTATCTTGTCTTCCTCATTGCAGAGAAAGAGTGAGTCAAACGCCAAAGCAAATAGCAAGAGGAAGAAAGAAGAAATTTAGTGACTGTTATAGTGAGAGATCGAGACAATCAGATCTTGTAAGGCCTGATGCTTGAAGTCCCAGATCTTGTATTCTTGTTGCAACATGTGTGAGAGAGAGAAAAACCTGACGCTTGAAGTCCCGGATCTTGTATTCTTGCTGCAACATGCGTGAGAGAGAGAAAAACCTAAATGCAGAAAAGAAGATGCTTCACTTTGTACTAAAGGTCTAGAATGAATTGATGTCTCAACTCAAGACCATACCAACCCAGAATCAATTCTAAAATCTAGAGCTAGAATCAAACCACAAAGGAAAAAAACCCAAACCAACTAAACCCTAATTGATCAGTTGGGCTCTTTAAGTATCCAAAAACAAAGTTCCGCCCCTAGGTACAAACTCCACCTGAATTTTGGGGCATCTTTCCTTCATAGTCTGGAAATATATGATGCATGAAATTAATTACAAATAAACAAAATGAGCCATGTATTACACGAAATCCACAAAGAAAATTCAGTGACACCAGAAAATAGAAAATTATACGGCACTGTCAATAGGAACCAAGACTACATGTATATAAATGAAGCCGACCAGACAAAACAAAACAAAGATATAAGAAAAGGGTGGACATTGGACAACAGAGTTGCACTTCAATATACTAAATGCTAATCCACTAGAATGCATAAGTGAACTGATAATATTACTAGACCAGGTTCTTACTTGTATGCATGTTTAAGATGGATGCTATCAAAAGGTCAATGGAACAAGTATTGAGGTGTTGTTGAAAAACCCAGAAAAGGAAATTCCAGACCTGGAATGTGAATGCACACTCAAGGAGAACAAGCAAAGCAGAAACCTGAGAGAAGTTGGAGCTGGTAGGCAACAATAACGAATCAACTGATGCTTTACTCATTTGACCTGAACCAGAACTCAATCTACTTCTTCTAGATGATTGGACTGCCTTCGACTTATGAGCCTCTGCTGCTTGTTCACACATCTGCAATTATTGTTAGAAAGAATTGAAATTACAGATTTTTCTTGGTCATCTCATATTTTAAGTATCAGTGTCCCCATTTCATGTCAGAATAAACTACTTTGCTTGAATTAGGGAGGTGTTCTCACTTTAACTCGTCCAAAGTAATTTAAAAAGGATCCCATAACACTTTAGACAGTTTTTTGCTAGTTAACTAAAAAAAAAAAAAAAAAAATTGATTTCTAGGGTCTATACAAGCTCTATTTTAATTTGTTAAATTTTTCTGATACGTAAAGCATGTCTGTACCTCGGCCCTTTTATCACCAGACAACCAAATACAAAATCAACATCATCACACACCAAGCTCAAACTAACCTGGATAATTGGATCCAGCAAAGCAGATATGACAGGATCAAAAAGGGGCTTCTTTCCTGAAGCAGGAATCATCATGCTGTCATGTGTTTCAATTAACTCAAGCAGAATGGAGACTCCTTCCCTTACTGCTGGAGGCGGAGAAAGGTCAACGGAGACAAGGGGAGGATATCGTAAAAGTTTTTCCCCTCTAGTTTTCAAAATGTCAAAAAAGGTTTTCTGAGCAGCATCCTTGAGTGCCCAAAGCGTATCACACAGAGCAGTTTCTCTTCCAAGCAAATCCGAGATCTAGCAGAAATACAGTTAATAGGCAATATATAAACAAATAATAGCATAATGGTAGCCAATAGCTCAAACAACAGAAAGGTTTACTCACAGTGTAGCTGTAGAACTCTAGCGTATTACAGAGCTTGTAAGCAATGATGATATTAGGTTGTGACTGCAAAACTTGTTCAACTCTAATTTTGAATGGCCGGCAAACTCCTTCAAAGATTCTATCCAAAACATACGTCAGATCAGATTCTGTCCTCACAGTTTCATTTTCTGAGCTCTTCGAGAACCGGTTTGCAATTGGTCCCGTATCTGCCACTGCATCTGGATCAAGTAAGACACTCACCAGTTCTCTTTCAGATGCTAGGGCCTACATGCATGTGTGCACACACCAAGAAATTGAACCAAGTTAAAATCACTCAACTGCTTATGCAGAAAATGACATAGGAAAAATTGTCTCAATATACAAAATAGTGGAAAACCAGAAGGAATAAATTCTAACCTGATGTAACCAGCCTAACATATCACCAGTATACCGTAAGGGATCATGAGCGTGCACTTCAATTGGTCTAGGAAGTCCACCAGGTCCTCCCCGTGTCAGTGCACTTATAAACCTTCTAAATAGTGCATTATGCCTCATATTTGCCACCTGCAGTACCAGGTACTTCCACAAGCTAAAATGGGGGTGCTTTTAAAAGTTCAAGAAATTGAAAAGCCAAACAAAGAATAGCATCACCTCTTCTGCACAATACTTAAATAACACGGGCCTTTCTTTTAGGTAGCGGACAGCTGTTTTCAAAAGCTCGCTAACTTCAGGATTGTCACTGTCACCCAATCTCCTACACTCGGCCTGAACCCACCTAATTTTGTAGACAAACAAGCCATACAATGGAAAAGACCTCCAGTCATACACAAGAACTTTGTTTTTTATAGATTCCAAATAGAGGAAAAATTAGATATGAAGCATCTACCTGCCCCCACTTGATGTTTTGAGGGGACAAGTGGTTTTCGAAAGTATAAGTTGCTTAAATGAGTATAATCGGCCATAAAACAAAAGGCCCTTAAAAGGGAACACCCACTTTGCAAAATTGTCTAACAAATTCTCATCTATATTATCTTTTAGCAGGAGAGAATTCTAATTACAAAGTCAAACTATCAAAGAAATTGTCTACCAAATAATAATAATAATAACAATAATAATAATAATAAAGTTCAATCAAAATAGCAAGTCTTCAGGAAATAAATAAATAAATAAGTGCCATATAGATGATCATCAGAAACTAAAATACATTTCCATTTTCTACAGCTGCAGCCAATGTACACAAGATCTGAGTCTAGTCAAAGCCTTTGCAAATCAATTGGAAGCAATGATGTTTCTTCTCCACTGCATATTGACCCTAAATACAAAGTACGTGTAGCACATTGCACCCCCTCCCCCAAAAAAAGGGACAAAGTGCAGACTGCTTGTTCAGTGGAAGTACAGGGAGCAAATATGGACTAAAAGTCTTTTGAATATTACACTTGATATTCATTTGATTCCATAGGCAGCTGTTTGATCTTATGGTGGTCATTCTTGGACAGTATTGAATAAAACTATCATAAATACAAAGGTTTATCATATGCATATTAGGTTATAAATCTTAAATAGTGTCATATTCTAATTTTGAAGCATTTGACACGCGCATTATCTGTATAACTTTGTGTCCTAAATGTCATTACCTTGGCTTCTTATTTATCTGTTGTCATCTCATTTCAGAACTAATTGACAATAACTCACTGAACAAGGGTGCTTGCAAAACTTGGGACTGCAAACTGTCTCACCTGCATAGGCGCTCATAAGCTCCTTCTTGGTACACGGCCATCATATCCATGAGTTCCAGACCTGCACGCTGAGATGGAATCAAACAAGAAATGAAGATGTCAATATAAATTGTTGCTCCTTTTGGGGCAGAATTTCTGGCCAAAGACCTAATAACACTAATAGTGAACAGACAAATAAAATTCAAAACAAGAATCTCAAAATGTAAAGAAACTGCTTAAATTACAGAATACTTTTTCAAAAGAAACTCCAGAATTCAAAAATGAGTTGTTAATATGAAAGCTCCAAAGTTTTATACTTCAACCATGAAAAACATGTAGACTTTCAACTTTTGTTAGTCATTCTCCCGTCCAACCATTTTATAATGTTATTTAATATCTAAATATTTTTTGTGGTTTTACTGATTTTGTATGCAGCTACAGACAGAAACTTTTCTGTAATGCCCCACTAGGTTGGGGTTGGGAAGTAAGGTTGTGACCAGATTTTCACTTTGACAGATTAAACCAATCACGTGGAAAGATAAAAAAATAAAAAGGAGTAAAATGTTGTGGAAAACAATAACTTCGACCACTGTTGTGTTCACTGTAAAGTAGATGCCCCGGCAAGAAACGAAGAAGGTGAAGGGAGGGGAGGGGACATTGCAGGGTGAGAAGAAGAATAGAGGCTGCCTACTTTAAGAAGGAAATCTCCATATATCAATGAGCAAAACTCCCATTTCCTAATCAATCTCCCTTTCTTCTTTGTCATTGATCAAAGAAATTGCAAAATGGTGATGCACTAATCCCTCTGATTGGGATATACAAATGATTAACTGGAGGGCAACAGCAAGGTAACATTTGATGTAGTCTCCTCCGATCTACTAACCCACTCATTGAACCTTTCATGATTCTTAATACGCCCTCTAGCAAAAGTTCCTATGCACATCAAATCCATACCAACCACATTCTTTCATCTAATTATACCCAGATCAGAGACTACCAGGCCTGCCTAACATCTGGCCTATTGCCACCTGAAAGGAGTTTTTTCAAATATATATAGAGAGAGAGAGAGAGCACAAAGAAAAAGGATACCTGGTGATGAGTCCTAAGCAGCACTTTACAATTGGCATGAATTTCTTGAACATGAGAAAGTGCCTTAAAGAAATTTTCGCTCAGGTCTTCTTCTCTCAATGCACTTATCTGTCAGGATCAACAAAGAAATTCACATGAAGAAAAGTTATATGAACTCAACCCAAAAATATCCTATGAAGCATGGGCACAAACATGACACATCAAGGACATAGTGAAGCGGAAAACCTTTTTGTATATAGTTACATGATATGTAGAAAAGGGATATATTTTGCATACAAAATTTGCAAAATTAGCAAATAAGCAAATTATATTGTTCAAACATGACCATTGAAATGAGGTACACTAGAACGTGAGATTGTTATGGATGAATTGAACTGCATCAATTTTCAAATGCACCAATGACAGTCATATAAAGTGCCCTTAGAGTGCTCAAGAAATGTCTTAAAATAAATAAGGTGGTGTTCAAGAAGTGTCTAGTGTCTAAAAGAAAAACAAAAATATTTGGCACATCATGTGGCCTGTTTGACACATGTCTGCAATGTTCAACATGGTGTTAAAGATGGATATGGCCTCCATATTTTAGTATTCCATGCTTCATAGATTGAATGAATAAAGTGGAAGAGCATCCAGGAATCATTTGAAACCTCCTCATTAGAGAGTTGATAGTCGCGGAGAAAGCAGGACACAATCTCTTGCCTTTGTGTAGTGGTTTCAAGTTCCTGCTTGAGCCTCTCCGTTGTACTAATAATATCTCCAGTGGTAGCATTACAACTGCTCAATGCCTTTGCAATACTGTAAAAATAAAAATCATAGTTAAATTGTCTCTTCACTTGTCAGCGCAACACAAGACCAAATGGTACCCCCAAAAGTTCATGAGCACAACATTTTTAAACAGACTCCAAACAATTTTTCTCCTATCTGGCTGTGGTACGAAAGGTATAAATTTGAACAAGGTGCCAAGAGGAGCCAAGTTCTGAGGCTGTTATCCTTCTTTTGACAGTCCATGCAACAACAGTACCCTCTCCTTTATTGTAAACATTTTTTTTTTGCTTATTGCACATTGCAGTATATCATACGCCCAAAGGACAGACAAGTTTCCACAGCTATTCACCAAAAGTAAAAGTTTCAGAGAATTAGAAAAATAATAATAAAAAAATTTAAAAAAAAAAAAAACGCAATAGTTTCTAGTTGTCTGATGATGGAAGTGATATAAAGCATATAGGTGAATGGAGTACTAAGTTCCCACAGAGCATTGTCTTTCAACATCAGTTTTATAAAATCAAATTGTTGTCTTTGCATTTTTTGGGGTATGGTTTTTAAGGATTTGAAGGGTTCCTCCCTAAAACTCATGAGAGAGAGAAAGAGAGAGAGGCAAAAGTGGCTTCTTTTTTATTGGGAAAATGGAATTTTATTCAGGTAAAAAAAACGGAAAGAAATACAAAAAAAAAAAAAGGAAAAGCACCAAGGAGATGCTCATCCACTTGTGGACATCAAAAGAGAGAGAAAATCTAAGAAATTAAAAGCATCTACAAACGATTTCACCTTGATATTGACCAAATGCACAAATACTTAATAAAATTATCCACAAAAGCCAGTAAGGAACTTTCCACCCACTCAAAACTTCACGTATTCTTTTCCCTCCACACTAACGGAAACACGACTAGAAGCACCATCCTAAACACCCTACTCGTACAACCCTCACACCACTCCAAGCGCTAACACCACTCCAACCCCTCTTTTTTGTGGCTTCCATATTTCTGGCTTTTTTCATAGGACAATTCCTAATTCCCCATATACTTTCTCTTTTTCCATATGGTCTTCCATCAAATTTTCATTTGCTTTGATAAAAAAATTAAATAATCAGGAATAAATTACATATATCATAAGAAGTCATGTCCTACCTTGAAACATCATTTTATCAGGAAGAGCCCTATTGTGAATACAGGTGATCGTGCTCCCCTTAATGGTTTTTAGCTGTTGTCAGAGTACCCTAAGTGAATATAGGTGGCTCTGGTTTTACCTCTAGCATGCATAGGCAAGAACAGCACATATATTCTCCTGTAATGACCAAATCACTTGATCTAAGTGGGAGGATTAAAAAGTCCCTCAACTTATATCTCTTTTGCTGTCCGATATGGAAATTTGTGATAAATTGCTATATTTGGAGTAGGTCTTGAGACTTTGGGCAAAAGTTTATGTTTTCCTTCCCCGACCAGTAAGGAAATTTACCATGTGAGGCCTACTTTGGCCATGTGCAATTTTCTAAATGCTCTTTTGGGTACAATTTATGTGTACATGATTATGTTGGGAAAAGCATGTTTCCATTTTCTGAATTTAATTATGATGAACTTTGATGGTACAACATGAGATGAAATTGTTATATATGATGATTAACCTAGGAATAAAAATTCATGCTTGATATGTGGTTGGACTGAATTGGCTTCAGAGACATGGTTCACAGTGCAATGGGTTTCACCATCAGTCACAACCAGTAGAGGCCTTGGAATGTCCGCCCTTTTGTGCTGAAGGGTGAGGTGTGCGGGCAATGATTATGATTTAGCCTCCTTTGGCATCAGGGAAGGAATTCATCACCTCTGCGAGGGTTGGATGAGCTGTGTGTGTGGCTAAGAGTTGAGAAATTGGAGATCCACATCATTTATTTATTTATTCCCGTGCTTGTATGATACACTTGGGAAACATGCCATGGATTTTTGGTTTGAGTAATCTTTTTAAGAAAATGCTCTATCATTTGGGGGAACTTGTTGTGCATGACAACCTTGTATTCAATATAATATGCATACATATACTATATGTCTATGCATAAGTCATGAGTGGTTGATATTTTAATATTTTCCCTTTTCAAATTCAGGAGAAATGCCAAGGGAAAGGATCGATTGGGCAGCGGAAAACTTAGTTAGTGTCGCAGGCTCATGTCGTACCCATTTATTTATCAAATTGGTTTTGTCGAATTGCTTTGAGAAATTCCTGTGGAGAGATGTACAATGCATAACTTTATTGTGGTTTTAGAATTGCACATCACAACCATTTAGTTTTTCTCACTTTTGTTTTTTCCTTTTTCCCCCCCTAAGAGAAAGGACCAGCTCCTTTTCCACTATAATGGTCATGCAGAACACATAATAGGCAGGTTGTGATATGATTTGTCTGAACTTCTAGGATAAGGTCTTGGAGAGACAATTTTGGCACGAGATGGGTAGACAAATGGTGGTTTGGCCTCTATTATTGTCTATTGAGAGCATATGCATTAATGTTTGACTTCTAGGGGTTTTAGGCAGCATTGACTCGTTCTTGTTACTTCATCACTCGGGTGGTAGACCCTATGATCAATATCATTGTGCAATGAAGGCTTCAAGAACTTGCTTGGCACTGTTAAGATTTTTAATGGAGTTTTATCCAAAGATTAGTATTTCCAAAATACTGAAATCAACGTTCATTTCAAGATGACGTGCAATTTTGCATTGTAACTAGATTTTGATAATCAGCAGTGTCTTAGTTCCTTATCTACTAGAATTTTTTGGAAGGAAACCCTATGTTTTCATCTTTTTAGGCTCTATTGTGGTGAAGACTTAAGGAGAAGATGGATGCAGGGGTGCTTTCTTTTCCTTAGATGACAACACAAATCCACACTTGCATTTCAAGCACCCCCCCGGAAACACTATGTTTTCATCTTTTTAGGCTCTACTGTGGTGAAGACTTAAGGAGAAGATGGATGCAGGGGTGCTTTCTTTTCCTTAGATGACAACACAAGTCTTATTGACACTTGTATTTCAAGCACTTCCCTTTGCTATGTATCACTCTTCAAGAAACCTGCTGCTCCTAAAGTCAACAGGAAAATTTTGCGAGATTTTGGAAAAAGTTGGAGTTGGATCATCTGGTCAGCGTGAAGCTTATTTCTAAGACAAACGCTTAAGGAGTTTGCTGGTTTCCATAAATATTGTGATTGTTGGGAAAGGGTAATATTTTGGGGGGGCAGGGACAGGGGGAACTCATGTTGTCATAATGCACGTTGTGAAGAGTCACTAATCATGTCAATGATAAAGAAATGGGTCATTCAGTGGACTGATACAAATGGGTTATGTGATCTTAAAGACATCAGGGTCAAATTTGTGGTAACATCTTGTTATTAGCGTGCCTCTTGGGGTCGGGGGTCAACTTGTGATGATGCCAAATAACTGTGTTTCTTTATCATGTTAAATGATTTTAACACAGGAACAATTAGTGAAACCTAAACCCACTTATTCTGTGCTATGTTCAGGTATGTTTGTGTCCTTGTTGTAAACCATATTTCACCCACTAGTTGTGTTCTTCACCACGACAGTAATACACTTTTGGCAATAAGGTGAAAAAATAATAATAATAATTTTGGCCTTCGTCAAAACAGGGCAAATACCTACAAATGAGCCAATTCATGAAAGATGATTGCACAAGTTACCATATATTTTCTCTTTATGGCACGCATAAGTTCTTCTTTTATGATTGAAAAGAGAGACCATACAAACAAAGGACCCAGGCAACACAAAAAAGTACATCCTGAAAACTAAAGAGAGACCTATAAGCATTGCAACATCCTCAATATTGAAAAGGTTTAGTCACGAACCAAAGACCTAAGGTCTTTAACAAGGCATCCACAAAAATAAGAAGAGTTTTCTCAATCCCCTCCCAACCCCCATCCCAACTCTTTATTCGTTAAAAAAAATTAAAAAAAAAAAAAAAAAAGAATCACATACTTCTTCCATCCACACCAGCTTCTATACCCCTAACGAAAGAACTCAGCATCATGAAAGTTTGATATATTTCTTACTAGGTATTCTTTTGACCCAATTATATTTTGCCACATCAAAGATTATAGTGTATTTATCCAAATTATCATTCTCTACAAGAAAAAAAGAAAAGAGATGGACACAACAATATCAGAACACAAATAGATGATTGAATTGAGAGAGAGGGGGATGACAGACCTATCACAGGAAGCGGCAAGGGCATTAACCTCGTCTTCGACACGATCGAGAGCCTGCTGGGCAGCGAGAGAAGAAAGCAAGAATTCATGGTTGATAGAAAGAGAGCGCTTCTCTATGCTGGATCGAAGGTTGCGACGAGCGTGAGGAGTGTTATCGGTGTAGAAAGAAGAGAGAGTGTTGAGGGATGCCAGCAGATCTGGAGACTCTGTCCTACATTCCAACACCTTCTTCAGCTTCCTTGATAATCCAGGAGCCAGCCCTCCCACTGCTCCCATTTCCCGTTTTCTGATTCAAGAACTCAAGGATTTCAGATCTCCATCGTTGAAGAAGATTTGTATGTGATTAGAGTGGGTCACCTCTGGGAGACACGTACCTTTTAACACCAAAAAGAAAAAAAATTACAATAACATTTTATCAAAAAATATTTCAAAACTTACGACCAATATTACATTTTGAAAAGGTGGTTTTTATAGATATTATTTATATAAATAATATTATATCATATTTTAAAAACATGTTGTTATTTAATTATTTTATATATCATAATTTAAAAATGTGATATTATTTATATGAATAATAAATATCACATTTTAAAAGTATAATATAAAAATCTTGATTTTGAAATATTTTTAAATATAATGTTATTTAAAAAAAAAATTATTTTAAGTACTAAAAGGTAGATGTCTCGACCTCTGGGGGTTTGTGTGGTGATCAAAACTCTATTTTTTTTCCTTTAGGTGTTAATTTAATGATTTAAAATCTTTATCAAATTCGAATTTTACTCTTCTCCACAAGCATATTTGAAATACAGACGAGAGTACGAATAAATCAGATTAATAGATCATAAAGTCAAATCAATTGAACCAAATAAAAATATTAAATGATATTATCATAAAATAATAAATAAATTTAAATTCTAATAAACAAAAATAATAATAATTTGTGATCTAATTGTAAAGATTATGTATTTTTTATTTTATTCTCGTATTCAAACAGAGATAAGTATAATTTTTCACATATTTTGTACTAAAAAATCAGATTGGATTCAATTCTGTAAAGAAACCCAAACTCAATATTGGTTCGGCTCCCGATCAGACCAGCCGATCCAATCCTAGTTTCAAAACACTGCTTCTCCCTCTTGCCAAGTCAAAAAAAATAGGAAATAAAATATTTTGTGCGTGTATATATTTTCGACTATTATATATGGTCAAGAATAATATTATATCAAAAAAATGAATTATGAATTATCAAAATTATTTTTTATTTTAACATTATTTTTGTTTTATTCAAAATTATTTTGATCAATTCAAAATTATAAAGATTTATTGTAAATATCAAATTTTTATAAATATCCATATTCATTCAAAAATAAGTTTATTTTTCTTTTTGATTTTCTCTTATTTATGTCATAAAATCAAAATTTATGTAATTTAATTATAAATTCAAAATTCATATATTTCAATGATTTTCTTAAACATATATAACTAAGGTACAAACTTTAAGAAGAATGTACATAGAAAGAAATCATTAGTTTTGTACATCTTTTTTCTCTTAAATTTTTTAAGTTTTTTTTTAATTTTATAATATATTATTAACACGATATTAGTTGTGAAGTTCTAAATATTAACATCCAAGATATATGGATTATCATGTAATTAATTTCTTTTTCATTATTAGCATATGGGATCAAATTCGGAACCTAACACCTTTTGGTCTTTGTCTCAATCTCTCTATGTTTATATATCATGATGGGACCCTATTCAAAAGGCTATATAGTAAGAATGTCCAATACGCTTAAATCACAAATAGGTCTGAGTCACTCTGCTCTACCAATGGGATATATCTTCTTGAACGGAGCATGCCGCCCCAATCCATTAAGGGAATCTATCATTCATGGTATCCTATTAGGCTAACTCTCGATAAGATCTATGCAATTCGATCCGCAAACGCATTCGGTAAGACTAAATGGCTGTCTCATTTATTCGACTGGTAACTACCGAATACTAAAAGAACCTAGCACTTCAACCCCTAAATGGTAATACTCAACTGAATCTCACATTGATTAAATTTTCTATTTTAGTACGAAACATATCTCTTATATAAGAAAGGAAATCCTTGAAAAACTAATTCTCGTATAATCAAATTTATTAAATAATAAAGATTTCAAATTTTTGACGTTTGAATTCCGAAATTTTTGGATCACCTCATAAGAAAATTAGGGTTATAACGTTCTGAATGCATACGACTCTTGCGGTATCTCATATAAAGGCCTTCGATACATTAAGTCAAGTAAGTCTTATTGACTCTGGACAGGACACACAAATCACAGAGAGATCCGTCATCCCTTCTCTCAGTCTGTTTTTTATTCTATTCGAAACCACTCTTTCTGACTTGAGCGTTGGAACCTCCCCGTCGGAGCACCCTCTAGCGATTTTTTACAAATTTCAAACCTCTTTTTCAAGCATCCGTTTGAGTTATAAGGAGCCAGACCTATGGAGTCGAGACTCACCTCCAACAAATTGGTGCCCTCTGTGGGAACAAACTAAAAAATCTTTATTGAGTTCTCTGGATCACCAGACCAGTATGCCTCCAAAATGGAGAACTAGAACTGCATCGAAGGCTGCATCAGCCATGGACAACCAAATTGCTACCCGTACTGACACAATCTTTCATGTGGCGTCCACTCGCTCTATTGACAATCCTCCTGCTTATGTTCAACCTCTTCACTCAGAACAGGCCTCGCAACTTGCGCCTCAAAAACACTTAGCCATTGCCTTTGTGCCAGTACCCTAAGAACGAGACAGTCAACCCCAAATGGACAAACTAGAGTCCAAGATTCAAGACATGAACAAGCAGTTGAAAGGTCTCAATCGCGTCGTGAGGCCCAAGTGCTAATCTTCTTCAGGAGGATCTGGGCATGTACGCCCCCGATAAAAAAATTCCACCGCTCAATTATGAGCCCTCAGCGACTTCCCACCATGACCCCGAAGACCTAAGAAGACAAGTTGAACAAATCGTAGTCGACAAGTTCAAACGGGCCAATGCTTGAAAAAACTGAGCCCCCCTCTACCCTGCTAATATTTCACCGTTCGACCCAAAGGTCTTTTCATAACCGATACCTCATGATGTACTTTTGTCCCCCATGGAAAGATATGACGGAAAGACTGATCCTTGTGACCATACGACATACTTCGTAACAATAATGATCTCAAGAAACATGACGGATGCCGCCATGTGCAAATATTTCCCTACCACTCTCAAAGAGAACGCATTAATATGGTTCAATTCGCTCTCGCCGCCGAGTATAAAAACTTTCTCTCAACTCTGACAGTAATTCAAGGTGCACTTTGTGATCAGTCAGGGAACAAAGAAAAAATCCACCTCTATACCGTCGTTACATTAAAAGGAGGATGAACCTCTGAGCGACTTCTTGGAAAAGTTCAAAACAGAGATGATAAAAGTCCAAGTATTGGACCATTTAATCGCGCTGGCAGCGCTACTTACTAGATTGCGCCCCTCGGGCATGAAAATTTTGATTATGAAAAATTCTCTCTGCACTATCCAAGAGTTCTACTCTCATGCTGAGAAGTAAAACACGGCCGAAGACGTCGAGACCTTTAACCGATGGAGAAACTGATCGTCCAGGAGAGAAAGTAATTTATCACCTCGACGCCTTTCACCAAAGAGAAACCAATCAGATCCTCCACCTCCTCAGAGGTTCAACGCTTACACACCTCTGAATGAAACCCCCAGTCAAGTTCTACTTCAGATCAGAGACCAACCTTATATCTGATGGCCTCCTCAACGCATGGAGGACGATCCCAAGAAGGACATGACCAAGTACTGTCACTTCCATCGTGATTACGACCATATGACCGACAATTACAGAAAGCTCAAAGACGAGCTTGAATTCCTAATCCGAAGTGGGAGGTTACAAAGGTTTATCAGTAGAAAATGGAGAGACATGCCGAATCCTTACCGATAAGCAACACCAAGACGGAACAGATCAGACGATCGATTGGCCGTCCCATCATCAGATAATCGTCAGGATGGAGTGATCCTCCAAATTTATGAGAAGTGAACCTCTCGAATGCCTCATCCTTCACTGGATATTTCAGACCCTCTAGGCCATTCGCAAGGAAGCAAAGCAGAATGCCTGGTTGTGCCAATCTTCTATTCGCCTAACATCCCTCTCCCTACTCTACCAGATATGCTAATGGCTCACATTGGCAAAGAAGCTAAAAGTAAACGATCAATCATCAGTTTCACCAATAAAGACTTAGTCAGGGTAGATCCAAATCGCCATGATCCCCTTGTTATCACGGCCAAAATCAGCTTATACGAAGTCCGAAAAGTCTTTGTCTATCAAGGAGCGGGATGTGATCTCCAATATTGGGATACTTTCAAATGAATGGGTTTCAGCCCCATACATCTCTAACCCCACATAGGTCCAGTCAAAGGACTCTCTGGTGAATGGATATATCTCTGACCACGCAATAGCCACAACGATATTCAATGTAGTCAACCTCCCCTCACCTTATAACATTATCTTGGGAAGGTCTGGTTTAAACATTCTGGAGGCCCTACCTAACACGAAACACATGAAAGTTAAATTCAGAACTCCACTTAAGGTTGGGACACTGCCTTGTGATTAGGAGCTTTCGGTAACCACCTCAAGTAGTCACATGGTACGTTTCAATTGTCTTACATAGTTTTTATGTTATTGCCATATTATTCTTTCGCTCGACGGTGAACACACATGACTATCTTATCGTTTGTATTCTATCAGACTTCTACTCTATATAGAAAAGGAACATGCTATCCGAAGGGATTTATCTCCCTGAACGGGTCTCTGTCGCCCTGATCTAACGAAAGAATCTATCTCCGTAAACGGGCCTCTGTCGCCCTGATCTAATGAATAGATCTATCTCCTCAAATGAGCCTCTGTCACCCTAACCTAACGAATTGATCTATCTTTCCGAATGGGTCTCTATCGTCCTGACCTAACAAAGGAATTTATCTCTCCGAACGGGTTTCTGTTGCCCTAACCTAGCGAAGGGATCCATCTTCCCCAACAAGCCCCTGTCACCCTAACCTAACAAAGGGATCTATCTCCCTGAACGGTCCCTTGTCACCCTGACCTAACGAAGGAATCTATCTCCTTGAACGGATCTCTATTGTCCTGACCTAACAAATGGATCTATCTTCCCAAACAAGCTCATGTCACCCTGATCTAATAAAGGGATTTATCTTCTCGAATGAGCCCCTATCACTTTAGTCTAATGAAGGAATCTATCTCTATGAATGGACCTCTATCATCCTGATCCACTGAAGGACCTCCCCACAGTAGGTATAGCTTGTCAGAAAGTCAAAAACACTTGTCCAAACGTACACCTAAAGAATGCCCCTAGTCAGGCCGATGCTCTCCAGGAAAGTCTGAAACAATTAAGTGCAACCGATGAGTTTATTAAAACTATCTAAACGACGAAGGGAATATCCCCTACTATCAACACATGATGAATAAAAGAACACGAAAGAATCTTTCATTAAGAATTATTGTGATACAATGGCGCAAGAGTTACACAGACTTCGGGGGAATAGAGGGAAGTGCCAAGACCTCTTGAGAAGAAGTCCTCGTTGCAACTATGCTCGATCTAGCCAGAATACCAATCGGCCTGGCAGGAATCATACTTCGCCCCATCGCATCCTGACTAGTAACCTCCCTGATCTGAGGCAAAACTCCATCCAACCCAAACTGAAGGATTGCCTCCTCTGTTTTTGCGTCCTTCTTCTTTTGATCAGAAGCATCTCACAATGTCGCGACCTGAGCACTCAGTCGATTGACATGCTTCTCTAGATATCCAACCGTCTGTTTTCTCTGTCGCTCCTGAAATTTTGTCAGGGCCATTGTCTACCAAAAAGGGAGGAACTGGATCAACCAATAATAAAACAAAACAGGATAAATTCAAAAGATGATACCATTAGACAAAGGGACTTAAGAGCCCCGCCAGTCTGCTCCATGGATATCCTGTACAACTCTAAGTCGCAATAATGAAAGTCTAGTCTTAGTTATTTTTTCTACTTCAACCAAGTCCATGTACCTGTTCTGTTCATCTTCTGTGCTAATGGCTATTGTCCCTCTATTCTTCCACCCCTTGTCATCATAAAAGGATCGATTAGGGATAAAAGGAGGAATGGTAGTCCCATTGGACACTTTGCATTTCCCCTTGTGAGAAGGCTATAGTGAAATAGCACGTGACAAACCAGACAATTCTTCAATCGGAATAACTTGAGTCTCTATCTCCCTTGACGTCCTCACTTTCGCAATAAATGATGGAGTCCCTTTGAGCCTCACCACAGCAAGCGCACTTGCCAGTGAAACTCCCTTGTTTTCGGTAAATAGCGAATGACCGGTCCTATCAAGCTCCTCTGGCTCAACGTTGGACGGTCTCAACATGACCAAGGGAATGTGCCCCTCGGTTTTCTCACCTGCCTCATGCCATTTTCTTGATGGAGATTTGAGCAGTACCACTTTTCTCCTCTTTATTGAGGGAAGCGCTAGCGAAGTTCAGGTCTCAGATGCCCCGCTAGTCTTCTCCAGAGGATCCCTTATGGATGAATCCTGGTCGATTGTAATCTTTTTTAGTAGGGCGTCGTCCACCAAACCCAAAGCATCGATCAATCCAATCTTTTTCCTATTGACCAAGAGAGGTCTATCGATTTTCCTTTTCTCTCCTATCAATAGACCCACTAGAGATAGCATTTGGTCATCCGTGAAGAAATCAATCGAGATAGCCTTTCACGTAGACCTACAGTAACTACCGACTGAACGCATGAAACGAAAGTGACGCGTAAACCTCCCCTCAGCACTGGGAAGTGCTGGCATAAGGTTCTTATCCTAGAACTTTACGAAAAAATACTTGTGCATCTAGTTACTACTAGTGGGCTCCTTGTAACGAAATCCCCAATCAAATTCAGGACGGTCTACAGCTTATACCAATTTCGGACCAAACCATTCTTTATGCACCCTACCAAGGAAAAGAGGGCCGTCAGGATATCAAAATCAAAACGAAAGTGACAGAACCCTAATAGGGAGATCACAACAACAATCAAACACCAAGCGTCGGGGGTTAACAAATTTGAAAATATGTTCCAACACTGTAATGCCTCAATGAACGGGCCAGTATATGGTATCCTCAAACCAAACTTCACAATTTAATTGTACATCGAAACATAACCCTCTGATGCTCTATTTGCCCTGTCATCATCTGTGGCTGATATTAGGGTGTAATTATCATCTACCAATATGGCGGTCTGAACTTCTTAGAGTTTTACCATTGATATAGTACTTCTAATGTTGTTAATGCTTTGAAGAGCAAAGGCTCTTGCTATCTCTTGCAGAATATCTACTGTGTACTAAGACAGTTCAAAGGAAAGGAAAAACAAGCGTGAGAAAGAGAGAACACTAGATCCTCTCCCACGAAAAAACTTATAGGGGACACTAGAGACAATTCGTGAAACCCAAAACGACGCATATTGTAAAAGGCTCTCCATTTCCCAATGGCTACTACTCATGACGCTTTTCTCACGAAACGATACCACAAATCGGTGGCAAATTATGGGATCCCATTCAAAAATCTGTACTAAGAATGTCCAATACGTTTAAATCACAAATGGGTCTGAATTGTCCCGCTCTACCGATGGGATATATCTCCCTGAATGGGTCATGTCGCCCCAACCTACTAAGAAGATATATCATTCGTGCTATCCTTTTTAGTTAACTCTTGACGAAATCTATACAACTTGATCGGCAAGCGCATTCGGTAAGACCAAACAGCTATCTCCTTCATTCGACTGGTGACTATCGAATACTAAAGGGACCTAGCACTTCAACCCTTGAATGGTTATACTCAACCGAATCTTGCCTTGATTAGACTTTCTATTTTATTATGAAACGTATCTTTTAGATAAGGAAGGAAACTCTTGAAAAACTAATTGATAAGGAAAAAAATCTCCATATATAATCAAATTTCTTAAATAGTAATGATTTCAAACGTTTGACGTTGGAATTTCAAAATTTTCGAATCTCCTCATTAGAAAACTAGGGTTGTAACGCTCCAAATATACACAGCTCTCGTGGCATCTCATATAAAGGCCTTCGATACAGCAAGTCAGGTAAATCCTATTGACTCTAGACAGGACACACAATCATAGGGAGATTCATCCTCCCTTCTCTCAGTCTGTTTTTTATTCTATTCGAAACTGCTCTTTCTGACTTGAGTATTAGAATCTCCTTTGATCAAGCATCCGTTTGAATCACAAAGAACCGAACATGTGGAATTGAGACCTACCTCCAACATATCAGTTTACAAAAATTCTTGATTTTTAATATTGATCATGTTGATATATATTTTGATATTTTTTATTTTAATATGTTGTTTGAGTATTGATGCATTCAGATTTGTGATAATTTGTTTGGTTATGTATATTTTAGTTGGATGTTATGTTAAATTTTTTATGTTTTTTTTTTTTTAGAAATTTTACAACACATTTTCAGCGCGATATTAGTTATGAACTTGTAAATGTTAACATTTAACATATAACGATTATCTTGTACTTGATTTTTTTTTTCATTATAAGCATAACTCTCGTGTGTGTGTGTGTGTGTGTGTGTAAACTTAGGATGGGATCAAATTTGGAACCTAACTCTTTTTGGTCTTTGTCTCAATTTCTCTCTTTATGTATCAGTTTATGAAAATTCTTAATCTTTAATCTTGATCATGTTGATGTATATTTTGATATTTTTTATTTTAATATGTTGTTTGAGTATTGATTCATTGAGATTTGTGATATTTTGTTTGATTATGTATATTTTAGTTGGATATTGTGTTTAACTTTTTATGTTTTTTTTTTTTTTGAAATTTTACAACACATTATTGATATTAGTTGTGGAGTCATAAATGTGAACATCTAAGGTATAACAATTATCTTGTATTTGATTTCTTTTTCATTATTAGCACTATGCATGTGTGTGTGTGTGTAGACTTAGAATGGGATCAAATTTAAAACCGAGCAACTCTTGGTCTTTGTCTCAATCTCTCTCTTTTTATGTATCAGTTTACGAAAATTCTTGATCTTTAATTTTGATCATGTTGATGTATATTTTAATATTTTTTATTTTAATATGTTGTTTGAATATTGATGCATTTATATTTTGTTTGATTATGTATATTTTAGTTTGACATTGTGTTAAATTTTTTATTTTTTAAAAAAATTTACAACACATCAGCAAGATATTAGTTGTGGAGTTGTAAATGTTAACATCCAAGATATAACAATTATCTTGTATTTGATTTCTTTTTCATTATTAGCATAACTATGTGTGTGTGTGTTTGTGTGTATAAACTTAGGATGGAATCAAATTTGGAACCTAACGTCTCTTGGTCTTTGTCTCAATCTCTCTCTTTTTAGGTATCAATTTACAAAAATTTTTTATCTTAAATCTTGATCATGTAGATATATATTTTGATACTTTTTATTCTAATATGTTGTTTGAGTATTGATATATTCAGATTTGTGATATTTTGTTCCGTTATGTATTTTAGTTGGATGTTTGCATTAATATGTTGATAGATTTGATAATTAGTGATTTTTTTTCTATTTTTTAATACATTAATTTTACAGTTGTACATTTTAGGAAATAAATAATAATTTTTATCCAATTTAAAGATATTTGAAATATTATAACATGTTAATTCTATTTTTGACTACTTAACTGGTTTGCTTGTATTGTTTTTTTATTATATATTAAAAGAAAATTTCAATACATTTAAAACACTTAATTATTTTATATATGATTAATTATTTTATATATGATACATATTTTACTTATTTGAAAGTTTTAAGAAATTATTCACATGAATGATTATTATCTCAAGAATTTAAACTCATTTTTGAATTTTGGTCATTTAATCTATTATAATGTATTGGGTTGGTGTCTTTATATATATATATATATATATATATATATATATATATATATATATATATATATATATTTAATACGAGATATAAGTGCAATTGACAGACTAAATTTATAAATAAAGTCACACTACTATAAATATTAGAAATAACACTCATATGTAAATATTTGTATACATATGACTTGTAAATGTTCATATTTATTTGCCAAAAAGCAATAACATAAGTATTTAGAAAGGGAATACTTGATTAGAATATTTGTAATTCTCAACTTGATATTCATTTGGATTGCATTATGGTTAAAACTAATTCTGTGTTGCTAAAAAAGAAAAATATCTTAAGTTTCTACAAATTAGTTTATTTTAATTCTATTCTTTCATTATTTTTATTATTTATTTTTTAGTATTATCTTTTTATATTTTTGTTTTCTAACTTTAATTTTATGTTTTTTTTCTTATTTCTTTTTTTATTATTCTTTTATTTATTTTTCTTTTTTTTATATTAATCTTTCAAATGATTAATTCTAAAATTTGAAATTAAGTTTGCTAAATATGAAAAGGTCGTTTGACAATATCAAGTACTTGTCCTTATGTCATGAAAAGTTTAAAAAAATTGATTTGAATTGAATGTGATGTTAACACTTTGTGAGAAATGATACCTAAACTCTTGATGAAAATATATTCATATATTATAAAAAAATATGGATGATATGATGATAAATATATATATATATATATATATATATTTATCATGAAACTCATCCAACTATTTTTGTTCCATTCCCTAAAGTGAATACGACAACATATAATTATCTCGTGAATATACTCAAGGACATGACCACAGTTGCAACCGTGAATGTAGACGTAACAAAGGTGATTGCCAATTTTATGGTGATCATTATAAAAATTTATCTCACCTATCAAACACTAAAATAGGAGAAACAAGAAAATGACAAAAGGTAATCAAAATAAGAAAGATGTAGATATTTTGTGCTATCGCTTTGACACGAAGGTCATTGGTTACGTACCTATCAAACACTAAAATATCTTTGTTTAAATTGATCAAGTGTTAGCAAAAGCAAAAGAGAAGAAAATAGAATAAATTTGATTTTTAAATATGCTATCTTTTACCTTGATCATGATAATTTTTATGTTATCGTTTTTTTTTTCTTGTGTTTACCATCTAAGAAGAAAAAAATGATGATTAATTAACCAAAAGTTTTCTAATCATAAAAATTTTCATGATTAATTTTTATGTCGTAATTTTTCATGTTCTCTCTTATGTATTAATCGGTAGCATCCCTACCCCAGGGTGCTACCGGTGTGAAGGCATCAACGGGCTATTAAAATAGCCAACACCATCACCAACCTAATTAAATATCTTAGAATATAAACAAATAATGGAAAGAAAAAAATACTTTATAAAATAAAAGTTTAACCAAATTAAATGAATAGATTAAATCGAATTTTCTCAAATTCTAAGTCAATATAACAAAATGTCGAACTGTGTAAATTGATTCAAATTACAAATTTTTTCAAAATAAACAAAAAACGAAAAAAGATATCCTAAAAATCAAATGCTCACATGCAAGTACCCTAGCCTCCACGGAGATCCAAACTTCATTCCACCTGGTCTTAGCGTCGATTGGATGAATGATCGAAAGAGATTATAAACCGTGAGCTAATCCTCATCTACGAAATGCGAGAAAATAATGTAAAACAAAAAGCGTTACCAGGTCACAATGGGAGTTATTTTCAAATACACCGAAATCCATATAAAATCAGTAATCAAAAATCCATATATGATAGTTCATATAAAAATAAGATCTATGAGATTCAATAAAAATAAATATTTCAAAATTCATGTCAATTCACATTCAAATACAAAACACATAATATTACGTAACAAACTCAGGGTCAGTTCAAGGCATACAAAAAGTCATCGACCAGCAATAATCTCAAAAAAGTAATTTCTTCCCTCTACCTCTAGATGTCAAGGCATTACATGCCATATGTACGCAGGTGGACTCGTGTCCAAATCCTCTACAATATCCAAATAAATCATAAAACTATCCGTACAACCAAAGATCCCTAACTCATACTCTCAAATAACACAACACTCCCAAATAAGATCAAAGCATATGCAATAAGTCACTCACAAGTTCAACATATATCAAAATAGATAGATTTTAAGAGTCTACTTAATCATAAAAAGATCGAGTATTATCTTGTATATAACTAACAATTATCATCATAATTTTCAAAACATGTGTACAAATAAATAAATTATGGTTCAAATCACGTTAAAACATAAAAAGTAAATAAAGCAGCAATTTTAATCAATTATTTTCAAAATTCCCAGATTTTGAAAATATTTTCACAAAAATAATTTATAAAAACTGTGATCAAAGTAATACTCACGGATAACCAAAAATGTCTATGTGGTTAGATCTTACATAGTCCTCCACACAATCAAACTCAGAAACCCCTAATAAAAAAATAAAAAACAATACAAGAAAATATAAGGTTTATGTATAAAGAAATACATCTTACCACATGGCTGCCTATGCCACATGTCAGCATCTAATTGGTCTAAGTGTACATTATTAACCACATGTGCTACAATGGCTGCTCAACATAGTGACACGTGGCACACTCACCACGTGTCACCTTCTGAATGGCTGGTTTGGGTCGAATCACTACCCACGTGGTCAACTATCGCCATGTGTCTCTGTGATTGTTCAATTTTTGGGTTTCTGCCATGTAGATTACACATGGTATCAGATCTCAGATCTAGTTCAGAAAGTCAACTAGTCTACGTATCACTAAGGTTGTGACATAGATTTGGGAAAGTTGGTATATATATACATACTATGGTGGAACTCCTATCCAATGTGGGATTCAAGATTTTTAGGATGATTTTTTCGTTAGTTTGACCACCCTTTTCATAGTGGTCCAGTGTTGAAAAAATGTAACCAACACTTGGAACTGAAAGTAAGAAATATAGATATCATCTTAGGATTGATTGGAGTCACTAATGACAACTCTAGATCATCAAAAAATCGAGTTGAATGTGTACTCCAGGTTTATTTTTTGGTTTTCACACGGTTGATAGGGAATATTCGACATGATTTTTTTACCAAGATCTGATAGGATCCTGAGTTTGTTTTCTAAAAATGAATTATTTTACGAAATATGATCTTTAAAATGGTTTAAGAATCACATGATAAGGAGTTCGGATGAAAAAGTTACGAATGGTCAAAATTGATTACTCGAAACAGAATTAAAATTCTAGGTTATTTCAGTTTGCGATGAGGGTTTTCGAGTGTATTTTTCTCCATGATTTTGAGGGTTTTAGATCTAGCCTTCTAAAAGTCAATTAATTTACCAAGTATCAACTTTATAATAGTCTAAAAACCTCATAAAAATATTCACTATAGAGAGAAAAATCGAAACTCAAAAATGATACTTTGAAACTGTCTAAAAACAATGAAATGTTGAATTTCTAAATTCCAGTGACTCTTTCCTCTAATTTTCGACGACTCCTCCAATTGAGTTTTGTTCTCTCAAGTTTAAATTTTCCTAAAAATATTTTAGAAACAAGACTCTCTCATGAATAGCTTCCAAATTCTCAAGTCTCTTCCTATTGGCTCTCAATCCCTCTCTTTCTTCTTTCTCTCTCCCTTTCTCTTCTCCCTTGATTTAACACCAATTGAAATGTGAAATAAAACTCTAAAAACCCTCTTTAATTCAAATTTAAGAGATTTTTTATAGGTTAGTATGATTTGAAAGAGTTTTAAATTTGTCTCTTTAATTTAAATTCAGTTTATTTTTTTTAACTCAACTCTCTTTCTCCATGATTTTAGGGATAAAAATCTATCTCTTTAATTTAATTTTTTTTATTATAGCAATTTTTTTTGAATTTTCCTTTATTTTTTAAGTCAAGAAGATAATTATACATAGAAAAAAAAATAAAAATAAAAGGGGAAAAAAAAGAGTAAGGGCACTTACACAATCTTTCTTATCTTGTATTACATTACAAAGTATGAAAAAAAAAAATCCCTTGATGTATTTTCGATTGGTGATAAAACAAAATTCATTATACTTAAAGACAAGAAATATTTTTTCTTACTTAATTATGTAAGAAAGTAATATAAATACAATATCTTATTGTACAAACTTGATCGAATACTATACTCAACCAAGTTTTAGGAAAAATATATTAAGTTTTAAGATATCATAGAAGCAAATATCATCTTAAAATAATAAATAAAAATAATATTAATATTTATATATTACAAATATTGTATCTAAGTAAGAAAACTCTATTACAAAGTAAAATGAATTTGAAATAAAAAAAAATAAATTATTTACAAAATCTAATGAACCAATTGCCACATTTATTTACTAACTCAAAAAGAATAACTAAATCATATATACCAATTGTGAATCCTCTAATTAGAATTGATGTCCTTTTAGGATAAATTATTGTTGCTAATGAATTTAAACCACATATGAAACGTGGCTTAGCGTTCGGTTCCAAAATCGAAAAAATAAGAGTAAAAAATGAACATAATTAAAATTAAAAGGTGGAAACTCCCAAAAAAAAAAAAAACAGCCTACTCTAGCAGAGTCTCCAAACATTGTAAATATCGAATTTTTTGAAGAAATTCAAATATCCAAAATTTATGATAATCAAAAGATCTCAATAAATTATGTTATGATTAGAGAAAAATGAAATCAACATGAAATATTTGTCAACAATAGTTTTGCATATCATGCAGCACTCAATATTATGAATTATAATGAGTATTTTAAAACAGAGTTTATAGAGGAATGCAAACGTAGAAATGATCCACCAAAATAGAAAAATGTAATTCAAGTAGAATTGAGTTCATTTACAAAGCGTGAGGTTTTGACTTGTTGTATGTACGCAAGAGGGTATAAAACAAGTAAAATATAAAATGAGTATTTGTGCAAAAACAAAATGAGAAAAATGAAATTATAAGATATAAAGTAAGGGTGATGTACAAGGTAAATAGACACAAATAATGAAGATATATATTCTCCTATGGTGGTGGATGCAATTACTTTTCATTATTTGATTACTCTAACAATACATGAAGGACTTGAAACACGCTTAATGGATGTAGTTATAGCATATTTATATGGTCTACTTGATAATGATAATTATATGAGAATTCTCAAAAATGATTAGATGTCAAAAGCACATAATCCAAGTTTTCAAGAGTTTTATTCCATCAAATTACACAAATCTATATATACATTAAAACAATTTGAACGCATGTAATATAATTGTCTTAGTGGATATTTGATTAAGAAAAGTTTTGAGAATTATTCTGTTAGTTTATGTGTTTTTATATAAAATGTATAAATTTAAGTTTGTTATTATAACTGTATATATTGATAATTAAATATCATTGAAACTTTTGAAATGTTATCAAGGCAGTAAAGTATATAAAGAAAGAATTTGAATCAAAAATCTTAAAAAAAACAAAATTTTGTCTCAATTTACAAATCAAAAATTTTCAAAATATAATTTATTACACAATAAAAATACGAAAACAATTTTATTTATGGGAAATAGGTCCTTCGAATACTCAAATGGTTGTAAGGTTAATGTAGATAAGTATCCATTTTGACCTTAAAAGGGTGATGTATAATTGTTTATCCTAAAATGCTATATCTTACTGCAATTGGAGTGCTAATGTATCATGTTAGTTATATACGATCTGATAATCTTTTTGTAATAAATTTATTAGTAAAATAGAGTTTTTCACTAACAAGAAGGTATTAGAAAAGAGTAAAAAAAAAATGTTTTTAGATGCCCATGAGAAACAATGTTTATGGGTTTGTATTATCCTAATTGAAGGAATGGTACATCACAAAAGATAGAACAAAGCATATCTTCTCAAACTTCCTTTTCACTCAAAATCTTTAGGAGAAAGGTAATACAAGTGTTTAAGAGATCCGTTCAAGCGATAATCTACTAGATTTATTCACCAATGCATTATTTACTACAATTTTTGAGAAATTAGTTCACAAAATTGGAATGCATAAGTTTAGGGATTTTCAATTATGTTGATAAGAGACGAACAAATAGTTCAAATGATGTCATTAAGAAGGAGATCATAAATATTGCATTTTTTTCCTTTACCAAAATTTTATCTCACTGGGTTCTTCCGGTAAGGTCTTAAATGAGAAAGTTTCCATTACAAGAATAATACACTCTTTATTTCACCGAATTTTTCGAATAAGATTTTAATAAGACATAATTTATAATGGACATCTAAGTGAGAGTATCGTGAATAAAAAGAGTTTTAAATATTCATATTTATCCAAAAATTTATAAAATGTTTATTTTCTTAATTATTTTCCGCTATTTATGTCACATAACCAAAGGTTATATAATTTAAACGAAAGTTCAAAAATCATGTATTTCAAAGGTTTTCTTAAAAACCTATAAATAAGGTGCAAAATGTCAAAAAAAAAATTAATACATACAGAAAGGGATCATTAATCTTTTATATATTTTTATCGCTATATTTGCTCTAACTTTTACAATATATTTAAAGTTTTTGATTGATTACTAATATTGATTATCATGTCAGATTTATCCATTTAATTTATTAATCATTCAGTTCATATAATATTACTCAATATTCGATAATTTATTGCTGCAAAATAGCTGCTCATATTCTTCCTACAATATCCTAAAGAAAAACGTAAAAAAAAAAATCATTGGCCATCACCTTGTACTTGAGGGTAAAAATTTGTCTAGGCACTTTCCTAAAGATGATAATAATAATAATAATAATAATAATAATATACTACTACTACTACTACAAGAGCATGACCAAGATTTTTCAATTTATTAAAGGTATGGGCACTTTGAGAAACTACCATTAGGAGGGAGGGAAAATAAAATGCAGGAAAACGAAAAAGGCACAATTTGCAGGAATAAATAAAACTACATTCTTTAAGCTGAAACACAAGACTTTTTTAACATAAATAGTGCACTAGAAGTCCCAGCATTAGAACTAGCGGATAACATAAGTAAGAGTAGAAATAAAGCCATACAGCTTAAAATCATCAAACTTACCCATCTCTAGTAAGCTGCCCACAGACATGGAAGCAAGAATTAAAATTCTCAATCAAGCAAATCGGACACCGCAGTCTTCTTAAAGGGATCCAACTGAGCCAACTGAGCTGCCATCGGCCTATTTGGGAAGATATTATCTGCCTTCATTCTCTCTCTCATCCCATAAGCTGGGGCATTTGCATTTATATAAGCCTGGGCCAAAGCTTGGAACTGTCGAAGCCTCGCAAAATAACCAACCTGTCTCATCCTATGAAACATTTTTTCAGCATTGTGGACATCACCTCTCTTTGAGTACTGATCCATAACAGCCATATACGAACTAAACATGGGTCTCAACTGATTTTGTTGAGCTGCCTTCTGCAAGATGGAATCAGCTTTCTCCACCTCCCCTGCCTCCACATAAAGCTTCACAAGCGCATCCCAAGTCAATGGGCCAATTTTGCCTCCATTATCTGCCATCCGCTTCACAAGGTCCTTACCTTTTGCAAGCATCTTATGGTCAGCATAGACTTTTAACATTGTAGAATAACATCTCGAAGGTGGTCTTTTACAAGTACTCAACATCTTATCAAAAACTGCTTCTGCATCTTCTACTTTGTCCAGGTTACCCCATGCTTCGATCGCGGCCAGGCACTCATCAAGAAAGGGGTTTGATTCACAAACTTTCCAAATTCTCCCCACTTCATCGGCCTTTCCTAGGGCTGCATACAGGGGAAGCAAAATCCTGCAAGCCCATCGGTTCTCTTTCAAGTTTCCACCTTCTATTTCCTTCATAATTCCTTCAGCTTTTTCGTTGAGTTCAGCTGCGACATAGTGCTTAGCCAGGAGTGCTTGTGTTCGGATGTCAGGTTCAATCCCTTCAGCCTTCATTGTCTCAACAATCTGATCCATTCCCTTAATGTCATTAGACTGACCCTTGGTGTCTATCAATAATCTGTACGTGAAAAGAGATGGCTTGACATTTTCTTTTTCCATTAGTAACAGAACATCAGCTATTTTCTTTTTATCCAACCTCTTGTAAAGGAGAAGTAACTGGTTGCAAGAAAAAGAAGAAACAGGGAATTCTAAGTCCTTCATTTTGTTGAACAGCTCCTCCGCTTTCTTTACATTACTCACCTTAACACAGTTAGCTAAAAGGGTTCGGTAAATTACTTCCCCTCTAAAATTTTGTGGCATTTTCTCAACGTAACTCTCTGCCTTCAAGAGCCCACGAACTTTTGCAATCAAATCAACACGGGAAGCATAATCTCGCTCAATCAAGTCAAATGGCTTCTTTGCCTCCAACCATTCTGACAGCTGCAAAATCAGAGTAACAATAAAATTATATATATTGTGAAGAAGGAAACTAGTTAAGTGCAGCAAAAGAAATATGATATACATATATTTGTGTGTCCTTTCGTTGCCGGTAAACAATAATAGTAAGTGTAAGCTGTGTAAAAGCAGAATGTTTGCAAAAGAAAAAGGTAGATATAATGACATCAACATCCTACATTCAAATAATATATCATGAAGATGTATAGAAACAATAAACAAAAGGTTATTAGATGAAGGAAGACATCAGTTAACTTTTATTAAATGAAACATGTTAAAATGTCCATTTGAGGGTGGCCAAACATAACAATTAGGCTGCAGAGAAAAGCCAGGATGATCACGATTTCCTTCGGCACCAAGTAGATATCTAAAACCAAGCCATGCAAATTGTTACTTTTCATCTTTGTATTCAAAGCAAAGCTCACTCTGGTGCAATTAACCAATAACAATAAAAGAGCAAGCGAAAGGAGAGGAACTGGTGAGGATTAAGTATAATGGCTTCTTGTACAGATTTATTAGGGCCATGTAACTTAAACTATTCTTCTAAACTTACTCAGGCGACTAGGGCAACACTACTAAGACAGATTGATCGGTTCAGCACTCAAGTAATTAAGTAAATCTTTTTTAAATTGGGTTGACACTCGTGGTTTTATCTCAGTCTTATGCCTTCCTATTTCTCTGACCTCCATCTGTTAGTCCATGGTTAGCAACAATAAGGAAGGGGTGCAAGAAAGATAGTGCTGGGTGATGAATAGTAGTGTTGATGTGTGGAACACAGTACTAGCAAGCAGGTGAGTGGCACATGGCAATACGAAGGCAGAGTGGAGGATGGTGGTGGGGCAGGTCTGCACAAGTCACCAGAATTGGGAGCATGGCATCCAAGGTTGAAAAGTCAAGACAGATGAAGGTTCCAGCATGAGTTTAGCAGTGAAAGAGGATTGACAACATTAATGTTGAAGAATAGTGACACTCAACAGAGGAGGTGATGGATAATATTCCTCACAATGATGTAGTTAACAACCTTTTTTCTGAAAAAATTGATTTGAAAACTTTTTACTATATAAGAAATAAATCCATAAAGAATTACTAAGTGCATACAATAACAAAAGAAATAAGGATTGAGAGTTTTGGAATCATAAAAACATCACCTTGGGCCAAATTGACAATCGTGCAAATCAATACAAGCCTCAAGCTTAATAAATGAAAAAGAATTAAGTAGATGTAACATGAACTAATGAAGTGCTCACCAAATAGAAGCAAGAAACATCATACAACTACTACTACACCCCAGAAAGTATATTAGTTTCAGAACCAATTTCTTATATAGATTTGGAGTAATTTCTCTAATCCCTCCAAACTCCTGCTATTTTACATAGAAACCAGCCAAAGAATAATTTTTTTTTTTTTTGGAGGGGAGGGGGATTTTCTATCATATCCATATCATGTCACTCCCCTTGCACCTTTAACTCAGTTCTATAGACCCCACCACCCACTTTATATCCAACATGGAGTAAGATGGAATACCAAAAATTAATGCATAAGACACCATAAATTAATACCCATAAGATCCTTATAAGTAAAATGTAATACATGATGAACAAACTGTCCAAATCAATGCTATTTGCTTAAAGTCCAGTTAAGAATTTAGTGTTGGCATGTTCAGGACAAAGATATCGCACACCAAATCTGTTCAAACAAAATGATAAGTCATGCTAGCACATTCATTAATGTCAATGAAAGGAAAAGATAAAGTCAAAAGACCTGCAAGGCTCTCATGTACATCCGACGCTTCCGAAGATTCAACATGGCAATTGTAGCCTCTGTGCGACTTATCTCATTACCTTCTTCAACCCATCTATCTAGAGTGGGATGAATAGACGAACCTGGAGCAGCCAAAATAGCTTTCAAAAGAACTGATCGGACAGTTTTCTGTTGTGATTTTCTCTCAATTACATCCATCTCTGTATCTGACAACTGCATTTCTTGAGCAGATGCGTCTAACTCATCATCTTCTTCTGAGAGATCTGGTTCAGAAATCAATTCATCATCATTCTCATCCTCCACAGTATTGCCTTGAACAGTGTCAGAACCTGCTGGAGTTTCCAGCTCAGAGAACCCATCTTCTAAATTATCCTCCTCATCGCTGCTCTTGGCTCCAGCTTGAGAAGAAAGACCACAACTGCACATGGAGAATTTAAAGGCATCCAGATTATCATGGCCAAGCCTCATCATAATCCGGCATCTATTGGATATGGATTGTGTAGACCTATGCATAAGTGCCTTTGCTTCTGGATGTCTACTTGCCAGATCAAGTTTAGCAGAACAAACCCGGGAGGTTCCAAGAGTGAATCCCCTGCTCCTTAAGCATCAGTATTAACACAAATCAGTTTTTGAAAAGCAAAACCTAAGCATGCAAAGCAGATAGAACTGCAAAGTTGCACCCAAACTACGCAGGGCTTTAAAATTTTCAAAAAGATTCATCAATTTCCATGGTATCAAGTAAACAAAGAGAATGAGAAGAAAAGAATACTGCTTCTTACAACACCGGTGCACTTCAGTAGGAGGTCAAAACGTTCCCAAGACCTTTTTAATTTTTTACCACAGTATGAGTAACACAGTAATATGCTTATAACAAGTGAGAAGCAAGATAATTCTCTTAAGCAGCCTGCATTTGAAGCAGAGCCCAACTGACATATTGTAAGTCCTTTTTTGTTGCAAGTAAATGAACAACTAGAAGAATCAGTCTCAAACCTCCTATCATTTAGGTCTCCAATATAATGAAAAGGTCACCTGAAGTGAACCAAATCCTTGCAAGACTATAATGTAGGAAATTTTTCCTGCCAACAATCCCGATATAAATGTCAAATTTCTTTCCAATTCTCTAAATGCAAGAGCAAGAGAAAGCGACAAATGAACCACAAATATAAGCGAAGGACCCTTTTCATTAAAAGCCAAATGAACCTCATTTTTTTTTCTTTTTTTTTTTAACTACGCAAGCAAATATTCAAAGAACTACATCTTCGGCCAAACAAGTATTCAGTATTCAGAAGAACTACACCTTAAGCATGCCCACAAACATACACAAGTACACGCATAGGTACAATTAGTGACAGTTAAGAAATAAACCTAGAAACATCATAAAGAAACATACCCACTACTCAAAATAAAAAGATTAAGCCTCGAGAGAGAGAGAGAGAGTTACTTGAGAGGATGAGAAGCTCGACGAAGTGCCCACATGATTCCGAAAGAAAAAAGGCTAAACCCTAATTGACGAAGTGAGAGTAAATGTGGTTAGCAAGCAAACAAAAACTAATCAATAATTGCGAGAGTTTAGAAGGAATGGAGTGCATGGGAGCGAAATGGACGAACCTCCCTGCTGCTTAAACCGCTGCCTATGAAAAACCCTAAAAAAAATCCTTGGGCTTCACTTCATTTCATATAAATTGGAAGCCTGAAATTGCAAAAAGCACCCCAAGCAACCAAGAAATGATGCTACTGGACGATTTTGTAAGGATATTACAAAAAACTCCCCACAACAAAAATCATTTATGGATACTAAACTTTATAAATATATATATATATATTAGTCATTTGCCCATGTTAACGTGTCGGATGCCTCCAAAATATAAATCGTATTTTTTTACTATGCAAACATTATTACATTTATAATTAAATTAATATCTAAACTAAATTATTATCCAAATAAATAAAAAATATAGCATATATCAGTAATAGATATATATATATCAGTCATTTGCCCGTGCTAACGTGTCGGATGCCTCCAAGATATAAATCGTATTTTTTTACTATACAAATATTATTACATCTATAATTAAATTAATATCTAAACTAAATTATCATTCAAACAAATAAAAAATATAGCACATATCAGTAATAAAAAAAAAGTATAACTACTGAAATTCTAAAAAAACTAACGAATGAAAAAAATAATAATAAGTAAAAAACTAACGAATGAAAAAAATAATAATAAGTAAAGCAAAAAAATGATAAAATAAAGAGATTACTACTCATGGGGCCAAAAAAGAAAAAACCTATATTAAAAAAATGAATGAATTAAGATAAAAAAAAATTAAAAGAGTAAAAATTTGAATAAAAAAAATAAAAAACTATGGTTTAAAAATATATGGATAACCATCAATGAGGCAAAAAATAAAAAGAGGGAAAAACTCATATCCAAAAAAACCGAAAGAATCAAGAGGGAAAAAATCTGGATTAAAAAATAAAAAGAATAAAGACTTAAATAGAAAAAAATTAAAAAAAAATTATATTTTAAAAATAAATAGACAATAATCCATGGGTTAAGAAAATAAAAGAGAAAAAATCTATTCTCTAAAAAAATGAAGGACATAAGTGAAAAAAATGGTTAAAAAAAGTGCAAGGATGTAGATAAAAAAATGTAATTCCAAAAAGATAAAGGATATAAGTAAAAAATGTTAAAAAGTGCAAGAAGTTAAATTAAAAAAAAAAGTGTGGTCATAGATTTAAAAAAAAAGCGTAAGAACCCAAATATAAAAAAAAAAAATGTAGGAAAAACATGTAAAAAATGTGAAAGAATTTGAAAAAAAAAAGTGTGGTCTCAAAAGTATAAAGAATCTAAACGAAAAAAAAAAAAACCTAAAAAGGTGCAAAGATCTGAATAAAAAAAAAGTGTGATCACGGATAAAAAAGAAAATTGGGATCAAAATGAGAAAAAATAAAGTGTGGTCCAAAATAGATAAACGATCTAAGCGAAAAAAGTGCAAAGACTGAATGAAAAAAAAATATATATCACAACGTGGTCATGGGGAAAAAAAAGTGCCGACGTTTGAACAAAAAAAAAAAAGTGTGACTCCAAAAATATAAAGGATCTAAGTGAAAAAAAGGGTAAGGACTGGAATAGAAAAAAGATCATAATGGTGTCAAAAAAAAGGGAAAGAGTTAAATGAAAAAGAAATATAACACAGTAAAAAAAGAAAACATAATGAAGTCCTCCCAAAAGAAGAAGAACCTAAGCGGGAAAAAAAACCGAACAAAAAAAGTGCAATGATTGGAATGAAAAAAATAAGCAGCGAAAAATTGCGAGATCCTGAATGAAAAAACAAAAAACCACAATGGGATTCTTTAAAAGAAGAAGAGGTGGAAAAAAAAGGGGTCAAAAAAGGCAAATGGTTCAAAAAATATAAAGGATCTAAGTGAAAAAAAAGAGTAAGAACTGAAATGAAAAAAAAATACATTGCAGTGTTAAAAAAAGATAAAGGATTTAAACGAAAAAAATTTAACATGGTTAAGAAGAAAATATATTGGGATCCTCCTAAAAGATGAAGAATTTAAGTGAAAAAAAAAATGGGCAAAAAAGTGCAAAGACCGGAACAAAAAAAATAAGGGGAAAATTATAAAGTCTTTCATGGGGAAAAAAAAAAGATATAGTATTCTTTAAAAGAGAAAGAATCAGAGCTAAGAAAATGAAACAAAATTATCTAACAGAAAAAAGAATAACATTAAACTTTGTATCATTCACTAAACATAGAATAAATATATATGGACCTACAAACTTTTGTGGAGTTTATTTATAAGTATTTTTAATTGGAAATTCATTCTTACAATTCTCATGAACTATTTCTCTTACCAGGAAATAAATTACAATTAAAAAGAAAGAACAACAATTAAAAAAAGAAAACAGAGAGAGAAATTTGAATTTTTTATTTGTTAGAATTTTCGTGACAGATATATGTAGCGGAAGTAATAAATAAAATTTCGGAATTCTAAAAGTTTGAGTTCGTGATATATCTCAATCGGTGATGCAGAAAATCTTCAGAACCGCGAACTCTCAATGCGAATTTCTCGAAATCGGGATGATAGTCACAGTAATCGAACTATTACCGCAATACCACAACGATCCAACCCTTTACTCCCGTGATTCGTAAAAGATCAAAAAACCCTCGCAATTAATTGTTCTTACAACAATTAATTCTCTCTCTCAAAAAGAAATTTTTTTTTTCTCACCGTTGTATATTACGTCTCTCTATGCAATACTCAAAATGACAATTAGACTTCTCACACCCGTAGGAGTTCTCTAAAGAGAAATAAGGGGAGTGGGGTAAGGGGTAACTACCCGCTACCCCACATTTGAATTTCAAATATTCAAGTATTGTAACTGCCCCACGTGGGCATATCTAACATTTCTCACTTGCACATGAGGGTTTTTTATTTCCGTCATAAAATCACAACTCATATGATTCACCACATCACCTTACAAGATTTTCATACAGGGTTGAATGTCGTGCGACTAGCGAGTACACTTACAAACAAAGACTTCTCGATACACCTGTTAGGATGATCGAGTAGTCACCGTTAGTATCAAAAGAAAACTCGCAGTACCCCAGATCCAAGACAAATTGCATCCATCGAGCTACTTTCCTCATCAAAAGTAATTCCCAAATATCGCTCGACTATGTATCCACTATTATGTTAAAATCCCTACATTGATGAATATAAAAGACTGGTCGGTGAATACAAAATATTGATACAATATCAATTGGTCTTCCTTTTCCCAAACTCGAATCTATCGGTTCCAACTCAGCTACTTTCCTAGAACTGTCCCTCAGACCTCAATTTATTTTCCAGGCCATCGGTAAACAGACTAAAGTAGCAAACACTGAATCAGAACCTCAAGAAACAGCCTAAAGTAATAAGGGCACAAGAGATCCCACCCAATGGATCTCGGGTCTCACATAGTGGGGCTCGGGGATAAATGTCGAGTCATTGTCTCAAATAATATAGCTCCCACTATTCCAAGTCGTCTTTTCACACGTGGTATGAAACACGTGCCACAGTGTTATACCCACATCTCTCAAAAGGGCATATGTCAGATTTCTCCAACACTGTGCAGGTATAGGGTTCAGTCTACACATATGACTTTACCCAGAGATCTTAGAGAGAGTACCTCAGAGACAATATCACAAGTCGCTAGTGATATCCGAGATCTCAAACCTGGCTACTCACAGACAACATGGATGTGGGTACGTCCATGTCGGTTATATCGCATATGACCTCATCCTGAACACATATCAGGGTGACTAATGTTCTAGCAAGGCCACTCTCAAAGCCTCTTATCGCTAGAAACCGTCACATCCCCACTCACTCAGAGCTGGAGGTGGTCACTCATGTGAGAGAGTCGACCTCGTTTGCCTGACATATCTATTATCACTTCACAGAATATATATGACAACAAAAGCAAGTGCATTAAATGAAAATATAACACAAAAGTGACTGAATAATGCACTATAATCATATATATATAGAAAATCGATAAGCATCAATGTCATCAAAAAGTATAAACTGAGAAATATCAAAAAATACTTAAATCCAATGACTCTCTATGCCCTAGAAAGGAGTCTCTAGTGATGGGTTTGATGAAGGGGTCAGCCACCATACTGTGTGTCGAAATGTACTTAATGGTCACTTCACCCTTCTCGATGATATCTCTAACATAATGGAATCTGGTGTCAATGTGTTTGGTCATACTATGAAACTTAGGGTCTCGAGTGTGAGCGATAGCGGTCTGATTATCACAATAAATCATTATTGGTCTCCCACTATCCGCTACAATCCCTAAGTCATCCAGTAGTCTTAGGAGCCAAACACTCTCCTGAACTGCAACTGAGCATGCAACGAACTCAGCCTCCATCGTAGATAAAGCAATAAAGATTTGCTTCTTGCTGCTCCAAGAGATGGCCCCACCATTGAGCAAGAAAGCAAAACCTGATGTCGATTTGAGCTTATCCAAATCACCTCCCCAGTCGGCGTCTGAAGAGCCCACAAGGCGCAAATCGCCTCCTCCGTAACACAATAAGAAGTTTGCAGATCCTTTTAGATATCGGAAAATCATTTTCACTGCTCTCCAGTGACCCCTTCCAGGATTTGCCTGATATCTGTTCATCAGACAAACTGCATAACAAATGTCTGGTCTAGTACACAACATTGCATACATTAAACTTCCCACTGCACTGGAGTAAAATACTTTACGCATTTTCCTTACTTCTTCTTGAGTTTTTGGACACATTTCCAGGCTCAGACCTTCACCTTTGGCGATCGGAGTATCTATGGGATTACAGTCACTCATCCCAAAACGTTCAAGAATTTTCCTAATGTAGGTCTCTTGTGAAAGAGTTAACATCTTTCTCGAGCGATCCCTTTGGATCTGAACTCCGAGGATGAACTCAGTTTCACTCATGTCTTTTATGTCGAAACTGGATGACAACCACGCTTTGATGGTCATAAATACTGAATATCGTTCCCAGCCAACATTATGTCATCCACATACAACAACAGGATCATAAAAGAGTTATCGGACCGAATTAGATAGACACAATGATCCTCCTCGACCATCGTAAAACCGTAAGATATCACATCCTCGTGAAATCTTAGGTATCACCGCCTGGATGACTGCTTTAGGCCGTATATCGACTTTCGAAGTCGACAGACCTTGTCCTCCTGACCTACTAGAACAAACCCGGGGGGCTGTTCTATGTAGATATCCTCATCCAGGCTCCCGTTAAGGAAAGCGGTCTTAACGTCCATCTGGTGTAACTCTAAATCCAAACTAGCGACAATCGCCAAAAGTAAACGGATCAAAATAAACTTGACTACTGAGGAGAAAGTCTCCTCGTAGTTAATGCCCTTAGTCTGTGTGTAACCCTTGGCTACGAAACGGGCCTTGTACCTCTCAATTGATCCGTCGACCTTTCTTTTAATTTTGAAAACCCATTTGTTCCCAATGGCCTTTCTATTCTCAGGTAAGTCAACTAGCTCCTAGACTTCGTTGACTCTCATTGATTCCATTTCCTCGTGCATGGTCTGTAACCATTGGTTCTTTGCTGAACCCTCGAGAGCCTCCTGTACATTCCTCGGCTCTTCATCATCCTCAGGAGTCACAATGAAGATCTCATCCTCAATCGGGAAACGGCGACGAGGCACTTGTCCCCGACTACTCCTATGAGGAGAGAGAGCCATCACACCTTTGGATGGACCGCTCCCACTAGGACCAAGATCCATAATAGGGTCTTGAGTCTCGCCGCTGAGCTCGGCTGAGCCACTACGCTCATCCATCTCATAGAAGGTGAAGTCTCGATCGATTTCTCATCTCTTAAGGAAATCACTCTCGAGAAAAATGGCATCACGAGACTCTATCTCAGTGACAGTGTCGTCCGTATGTTCTCCTAGAAACACATGTCCCTTGGACTGTTCAAAGTATCTAATAAAGATACATTTCTTTCCTCGCGGGCCTAACTTGTCGTACTGATTCGAGTAATTATGAACATACGCGACGCAACCCCATGGCCTCAAGTGGCTAAGGTCAGGCTGTCTCCCTGTCCAAAACTCGTATGAGGTGCTGACAACGGATTTCGTCGGAACACGGTTAAGGACGTAGGTTACAGTCAATAACGCATCCCCCCAATGAGAAATAGGTAAGTTGGCCTGCGCCATCATCGACCTCACCATCTCCAACAAAGTCATATTCCTTCTCTCGGCTACTCCATTCTGTTGAGGAGTAGCAGGAATAGTCAACTGTCTCGTAATGCCTCTATCGAAACAGAGCTTTTTGAACTGCTCAGACAGATACTCGCGCCCCCGATCGATTTTGAGAGTTTTCACCCTCATGTTTAGTTGATTTTAACCTCATTGAGAAACCTCCTGAAGCACTCTAGTGCCTCAGACTTGTGCGAGATAAGGTAGACATAACCGAAACGCGTGTAGTCGTCTATGAACATAATAAAATACGTGGCTCCGTTTCGGGCTTTCACATTCATGGGTCCGCAAATATCAGAATGGACCAATTGCAATGGAGTCCCAGCTCTCATTGCTTTCCCAAATGGTTTTCTAGTAGCTTTGCCCATAAGACAAAACTCACACACAGGCAACTGGACCTTGGTTAGCGGGCCCAACAAACCGCTCGTAGCTAACCGGGTCATCCTCTCTTGCCCTATGTGGCCAAGCCTACTATGCCATACAATCACATCATCCACTATATTATCAGATGCAAAAGCAATAGTAGAAGAAGAATAAATTTCACAAAAAGAAATCATATCCAGTACATAAAGTCCCTCATAGACTAAACCGGAACATATCAAAGTACTGTCATAAGAAATGGAGACTCTAGAGTTTCCCAAAAGCACAGAATATCCTAACAAATCCAAACACCGGACAGATACTAGATTCTACCTAATCTCAGGAGCATACAAAACGTCATGAAGATATAAGACTTGGTCACTTCGCAGCAATAGTTTGCAAGTGCCAATCCCTTTCACTTCAATAAATGCTCAATTCCCCACGTATAGCCTCCTCGCCTAGGGACTCAAACGGCGAAACTCCACATATGCACTCCTGTCGCGAGCTACATGGTCCGTGGCTCCTGAGTCTACAATCCACAAAGGAGAAGAGTTAGCGAACATCACACTAGATGACACGTAACTCAAACCATGTAAAGAAGAAGAACTTACCTTTCGCTCACCACACTCGCGTGCGAAATGCCCAATCTTGCCACACATGTAGCATTGGACCTTGCTCTTATTGAGCTCCTTGTTCTTGCGTTTCTGTCCTCTGTCGTTGGTTTTGGCAGATTGTTTCTTCTTGCCTTGGCCCTTGGCCTTCTTCTCATACTTGCGCCACTTGCGCTTTACTCCTCGGGAGCCCTTACTCAACTCCGCAATGTTAGCATGAGCAGAAAAAGACCTAACCACCTCCTGACGCTCCTCGAGTTCACAATACCTACTCACGTCCATGAAAGTACGAATACTCTCGGTGTGCGTGAGATAGGTCTTAACCACATCCCAGGAGTCAGGCAAGGACTGGATCACACCTAGTACCTGAAGCTTATCAGACATCAGCTCCCTCATATTCTTCAGAGAGGCGATCATACTCGACATATGCATTAAATGTTGTTTCATGGTATGATCATGCCTCTTCTTGTACGTGATGAATTTATAGGTCAGCATCCTCAACTTAGGAGCTGACGGGGTGCCATAGTGCTATCTCAGAGTATGCCAGATCAACTGTGCAATAGGATACTGCTCGTAGATCGGAATTAACTCATCCTGCATGCTACTAAGAAGGATCACTCTCGCTTGGCCATCCTTCTTTTTCCAAACACGATACACCTCCTGATCCCGTCGTGCTTGTGCCGTGATACCCTCCCCGGGGTCCACTATCTCATTTTTAAGAACTTCCCTGAGCTCTTGTTCCTCGAAAACAAACTGAACCTTCCGGTGCTAAATATCATAGTTGTCACCGTTCAGCTTGTCTTCCTTTACGAGATCTAAAACGACAGTCTTCGTTGCAGCCATGTCTCTGTCACACAGAAAAAGAGACATTAGTGACATATTGATACTTAGTTCACAATTTTATGTACCCTACGAATCACCAAAACCAAAATGACTCGAATACAGATCCCAAGACGAGCGTATGAGTCAACGAACACCATACACCACAATCCGGGATTGCATCTCACCATTCAGAATTGGATTCAGTACATAAAAACCCACAATTAGTCACTTTTTATAACCAAACCCTCAGAAAATCAGAAAAATCTAATTTTAGGACGACCTACGCGCCGCCGGGAGGGTTTACGCGCCGCCAGGACCCCGGCGGCGCGTCTCATGCACCTACACGCGCCGGGAAGGCGCCTGGCCGCGTGCAGGACGCGCAGCGTGTCAGGCACGCGCCTGCATGCGCCCGGTGATGCCTGACACGCCCGGTGATTCGTTTATGATCGAAAAACCCTCACAATTAATTGTTCTCATAACAATTAATTCTCTCTGTCAAAATGAAAATTTTTTTTCTCACCGTTGTATATTACGTCTCCCTATGCAATACTCAAAATGGCAATTAGACTTCTCACACTCGTAGGAGTTCTCTAGAGAGAAATAAGGGAAGTGAGATAATGGGTAACTACCCATTACTCCTCATTTGAATTTTAAATATTCAAGTATTATAATTGCCCCACGTCGGCATATCCAACATTATTTGTTAAATTCAATACACATCCATGGTTTTGAAATGTTACAAATCTATGGTTTTATTTTTCTTTTTAAATCATCAGTATCTGATAATTATATTAAATTTAATTAAATCTATTTTAAATCTAATTAAACCCTTCAACTACAACTCTATGTTTTTTCCTCCTTTACACATTAGAGATTATTGATTCCTATTTGCGAATAGGACTTAATAACAATCAATACACTATAGTAAAACATGTAAGTCTTGCTTAAGCAAACACGACCCATTTGAAAAAACCAATGTCAGCTCAATTAATATTAGATGAGATTTTTGATTAAAAAATTAATTAATATAGTAAATTTTTAAATTTTTTTACAAAAATATAATTTCCATTTAAGTTGAATATTCTCAAACAACTACTTTGAAACAAAATTCAATTGTCCCCAGGCCGCAATAATATTAATTATCACCTTCCATGAAAATAGTATTATTTAAACAAAATTTCTTGTACCATGTGCAAGTGAGGCTCCTAAAATATGATCCTTGTGTTAAAGGCAATCATTTTCGTCCCTGGGATGAGAGCCGGAAGTCACAATCTTTAATTTAAAATTCTAAATTTAAATCTTCATATAACTAAAAAAAATTAGTATTTTTTTTTTTTTTTTGTGAGATTTTTGCCTCCTTCCCTCTGTCGGAATTGCAAATTGCAATTCTCCCATAATTAGATTTGTTCTCTTTCTGTATATGGATGTCAGATAATTCCCAACCTGCTGAGAGGGCAAAAGGGAAAATGGAAAAGCCTAATCAATTCTTTTAATCAAAAGGTAAAATGTTTCTTGCATGATTTCATTTCTTCTGTTCTTAAATTTTTCTATAATATTTTTAAATTTTTATGTCTTTCAATTCAATATTTAAGTATATTTTAGAATCACACGAATCTTTTCTCTATTTGTTTTCATGATCGATGTATACAACGGTCACAACTAAATTTTAATCTCACTCTATTTTGCTCCCTTAGCCACAATATTTGGTAATTGACATTTAAATTCATTTTTTGGCTACCAAATTCGCTATTATGGATTCAAAATATGATAGCTAAAATTTTCGAGACATATAAGAAAATAAAAGAGAATTAATAGAGTTTTGAAATTAGATTCCGAAGGAATTTAGTTATTTTTTGTTAGAATATGGTGACTTAATCATGCAATGGAAGTATATAATAAAATTCTCATAATCATAGAAAAAGATTAGGGTTCTTGATATACTTTAGTAAGCAATACGCAAACCTCCAGGAACCACGAACTCTGTCTCATTTTTTCTCACAGTTGGGATAATAATCACAAAAATCGAACTATCACCATAATTCCACGATGTTCCAACTCTAAGCCCGGTGATTGGATCGCCGTAAAAATTTCTTACTTAAAATTTTTGTTAACCCTCTCAATAGAGTATTTTCTCTCAAAAAACTCAAAATGTGCAATTCTCTCTCAAGAGCAAAAACTCTAGATCCATAGGAATCATTCTCTCAAGAAAAATCTTAATCCCTTTCCAATATTATTACTCGCTTACAACGGAAGGGAAATCAATTACCTACATATAAAATGAAAGTTACACTAAAATGGGGAGGAAATTATGAGTAATGGGGGTTATCCAATTCTCCCATTTGAATTTCAAAAAGAAATTTACCAACGATAAAATGCCCCTACTTGGACATTTACTAATATCTCTCACTTGCACACGAGAGTATTTTATGATCATCACAAAACCACAACTCATGTGATTTCACCATATCATTTTACTGGACTTTCATACAGAATTGAACGTCGTGCGACTAGCGAATACATTTGCAAACAAAAAGACTTCTCGATACACCTATTAGAATAATCGAGTAGTCATCGTTAGTATCAAAAAGAAAACTCGTTGTACCCTAAATCCAAAACTAATTACAGCCATCGAGCTACTTTGCTCATTGAAAGTAATCCCAAAAAATCGCTCGACTATATATTCACTATTATTTTCAAATCCCTACACGGATAAACATAAAAACACCAGTCGGTAAATACAATACAATGATGTGATGTCAATTGGTTTTCCTTTTCCCAAATTCGAATCTATCAGTCTCAACTCAGCTACTTTCCTAAATCTGTCTTTTAGACCTCAATTTATCTTTCGGGTTATAGGTACATGTCACCGACCACTCCTACGAGGAGGGAGAGCCTCCACACTTTCAGATGGACCGCTCCTACTAGAACCAAGATTCGTAACAGGCTCTTGATTCCCACCGCTGGACCCAGCTAAGCCATTAGACTCATCCATCTCATTGAAGGTATAGTCTCGATCGATTTCTCCTCTCTTAGGGCATCATGAGACTCAATCTCAGTAACAATGACATCCGTATGCTTTTCAAGGAACACATGTTCCTTAGAGTGCTTAGAATATTTTATAAAGATACACTTCTTTTCTCGCGGGCCTAACTTGTTGTACTGCTGCGAGAAATTATGAACATATGCAGCATAACCCCATGGTCTCAAATGGCTAAGATTAGACTGCAACCCTGTCCAATGCTCGTATGGGGTAATGACTACGAACTTCGTTGGGACACGGTTAATGACGTAGGCAACAATCAATAACGCATCCCCCCAATGAGAGATAGGTAAATTAGTCTGCATCACCATCGACCTCACCATTTCCAACAGAATCTTATTCCTTCTCTCGGCTACTCCATTCTGCTAAGGAGTAGCATAAATAGTCAACTGTCTCATAATGTCTCTCTCGAAACAGAGCTTTTTAAACTGTTCAGACAGATACTCGTGCTCTCGATCGGTTCTGAGAGTTTTCACCCTCAAGTCTAGCTGATTCTCGATCTCGCTAATAAATCTCCTGAAATACTCAAGTGCCTCAGACTTGTGCGAGATCAGATAAACGTAACTGAAACGCATGTAGTCATCTAAAAACATAATAAAATACGTGATTTCGTTTCAGGCTCTCACATTCATGGATCCGCAAATATCAAAATAGACCAACTGTAATGGAGTCCCAACTTTCATTGTATTCCCAAATGCTTTTCTCGTACCCTTGCCCGCTAGGCAAAATTCACACAAGGGCAACTAGAATCTAGTTAGCGGATCCAACAAACCATTCGCAGCTAATTGGGTCATCCTCTCTTGCCCTATGTGGCCAAGTCTACTATATCATACAATCACATCTTCAATTACACTATCAGATGTAAAGGCAATAGGAGAAGAATGAAAATTATCATAAAACGGAATCAAATCCAGTATATAAAATCCCTCATGGACTAAACCGGAACAAATCAAAATACTGTCATTATAAGTGGAAACTCTAGAGTTTCACTATAAAACAGAATATCCAACTGGTTAAGATATCGAATAGATACGAGATTCTGCTGAATCTCAGGAGCATACAATACATCATGCAGATATAAAGACTTGGTTACTTTGCAGCATCAGCTTGCACGTACCAATCCCTCTCATTTCTACAAATGCTCCGTTCCCCATATACAACCTCCTCGCATGGGGATTCAAACGACGGAACTCAACATACACACTCTTGTCACGAGTTACATGGTCCGTGACTCCTGAGTCTATAATCCACAAAGGAGAAGAGTTAGCGAGTATCACACAAGATGACATATAACTCAAACCATATAAAGAAGAAGAACATATCTTTCGCTCGCCACACTCGCAAGCGAAGTGCCCATGCCTGCCACACACATTGGACCTTGCTCTTATCGAATTCATTCTTTTTGCGTTTCTGCCCTTTGTTATCGGTTTTGGCAGATAGCTTCTTCTTACCTTGGCCCTTGGCTTTCTTTTAATGCTTACACCACTTGCGTTTAATGCCCTGGAAGCCCTTACTCGACTTCACGATGTTAGCATGACTTGAAGTAGACCTAGCCACCTATGCCTACTCATATCCATGAAAGTGCGAATATTCTCAGTGTGTGTGAGATAGGTCTTAACAACATGTCAGGAGTCAGGGCAAAGGCTGGATCACAACTAGTACCTGAAACTCATCCGACATAGGCTCCCACATACTCTTCAGATAGGCAATCATACTCGATATATGCATTAGATGCTATTTCATAATATGATCGGGTCTCTTTTTGTATGTGATAAATTTGTAAGCCGTCATCCTCAACTTAGGAGCTGACCGGGAGCCGTAATGCTCTCTCAGAGTAAGCTAGACCGATATCACAGTAGGATACTGCTCGTATATCGGGATCAGCTCATCGTGCATGCTGCTAAGAAAGATTACCCTAACTTGACCATCATTCTTCTTTTTCCAAACACGATACTTCTCCTGATCTCGTCTTGTCTGTGGGCGTGTTACCTTCCTCGGAATCCGCCATCTCATGCTTAAGAACCTCTCCGAGTTCTTGTTCCTCGAAGACAAACTGAACCTTTTCGTACTAAATATCATAATTATCACCGTTCAATTTCTCCCTTCACGATATCCAAAATGACAGTTTTTGTAGCAGTCATATTTTTGTCACACAAAAAAGAAGAGACGTTAGTGACAAATGATACTTAATATCATAATTTTGTGTACCCTACAAATCCACAAGACCCAAATGACTCGAGTACAGACCCCAAGCCGAGCGTATGAGTCAACGGATACCATACACCATAATTCGAAATTGCATCTCATCATTTAGACTAGAATTCGGTACACAAAAACCTATATTTAGTCACATTAAATTGCATATGACCCTCAGAAAAATAAAAATTTTCATCTCAGCAAGGCCTGACGTGCCGTCGGTGGGTCCTCGCGCTGCCACAAGCTGGCGACGCATCCTCACCCGCACAGAAGACATGACAGAACGTGACAGACGCGGGCACCCGTCTGTCACTCATCCTACGCGCCCAGAAGGCCACGGACCCGGGGTAGAACCTGGGTTAGACAAGGATCCGGGTCGGGGCTGGGTCGGGGCTGGGTCGGGTCTTGGATCTTAGTCGGAATTGACCCAAACCGAACTCCAGGAGCTCACGCGCCTCAGCGCGCATGAGCTCCACGTGTTTTCTCCCCTACACGTCATGCACTTGCTCCACGCGTGACATGCATGCGTCTTGGATCCAAGTCAAGTCTTCTTTGCCCAATGGGTCCTGTAATCGGGTCTTTCGACCCGACTATCAGAAATTGACTTTTTCGGCTTCGTTTTCACCGGATTTTTGTCAGAAACTTTAATTCCTCATATTCCAATTATCAATGACTTGATTTTTAGAATAATCGCGCCCTAAACTCGACGAATTTAGAATCCAAAATTCTGGCCCTTCACGATCAATTTTGAAAATCTACTTTTCGGTAATAATAACACATAATATATATACCAAAACGTAGATCATGAAAACAGAAACTCATACATACCAATTTCATGCAACGATTTGCCCAAAATCTCAACAAATCTGAGGTTTTAAAGTCTCGATCACTATTCACGATCTAGAACTTCAATCGAAATTTACATTGTTTAAACGTATTTAGAAAATTGTGAAAAAATTATTTTCGTGATTTACATGACATGATTAACAACGTGGTATAATCGGATTCACGAAACTCATCCGTGATCTGAATCCCAAATTTTATACCCTATATTTTTATATCCAAAATAATTCTGAAAATTATATTTTTAAAATAAATCTAATATCGCTCTGATACCAATGTTAGAACATGGTGACATAATCATACAGCGGAAGTATATAATAAAATTCTCAGAATTATAAAAAAAAAAAATTAGGGTTCTTGATATACCTTACTAAGCAATACACAAAATTTTGGAAACCACGAATTTTGTTTCGTTCTTTCTCACAGTCGAGGTGATAGATCGAACTATCACCGCAATTTCACGACATCTCAACTTTAAATCCGGTGATTGAATCGTCGTCAAAATTCCTTATTCAAAAGTTTTGTTAATTCTCTCAATAAAGTATTTTTCTCTCAAAAGCTCAAAATGTGCAATTCTCTCTCTAAAGCAAAACTCTAGATCCATAGGAATTATTCTTTCAAGAAATATTTTATTCCCTTTCCATTATTGTTATTCATTCACAATGGAAGGAAAATCAATTACCCCACATAAAATGAAAGTTGCACTGAAATAGAAAGGAAGTTATGGGTAATGGGTTATCTCATTCTCTCGTTTGAATTTTAAAAGGAAATTTACTTAAAGTAAAACGTCCCTACGTGACATTTACCAACATTTTTAATAAAATTAGATATGAGTAGTGCATTCCTATATTTATTTATTTATAAAATAAATATTAGTCGTGTTACACTTGCTTCACTACAAGCAAAGCCACGGCAATCCTTGACTATAATGTTGGTTAATTTTAGAGAAGGTGTTCAATCAAACCCCCTCGTTGAATTTCATCTTTATTTTTTTCTTATTTCTAATATTTTGTAATCCATTTATTAGTTTTTATTATTTTCAATTTAAAATGTACAAATTGATGTGGCAGCTATGCTGGTCACACTAAGATGTAATATGATTTATTTAACGGTCATGTATGTTATGTATTAATAATTTTGTTACACCTATAGAAGACAATATAAGGTTTATAATAAAATTAGAAAATAATTGAAAGATTTAGAATTTCATATATAATTATATTTTTGAAAAAAGAAAAAGATACAAAATTAATATTTTAATTCGCAGAAACTTGTACATTATATGAATGATAGAATTTAATGGACACCAGATGGAAAAACCAATTCTGTGATAAAGAGGATATTATAAAAAATATAAGGACTAATTTGTGGATCGATCAAAATTCGAAAGTAATTTTATATTTTTAAAGAGAAAAATGTAGAAAGGAACTTTTTAGTGTCTGGTGATTAATTTTGGTGTAATTTCTTATTTCTTTTTTGTTTAGGGTAGAGCGTAATTTTTTCAAATGTAAAAAAAAAAAAAAAAGAATAATAATAAATCAAGGTAAAAAATATTCAAAAATATAAAAAAAAAAAACTAAAATTTTAAATATAATTACGTTTCGGAAACCAGAGCACGTAGGGGCCATTTAACAAAGTGAGGAAAAGTTGGGGATGCAAAGGTAATTTTACGTGTTGAATATTGAAATTATGTACAATTTTGTGCGGTACCGATACCACCTGAGGCATTGGGAGGGCACAGAAAAGAGAGAGAGAGAGAGAGAGAGAGAGAGAGTTCCTTTGGAGGTTAGGTCATTCAAGGTGAGTAAAGATTTTATTCAATTCATTGTTTACTTTCAGTCTTCGTTTCACTGAAAGTTTTAATTAATAGATTCAGCACAATTTGTTTGTTCAGATATTTGTTTTCTCTCCCCTTTGTGAGTTTTTTCTTTTAAGGTCCTTTGTAGATTCCCTTTGATCACTGATGTTCCAGTAATTTTGGATTTATTTAAGACTTTTGTGCGATTAGGTTTACTAATTTTGATTCTAGGGTTTGAGATTTGGTTGAAAATGGATCAAATTCATACTAAAGGATGATTAGGTTTTGTTCTTGCGTCTCTTTTTCTCCCTCGAAGGTGGATTCTTGTCAACTTTTCTTTTTGGATTCTTTTGTTTTGTTTTTGGTTTGTGGGTGACTCCTGAAAGGTTACTTTTAATTTGTTGGTAGAATTGATGGATTCAAGCGGGCAGTCTCTGCCGCATAATAGCAGTGATACGAAGACTGCATTTCGCAAGCCTTCAAACGATGCAGGTAACAGGAAGTATCGCCGCCGTTCTCCGGATAGTGGGTCATCTTCATCTGGTGGTAAGTTCTCCATTCATTAAGCATGAGGAGTCTAATATGATAATGCTTTGTAAGTTGTTGCATTTGTTTTTGTGGGTTAAACTCCTACAAACTTGATGTTATGCTTCTGTTTATTTAAATTATCCAGTGCTGTGTGCCTGATATGTGTTTTTAACATGATGGGATCATAGTTATACTACTGAGGGAATTACTGGAAGTTTGCTTTGGATTGAAATGCAAATTGCTACACTTGAAGAAGATATTTGTTTACCCTAAATTATATGGGCCCATCAGTTTGATACAATATGAAATTAGATGATCATGGTATTTCCAAGAGGTGTCATCATTTTAATTGCTTCACTTATACATTTAGAAGTTCCGGGTCCTAATTACATCTATCCTTCCTCAACTTGCAGTAAGGACTAGATTTTTATAGTGTTAATATGATGTTTCATCTTGGCGGTTTGTTCAATAAGGAGACTTACTGGCTGCTCCATCTAGCAGTGTTTTGGTTGGTTGGAGGGAATGGAATGGAAGGATTTTTAAAAGGCTGGAGAAGGCGTTGTTGCTTATTGCTTATTGTGGAGATGATCCCCTTTTTTTTGGGGGGGGGGAGGTCTACTTTTCAATTGTCTGAAGCCATACATAATCTGAGATGGTCATCTTTAACACATGGTCTTAGTTTGTTCAAATTTTCTAGACATTAGTGGTTAAGGTTTTGGATTACCCTATTCTGTTTTAGGTGTTAATTCTGATAAGGAAAAATTGTGAGTGGATTTGTTTTGGAGTAAATGATGCCCTTCTTTCTCTCCATATTTCCTTGAGTGGGATTTAGAAGGTTGCTTTCTAGTTCCATAGTTTTGCAACATTTGCCTGACCCAATGCCCCCATTAGTCAATAAAAGATACTTATATACTGGTTACTTTTTGGGCGCTTTTACATATATATATTTACCCAACAAATTCTTCTCATCACTTACCGTTAAAACATATTAAAAATTCATATGCCTTGTTTCAAATTAATAACATATTAAGATGACAAAATAAATTCAAATACGTGCAAATTAAATGTGCAAGAAGTTTTATCTCTGTTACTAATTAAGGAGTCTTTGTTGGACACGGTTCAGGAGAGATTTCTGGAGATTCTACTTTGGACATTGGTACCGGAGAAAAACATGGTACTAGAAGAACATCAGAAACAATGTTAGATTTGACTGAAGAAGGAGTAAAAAAAGGCACTTGATAGCACGAGCATAAAGCTTGTCCGTTCCATAATTACATGGATCAAGTATGGTTTGTTATGCGGTATAGAGGGGCAGGCGTAGTCGGTTCACTTTTTTTTTATTAAAGGATTGAAATTCACTGATCTGGTATCCTATGTATAAAACTTTAAAACCAAGTAGATTAGATTTCTCAAAACTAATTAAGATAATTTTTTATTTTTTCCTTTTTAAAAAATAAGCTGATAAGTGATATGCTTATATTTAAATTTCTAAACTTATCAGTAACCCTAGAGTCCTAGTATGCACTACAACAAATTTATTGGTACTGTTTGTTTTGTTATAAGAGAAACACTTGTATGAAGAATATAACAAACTAATTGTGAAACGTCAAAGGTTTAGAAGGTGAAAGATTGTGGGATGTTTCTTGAGACATTAAAGGAGCAGAAAGAAAAATATGGTAAACAGTAAACCCTCGAGTCTAAACACATGGGATGAGGAGACAAAAATATGTGCTGACTTGGAATTGGTACAAACAGTAAACACGCCTTTTCGAATTGGTATTGTTTGTTTTTTTTCCCCTCTCCCTTTTGAACATGTTTGATCTCCTTCAGCATCTTTCTTCCCTCTTCTTCTTCTTCTTCTTCAATCATCATTGACTCTCCTTTTTGACGAAATATTCACTTCTGATCAGCAAAACTAATTTTCAACCAGCCACTTAAGAAATTTTCGACCTGCCTATTCTCCAATATTTTTTGCAGGAATCCTTTTTTCTTGTTGGCATGTTAAGTCCGTGCTTCGCTTTCCAGTGTCAGATCTTCACAAAACCATCCCCATTCGAGTCTTCGGCCTCTTCTCTCGACATTTCTGTGGTTATTTGCTGTAAACAAGGTTGTTTTACAGTTGTCGATGCAACTTCTTCTCTCCTTTTTTTGTCTTTTTGTTTTTTGGGGGGAGGGGACCAACTGAATCATAACAGGTTGAATTCAATCTCTACCATGCTAGTGTGTTTCTTTTTATTGCTTTCTTATCATGTTTAAGACTTTCAATTAGAAACGCTACTTTGAGTGTTTGTGGTTGCAAATGATCTGTGCTTGGAAAAATTCTTTTGTGTTATCGTTGCGTAGTTCCTGAATTGTTTTGCCAAATTGATTTTGAATTTCAGCATAGAAGAATTTAAAGATGGAAAAATAATTCAGAACATTCTTTCATTAAGAATATCCAAGTGCATCCAAGAAATTTCAGCAATAAAGGTAACGAAACACTTATAGCACAAAGCAATAGTAACACAATTTAGACCCCATAGGTTAGAATGGATGACAGAAAAGGGAGGCTCAATCTAGCTTGGAAAGTGAGCTCGAACATGCTTTCCCGGTTAGCACGATTCATGGATGACAGAAAAGGGTGGCTCAATCTAGCTTGGAAAGTGAGCTCGAACATGCTTTCCTGGTTAGCACGATTCATACGCCGAAGATTTTAACTTTGCAAACCTTCGAACCATTTGATGAAGTTCTGACAGACTTGGATGGCCTACACATTCACTAAGAAGTTTGGGGGACTCAGAGGCGGCACAAATCACGGAAGTGGATGGCTGGAGATAGTAGAGTCCATGTGATTCATGTCCTACATCAATCGTCCAACCTGTATCATGGTCCTATGTCACAAAAGAATCATCAGTATAGATTGGGAGTGCGGGTGGGCCTAATAAGAGAGGCCAAATTAAAATACATAATTGAGAGGTATAGATGGAGTAGGTTGGACATGACCAATTCCTTTTATGATGACTTTGGAAACATATGCAGGAGTAACAAGATGAGGAAATTAAAGATAGTCAAAGCAGAGAACAGGGAACAATTTCCAGCAATGTGATCAGAGGCAGCGGAGTCAAGTACCCAAGGGCTTTGACTATCATACTTTGGGAGATACATACTGTAGAATTATTGATATGTGGATGGTAACTGAAAAAGACTAACATACTGTAGAATTATTGATATGTACATGGTAACTGAAAAAGGCTATGCTTGTTTAACTGCCCTGAATTGAAGATATTCTTGGTAATCAGTCCTTGAGAGTTTGATTTCAGCATCTGATTTAGACTGAGGAACATTAGACTAAGAAACTCTTGCGGATTTCTGTGAAAATCCTTGAAGAGAATAGCAAGTCTCTTGGGCATGTCCCAGTCGTTTGCAATGAGTGCATTGAAGATATCCTCCATGCCCCCCTCTACTACCACACCCCAATGATTTTCTCATTCACCTGGTTGGCCAGATCTGGTCACCATGGCAAATGCCTCGTTAGGGCTTGGAGTTGTCTTAGGTGATGGAACTCTTAGAAGACGAGTAATCAGATTTTCCATTGAGGGGACTTCCTTGACCGGTTGGAATTTGATCACGAAAATGTCCAAAGTTAGGATACATTGCATGCAAAACTAGCACCATGTACAAGTAACTTTATTTTGCCACTAAACATTGAAGGGTGTCTGCCTGCAAAAACAGCTTTAATTCCTCTACGACCACCTGTGCCTGAGCTACAAAACTAGTCATACTGTGATCTGGTTCCTTAAGAGTAGCCAGCTTTAAAAAAGCACCAATACAAATGCTGAATATCATTGGCAAGCAAATCATAAGCCTTTTTGCAAAATGTGCAACATGTTTTAAAAGTTTGGAAATTAACTAGGATCACTGACTCAACAAATTGCCACATCAAACCACATAATTGGTAATCAAACTTTTCCCACTGGTTTCAATTTTTTAAGGGAAGGTCAGCAGCAGATTTTTCAAGATGATCATAGAATCCATGATGCAGGATCTAAAGTTCAACCGATGCTGAAAATTTTTCCATTCAATTTTTGTGAAGTAATAGTGGGAGTACCTGAAAAGGCGTATGGAACAGAGATAGGAAGAGATTAATTTGTGCTGGAGGAAGAACCAGGCTGGCAAGGTGATCCTGAAGTCGTAGGCATAGACAAAGACACTTTGTTGAAGGATGAAGCTTCTGTTTATAGATTCTAGGTTAGAACAGTTGAAACACTGTGTTTAGACTTTTGTTTGTGGCAAATGACCACTTGAATGAAGAAAAGAGCCCTGCAACACAATCTGGACAGTTTCATGAAGAATTGAGATCGAGAAGGCAGTGAATGGACTTCACGTGCTGACAAGAAAAATTGTGGGAGGCAGAGCATGAGGAGGACTTTGGCGACAGAACTTGGACAGCAGGCCCGTCAAAAGATTATGAGGTGGGTGGTGGTCTTACTTTGCTGGTTGAATGAGATGGTGGTGTTGAACAAGGGTGGCAGCCAAGACAGTTGATTGAGGAATAATGTGAGTGAGAGGGCTGACTAACAAGGGCTGATTCTATAGTTTGCTGGGATACAACTGAATATTGCAGACTAGTTTTGTTGAGGTGACTTGAGAAAATTTGATGGATTTTTGAAAGAATTTTGGGTATTGCAGGAGCAGATGACAGACCCACGAGACTAATGGAAGAGCAGGATAGAGCTCAGCTCTGATACCAAGTTAAAAATAGATTAAGGAATTTGGAAATGGCCTGAGTAATTAGCACTCAATTCTCATGTATCTTATGCAACAATGATACAACAAATAATAAATACAATGTGATACATTATTTATTTATTTTTTTTTTTTATGCCACGTTAACTGTGGGCTATTACCCATGTCACATTAATTCCTGTCATTTCCTATGATGTTATTCTCAATGGTATTGGTATTGTGTACCATGTCAAAAGTAGTTCCTTATGTAGGGTTTGGTTTAAAGAGATTTGAAGGGAAGTAGAGTAGAGGGACAGAAAGCATATCTGAGCCACGAAGATTTTACATTACCTTCTTTTCCCTCAAAATCCGTGAGCACTCATTTTGGATGAAACACCCCTTATAATGTTACTTCTTTTCTAGAGAACTATAGTTTGTTAGTGGCGGGGGAAGTTTCTAGGAGTTATTAATTTTAGACCAAATGCCTCTCATTATGTTATTCATTCCTTAATTCTCCTTTAGTATTTAAATATTGTTACATTGGAAGTTACCTGCGGTCTGCCTTCACTATGCCAAATCCAAGAGCAGGATGATATATTATGTGGCTGGCGGTCTTGCTCTGGTAGCATTGCCATCCAGTTCATAGCTTATGTATTTTGACTATATAAACTACATTCTAGTGTTTGACAAGTATCTGATATTGAAAATGAGGAATGGATAATACTCCGGTGCCATCCAGTTCAATGCTAACAATGTTGCAGTGACACTGTCATGGCTTTGAGATATTAAGACAGCAATCAGCTGGTTCAGAATACATGCTTTCTTACTTTAGAATACTCCACTTTTACACTTTGCTGATTTTTCACTACAGTGCACCTCATTTTGAGTGAACAAAACAATTTTGGAAATGTTAGTACCTAAATTTTTGTTCTCTTATAACTTATATTGGTTTCCATGAAAATTGAATGAGAGCAATCATAGATAATTAGAGATTTCTTTAGCTGTTATTGGAGGCAAGAGTTGTTTTGTCTCCCATTATTTGTTGCTACTACATTGTTGACTACGACATAGAACTAGTAAAAACATAAAGGATTTATATGTTTGTTTACTGTATTCCATAGTATGGCCATAAATGCAGTAATATGGTGGTGATCCAGCTGTTTTTTTTGGCATTAATATTTGTGGAAGTTAGTTCCTGCAGCTTGTCATTGATGTTTGCCATGTGTTTTTAGGGAGTCCTAAACGCGGGCATAGCTTTAGTCCGGCTCCTTTGAGGGACGATGCTGCTAATGTCTCTGATCGGCTAAGGAAGGATGATAGGCGGGCTGTGGACAGGGACTCCAGTAGAAGTCAATATGGCCGAAGTGGGGATTCATATAGGCATTCAGATCGTCACTCATCTAGGAGCTCCCATGGTTACCATAGGCATGAAAAGTATGCTGCTGATGATGACAGAAGTTATTACAGATCTTCTCGATCTGGCCGAGATTCAAGAAGTGACAACCATTCTGATTATGCTAGACAGGAGACTGAACATAGCTCAGACCATTCAAGAAATGCTGACAAATATTCCCGTGATAAAGCAGACTATGCTGGACTTAGAAGCCGGGATAAGGACAAAGAAAGTAGAAGGCATACTAATTCTAGTTTTGAGGAGACCAAGTATTGGGAGCGGGACATTAAAATTAGGGATGCACGAGATGAGAAAAGGGAATACCATAGGAGCTTGAAAGATCACAAAGGTGATCGTACATCCTATGAAGAATCTAGAGGGCACCAAAATGATTCTACTTTGGCGAGGGATAGTGGTGGTCATCGCCATAGGATGGAGTCTAAGGAGCTTGATGATGAAAAACATGCCAAAGAGGACAAGAAGAGAAATGATGACCTGGAATCCTATAATAAGGATCGATATGATGACAAAGAAACTAGGGAGCATTACAAAGGTAAAGATTCTTCTGTGAGTGATGGTCAAGAATCTGCTGCCAAAAAGCCAAAGTTGTTATACTCAGGTAATAATACTGCTGATACAAAATATGGTATCACATTAATTACAAATTTGTTTTTGGCCATGCTATATAATTGTATTGTCATTTTCGCTATGCTATTAAAAATTGTCAATTTGTACTGAAAATCATGACTGTAACTAAATAAATGCTGTCGTCAGGTGGTAAGCAATCTGAAGAAGTTGCTAAAACTATTCCAGAGCCACTTCTTGTGAGCAACTCTGATGCTACTAGCGACATAAATGCTGCAAAAGTTGCTGCTATGAAAGCTGCTGAATTAGGTATGTCATGAGTTTTGACTCCATGCATGAGATATTATGTTTTTCTATGCCCAACAACTTTAATTATGTTCTTTAGAATTCCTACTCCCGACCCTGGCAGGAAGTAATACAATTAGTTTTCCCTAGCTTGTTGTGGTGACGTTACAACCTAATGCCGTGAATTTATGATGCCTTGAACTGAACTGCTAGTTATTGGAGTGCAATTAGGAAGGCGTTAAAGTGACAAATAGCTATTAGGGACATTATGGAGCTTCTGATACTGTTGTAGAGAGCATATGACATTATTACCAGGGATATCTTCTTGGGCCTCAAAACATTTTTATGATGCCTTTATGTTACAGTTTTCCGAATTGTGTGATATTAGTTTCACTGTTGTTTCTTTTGGTCCACAGTTAATAAGAACCTTGTTGGGGTGGGTTACATGTCCACCGACCAGAAGAAGAAGCTGTTGTGGGGTAACAAAAAGGACATTGCTCAAGAGGAGGTAGACATTTCTTTGTCTTGTCTTTGCTATATGATTTGTCTGCTTTATTAACTTAAGCAAAAGAACTAGATCATAACACTCCATCATCCATGGTCTGTAAGTCGCACTTAGGCTGCTATATATATATATATATAATGTATGTATGTATAAGAGAAGAAAATGATGGATTTTTCCACCTTGGAAGTTCTTTCTGAAAAATGATGTTTGTTTTTTAAATTACTTTTTCTTTCTTCTAGAAGGCTATATTATCCTCTTCTATATTACATTCTGCATCAAACATGGAAAAAAAGAACTAAGCAGCATTTTCTTTTGTATTGGATTGGTCAACTTCATGGCCTAGTGGTAATTTCTGAGCTATCTGTGTCACCTTCCTTGTATGCTATGAGCATTGGACCCACTCTAGGGTCCATTGTTTTGTTTTTGGTTCCAGATGCTAAACACTGTAATTTTAAAACACACTACCAGCCCTTTGGATCCTTTTATTGAAGAGGTAATTAACTGGTTCTCTCTCCATATGTTTGTTATTGTCCTTCCAAATGCTACAGCCTGGTCACCGTTGGGATACTGCCTTATGTTTTGATCGTGAAAAACAAGAGAAGTTCAACAAACTCATGGTAATTCTTGCTGGCTTCTTGCTCTTGGATTTGTTACACTTTCATTGAAAGTTATTTTTGCTTCCCCCACCCTTCCCTCCTAGCTGAGTGAACACTTCAGTATATTTTTTGTTAACCTCTACTAACATGAGTTTTAGAGTCTGAGGTTGCCTTGGTACCTATGGCCAATTGTAGGGTGTGAAGGGCAATGTAAAAATGGAGCACAAATCAGAGGATCAAGATGGAAGCGATCTCTTACGTGCCGAGAAGCAGAAGGAACTCCAGTTGGATTTGGAGAAGCAGTACACTGCTGGTCTACGAAGAAGAGATGGCAGAACTGTTGGACTTGGTCTTTGAGAATGTTTGATTTGGGAAGTTATTCTACTCCAATAGTGTTTGTTGAGGTCTTGTTGTACCTTTTTTGCACTTCAGATCCAACTCATTCAGAAATTTGGCTGCTAATTTCCTGGTTAAATATTTCATATCTTTGTCCAATCCAGCATGTGTTGATTTATCTTCTAGTTCAATTCGTTTGGCCAGCTCGGGTATGATGACTAGTTATTCAGGAATGTATCCTGGATTTAGTAGTAAATCCATATTTTTCTAGGTTTTGGAGTTGGGTTAGATTAGAGTTCTCGTCAAAGCGATTTGATTGCTCATGCCTCTCGGAGCTTCCAAAATTTTTTGTTCTTCTATCATGAATAACAATTTTGCGCTGAATCGGAATCATGTTGCTGGTCCAACATTTTTTGTTTTAACAGAAACTATATTTCAGTGCGACACTAGAATCTGGGTTAAACTTTTGATAATTCCCAAAATCCAGGTTTTTTGTAGGAAGGAAAGGTTGTTTCTTCTAGGCATTTGGGAGTTGTGCAGTTGGAAGTTGATCCCCTGGTGCCACTTTTTACGCAAATGGCATAAACCCTAAAAAGGGAACAAGTTGCACATCTACAAAAATCAGTGTGAGTGGAGTAAAATGATGGGAACCAAAATAACTCGCCCCCACGAAAAGGGCAACAAAACACAGAAAAGGGCGAGAGGTATTTTCACTTTGCAGTTCAGTTGACTGCCGCAACAGAAGGCAGGAGCATGTGAATGGATTTGAGAGAATTTGCTTCTCTCACTCTAAAATCGAAAGGCCAAATAACATGCTACAGTGAAGTGAATGTTGGAAGTTGTAGTGTGAGTACTGCGGCACCCCCACTCTTTTTTTTTTGGCTTTCACAAACAAATATCCGAAATTTGTTCGACTAATCCAGTTTGAATACTGTGAGACACATTAAACGGTTGGTTCTTTCAAATCCTTATTCATTCTTTGTGAGATCCATTAAACGGTTGACTCTTTCAAATCCTTATTCATTCTTAGTATTCGAAATCGATACATCTAGTTAATAGAGTAGAGGGCACCCTCCTTCTTTAAGGCACCAGACACGCACGCTCGCTCAATTTACAAAATACCTGTGCATTCTATTCTTTAACATGGAGAGAGAGAGAGAGAGAATGTAAAAAAGAATGTAACATGGGATGGGATGCTCAAATCATGTGGGTGGGCACAAACCCTGCCTTCTAAATTTTGCGAAATCTAACTCAGATTCTCCCAAATCTCCCGAAATCATTGCATACACCGTCCACATAAGCATGGTCGGTGGCAACCCCCAACTTCATTGCCTTGAATTTGAATCCCAAAAGTCTTGACTTGAGTGAAGAGTCCAGTCCCGTGCATTGCATTGATTATTAATTTAAGTCAAATTTTAAATTCACGCTTTCAAATAAATTAAAACTTACTTGAGTTTATACATTAAGTTGTTTAACTACAAATAAGTTTAATTTTTTAAGGTCTTATATTAGTATTCGGCAATTCATACGTAAATTATTCTGTCATTTGTTTTAAATTTAATATTCTTTGTAGCTATTAAAAACTTTAAATAAGTACTGTTATTTTCTTAAAAAACTATTCAAACATGTAACAAGCCAACCTTAGGGTAAAAAGGTTTGATTTCCAGTGATTTTGAATAACCAAGCCAACCTTAGAATGAACCTGTGCATACCTTAACCTTTGTAATCTATGAACTAAAGAATCAAAATATACATGCCTTACACACACATAAATGCTGATCTTCAACCAAAATCTATCACTAAATGAAGGAACCGACCAACCCCTTGTTAAGATTTTTCTTTCTTTTCTTCCCTCTTCCATTAGATTAGATTAGGTGTCTCGTATCAAAGTCAATGCCCTAAATTCATTGAAGCCACCCTCTTGTCTCCTCTGCCTCATTTGTTCCAAAAAGCTTCTATTTCAAGGTAAGAATATTAAATATCAGAATCCACATCCTTCGGTGTAGATTTATGTCCATAGAAAAGAGAATACTTTTTCTTCCTTTGCATAAATTTGGCGCCGTGTTTATAAAATTTTTGACATAAATTAAAATTTGTTTTTTAAAAATAAGTTTTTCTTGTAAAATATTAAATTTATTATTATATTAATAGTATTTTCTATTAAAAAGTATATTTAATCTCAGTTGCGTCTAATATCAAAGCGCTAATAACGTCCAATGTGGCATTTCAAGACATGGACCAAAGTTATGATGCTTGGTGTCCTAAAAACCACACACCGTGCCAATCATTTATGCTCACCAATTGGAATTTGGGGCTGCTATGCTATGATATGATTGTGAGTCTATTTTGGCAATGGTGTGGTGCAATTGACACCGCTAAAATTTGAAAGGACAGTGTGTGCCCTGGACCATGATTCGCTTCTGAATGCCATTGTGTTCATTTCTTATACCAATTGTTATTTCTCCTCCTGGGTTATTCTAATTTTTGTAGAATCATATTTTATTTTATATGTTGTATTGTGAATATCTCTCTCTCTCTCTCACGGTGTAACTAAAATAATACTTAGAGCAACCTACATGTAGAATTAGTTTCATTTGTACATGAAGAAATAGCAGCACTGTTTTGTATAGTTCACAATTGATTAGATATGAAACAAAAAACTACATATTTTAATGCAACATGTCTACATATGACCCACATATGACCCCGCTTACCACAAACCAAAAGTAAGCTTGGAGAAAAGACTGCTGATTGGGCATTAATGGATTTTTGGTGGCTTTCATGTTGACATCACAACTATCATTTGCACCAATAATGGTGGGTTTATTCTTCAAATTTGGTGCACTCCCTTGTGAACTTGCTTTAATTATTTAAAAAGGCATTCCATTATATTTATTATTTTTTTTTATACAGGATTGTTTTTTATATTCAAAATTATATTTTGATTAATTTAATCTAGACCTCTTTTTGATTAAAGAATTTATCATCCTTTTTAATAGATCAACCAGATTCTTTGTTCCACATCTAGAGTTGGATCTCTGCCTCGGCTTTGGATGTAAATGGGGTCCAACTCCACTCCCTATGAACTAAATAAATATGTGTTCCAAATTTGATGCTATGTTATTGCTTTAAATTGGTCACACAAATATTTTTTCCTCGTTTTCCAATTCAACCCCTTTTTTGTTCTCGTTATATATTTTAAGATAAACAAGGGTACTCCATAATCTTTCATTATTTTTTTTATTACACAGAAATTTGAATATTAGATCTTCACATTAGGGGAGAAAATTATGACCACTAAGTTGTCTCATTGTGGACCATAATCTTTCATTGTTATCCTCATTTGAAATGTATCTATTAATCTCTAAATTTATTTGTTAAATAGGACTTAAATTTGGTTGAAGAAACATTAATTTTTTCTTTCATGATGAGCCCAAAATTTGTCTATTTGTTTGTGACACAAACCATTATTCGTTTTATTACTAAATTATTGAATCAATTTTCTCTCTTCCTCTTTTTTTTTTTTTGGTTACAATAGGAATCGAACCCCAGATTACGGGGTCGGGAAAGAGAGTAACCTGGAACGGATGGATCAAAATTCGCAAATCAATAATCAAGAAGGGAGAGAAAGTTGATTAAGAAAAAAGAAAAGAGGAAGAGAAAGAAAATTAATCAATAGAAAGAAAAAGGAAGAGAGCAAATCGAATAAGAAAAAGAAAACTGATCGACCATGGGAGAAGAAAAGAGGAGAGAAATGAAGTGGTTGGAGAAATAGAAAGAAAGAGAGATTGATCAATCGAGATCAAAAATAGAAGATGGAGAAAAGAAAGGAAAAGAGAGACAAGAGAGAAAGAACATAGGCATACGTCATTTCGCATGGGACCAAGCTGAAAACGGGCTTTATTACAATACCCTCGTTATTCCATTTAATTTCATATGGTTGGGGTGGTGAATAGAAATGTCACCGGACCGGTTGGACTGATTTTGACCAAAAAATTGGCCCAATCGACCCAAAAAAGCTTGACCCGGGGCCTAGACCAAGTGAATAGTAACTTGGAACGGGACTATCCTAGCTACAATAGTGAGCCAATTCGATTCAATGGTTTTTGAAAACTGGGAACCGGTCTGGCTCGAGCCCTGAACCAACACGGAACCGGCCCGCCAATTCCAATGTCTAGTTGGAATCGGACCGACCCGGCCGGTTCTAACGTTCAATTTTTTTGAATTTTTTCCAATTTTAACATTCCCAATAGTTATAAAATGGTCAGTTTAAAGGGTATTTTGGTCCATGAGATAAAATTTTTTTCCTATAAATAAGACATACCTCATTTCCAAAATCGTCACAATAAAATCTCATATTCTCTCTCACGTTTTTATTCTCTCAATACTATTACACTCTCTCAAACTCAATTTTAATTTTTTACATTACCATTTCTATCTTCCACTAATCACATTCAACACATTTTCATCATTTCCATTTCTCAACTTTACAATTTCCACAATTTCCATTTCCATAATTCCATATTTCATTCTCAACTTTATCATTTCCAACATCTACAATATTTATCAAGATTTAGCAAAATTTCAATATTGGGAGCTCAAATTCAATATTTGGTGAAAAACAACCACGATTTTCGTTAAGTTGGTATATTTAATTTTTTGCGTATTTACTTTTTTTTTTACATAATTAATTCATTTGCATTACATTTCTTTTTTTAAAAAATTACTCTTAATTTTTTTTTAAAAAAAATGGCAGTAACATACTCTTTTTAAGTTTTCTAATAATTTTCTCTTCCTCCATTTTCATATTTTCAAGAGGTAATTCCCGAAAATATAGATATTGAAAATTTTTTAGAAGAAAATCAATTTAGTAACACAGAATCTATCACACGTACTAGAAAAAATGATTTTAATGTATGAGAATTTTTGTTAAAAATATTGAAGAACAAAAGATAACTTGTAAAATTTGTCACCAAAAATATAAATTTTTGAAGGGTTAGGGGGTAGGCACACTTAGGAGACACTTAATTAAGTAGTAAAGCAACCGGTAGGAGTAGGTTAGTAGATTGGTATCAAGAATTAAAAGATGATATAATTACACAATTTATGATTAGTCAATATAAATTTTCATTAATTTTGAATACTTAAAAAAATGTACCTAAAAAAATATTATATTATAATAATATGTTATTGGATTAATAATTCATAGGGTTTAGAAAAAAATAATTTAGCTTTTCAACGTTGGGATTATCTATATTCCGGTGCTCACATAATTAGAATAATTACGAATGTTGTTTATAAATTTAGAATTAGTGATAGAATTTTTTTTTATATTTTTTGATAATGTTTCGTCTAATACTAGTGCGGTTAATATTTTAAAATAAACTTTAAAAATAATTTTAGATGGAACATTTTTTCATATTTGATACGCATGTCATATTATAAATTTATGTGTTAGAAATTGTTTAAAAATGGTAAACCTAGTTTTAAAACTCATTCGTGAATTAATTCATCAAATTAGAAATTTTTTAATAAAAACTCAAAAAATGAGACAATTATGTCAATTATATAATAAAAAATTTAAAGTAGAATGTAAAACTAGATGGAATTCAACTTATGATATGTTATATGGTGTATTTTTTTAAAATATTTTAATTAAATTTACAAATTCTAATTATGAATATGGTTTTATTGATAATACCATTTTTGATTTTGCAATTACACTAACCAAATTATTAGAAATTTTTTATACATATACAAATTTATTTTCCGAAAATTACTATCTAACAATTCATTTAATGTTACCTAATTTTTATAAAATTTGTTTTGTATTTAGTTAATTTGAAGAAGAAAATAAATTTAGTGATATTGTTCAACTAATAAAAATAAAATTTTTAAAATATTATGGAGAAATTCCTATTTTATATTTAATAGTAAGTGTTTTAGATTCACGTATAAAAGTTGAAGGTGTTGAAATGTTAATAGATTGTTTTGCATAAGTTTTTCGAACGAAAATATATATTAGCTAATAGTATTTAAAATAACAAATATCACATATTTTACAAGTCATATTTGAATTATATGAAAATGAATATAATAATTTAAATATTTGTGATATAAGTAATAGTAGTGTTAGTATAATAATTCGATCATTTTCAATTTTTTTTTAATCCTTTACATATGTTAGGAAAAAAATAAAAAACTTATTCTTCAATATTCAATGAATTACTTTTATACAAATAAACACTTAGTTTAGAAGGTTTTGATGATGATGATTTTCTTTTGATATACTAGGTTGATAGAGAAATAATTTATCATATTATCCAATCTTGGTTCAAGTGACCAAAAATACTAACCCCTCTGGTGTCTACAATGCCATAAGAAAGTGTTTTTAATGCAGATGGTTGAGTATTAAATAAGAAACGTACAAATTTGATGAATGACATTTTGAAATCTTTGGTTTGTATTAAAAATTGGAAGGATGCCAAAAAAGGGATGCAAAGTATCATCAAGACCTTGGAAGAAGATGAAGAAGAAGTAGAAGAAGAAGAAGAAGAAGAAGAAGAAGAAACCTAATTTTTTTTTTTTTTTGGTATAGAAACATTATGTAAATAGGAAAAAAATCATCATTATATAAAAATCAAAATAATATAATCATAAAAAATCAGCGGATTTTAAAATTCAAATGAAGAGTTTGGTAGTGGATATATGCCAAATTCAGTGGAATCACTCTAAAAATTTATGTCTCTCTAATTTTTTTTTATCTATTTATTGGTAAAAAGTAAATTTCAAAAAAAACAAAGTAAAGAAAAAATCAATAAGAAAGTTAAAAAAATAAAAACAACAAGAGAGTAAAAAAAAAGGAATACAAGAGAGGTTAAAAAAAAAAGAAAACAAGAGAGTTTAAAAAAAAAAGACAAGAGAGTTAAAAAAATAAACAACAAGAGAGTTGAAATAAAAAAGGAACACAAGAAAGGTAAAAAAACAAAGAAGGTTAAAAAAAGAGTAAAAAGAAAAAAAAATGAATCGAAATCGGCCTGCACAACGGTTTATGTTCATTGAGTTAGACCGGTTCCAGATAAAATATTTTTGGAATCGGCCCGGACCGGCCTTGGACCATAGCCTGCCCAGCCTGCGGTTTCAAGAACCGTCCTTAAACCGACCTGACTCAGTGACATCTCTAGTGGTGGATAAGTTTTGGGTGAGGTTCCGCATCATCCGAAAACACAATTTTTATTGATCATGTTAAGAAATATATTGTATATTAAAGTCAAATTAATTATTAATTTAAGTTCGATACATATTTTATTTTTCTTATTTTTATAGTTATTACATATGTATTTTTATATTTGTGAAAATGATTTTTTTATATAAATATAATATATTATATTAATTTATTGAAGCCACGGAGTATTAGTGTTTATATTAATATTTTTAATATTGTTTCTAATTTTATGTAATATGATATCACAATCAGTTTTATTTATTTTTCTATTCATATTATTTTATATTTCTATTCTTGTTTGATTGACTCCTACGCATCCCTCCAGAAGAAACTCTTTGTTCCCCACACACAATCATCTTTTTCTTCCTTTGTGGATTCAACGAAGAAATGTTGACATTTCACCTACCGTACCTCCTCACAAAATTATGGCGGAATTCTCAATTCCCATTTACCTTTCTTGCACTTCATATGCTTCCTGGTTTTTGTGTTGGAATTATGTTAAACTTAAATTGGTAATCAAAACAACACTCACATGTTGGATCCATGCTCCTAACAACCTAAACTCTGGATCTGAATATATGTAACCATGCCATGCCACACCGACATTGCTACAACCCATTAAAGAGGTATAATATCATAGGTATCCCTCTCTCAGATTTGAGCAGAATCTCGTATCGAGAGAGGTTTGATATTTAAGAATCTAATTTATCTCGAATTAAATTTAGTTAAATCCGACACAATTATCGGATACATGTATCAATTATTTTAGTATTATTTAAAATAATTTTTAACAATTAAATCAGTTTATCTTTCAGATTTTAAAAATTATAACTTTAATAATTAAAATAAAATCGCACCATGAATATCACCACTTCAAGTGCAGGAGGAGAACATTCATGGGAAAGTATAGTCTCCCATGATTTTTAGTTAATTTAAGGTTACTAGGTTGGGGGCGGCCACTCAATTTGATCTAATATTAATTTTTTTTTTTTTTTTAGTATAAAGATATGTAATCAAACGAAATCGAATTAGAAAAAAGATGATGAAAATATGAAAATTTTATCGCTTGAGCTATCCCTGAGGAACGGTCTAATGTATATCTTGCAATGCATTATATCATGTTATGACATGTCATTATACATAATTTCATTTAACTTTTTACAATTTTCAATAATGGACAAACATCCCTTAATGATAATTGATTATTTAAATGTATATTTACTTAAAAGGTTGGTCCAAATTTCTTAATCATGCCTTCTTTAGCATAAAAGCCCATGCTGAATTTACATGATAAATCCTAAATTTTAAAACATTTTAATAAAGATTAAAACGTAACATAAATCGTATCAATTATTTATCGATTAAATTTATTTTTATAATTTTATTAAAATAATAAAAAATTTTAACTATGATAATAAAAACATAAATAGTGGTCATCAGTTATTTTCAAATTTGATGAATTATGTCAACAATTTCTAATCCATTTTCCATTTTTAAGATTTTTAATTTATTCATGAATAATTTCGAACTTTAAGATAAGATTTTTCATTATTCTCGATAAATAGCTACAACAAATAATAAATAAATAAGAATTCAAATTTCGGGTGTAATAAAGCTATAAATGAGCCAAAATAAAACGTGTTTGCATGAACATTGGAATTATCGTCACAATGACAAAAGCAATGCAACCAAAAAAAAAAAATAAAAGAAAGAAAAGGCATAAAGGATTGTTTTTTGTTCATTCATTGAACTTGGCACGGCATATTGGACTTACCCACGCAACGATGACATGTCATTTACCACTTCCTTCCTTTTTTCTTTTTCTTCCCTCTCTTTTTAGTTGAGAGTTGCATTGTTGGCGCAGAAACCATCTCTCTCTATTATTATTTTTTTTTTTTCAGGAGGGGTGGGGTCGTTGGAGTTTGGCATAAGTTGGGCCAACAACAGGTTGCATTTATTGGTTTTCAGACCGACATCTTGTCACCCTACTTGCTCTTTCTAGAGAGAGAAAGAGGAGGGAGGGACCCACTTCAAATTTGATCACCTTCTTCTACCGATCTCAACCCCAACAGTTTGTTTTAATGGCAACTTTTATCCAATATTTCTGTGTGTTTATTTATCTCCTCTGACCTGTGAATGATAGTTGAGATATTAATAGCTGTGTCAAACACCCACAACCCCACCAAGGTCTTATTATTGTTATTATTATTATTATTATTATTATTTTGCATTCTCCCAAGTTCCTCCCTTGTATTCTTCTCAAGATTCAAAGAATTTTCACGTGTTTAGATGGGCTCTGATAAATTCATCTAATTTTCTGGGATATTGTAATAGGTGTCTTCATTTGAGTGTATTTGGATGTGCTGGGGGTGGGGGAAATTCACTGTATTTTGGTGCCAGCAAGCTTTTCAAGCTAAGTAGCGAAGTGAACAGCAATGGGGTTTTGTTTATCTGGTTGTGTTTGGTATCAGAGTACCAGCCCACAAGCAATTAAAGAAGGTTGTCTCTTGTGATGGCTACACACACTCTCTCTTTGTGATTTGACATCTCTTGATGAGTCCTTTCTGAAATGGGGTCTCCAGGAAGCAACTAATTCGACATTGCCAGCTACCCACTCTTGGTAGATGTTTCCTTTTCGTCACTTTCCATCCATTTAATTCAATTTTTAGTGTATGTCTGTGGTCACTTGTTTCTGATTGTTACTTCTTTAGCACATTTAATGGTTTATCCTTTTGATGCATAGTTTAGCAGTACCATTTTCAGAATCTGCTCAACCCCCAATGTTTTTCTTGTTGATCTCTTGTTTCTCTTTCATCCTTATTTCCAAGTCTCTCTCTCATAGTCTGATCTTACCCTGGAAGAGTGAGATAGGTTTGTTAAAATTATCTCCTTTATCTTGTGAACAATTCTCTAATTTTGTCACATCATGGTTTAGGAGGGGTAGTCTTGCTATTAGTCTAGTTATGCCTTTGAGAAAGAAGGGTTGTAGTAAAAAAGTTGTGAATGCGGACGAGAAGGGTGAGATTTCTTTGTTAGATTTGCCTGATTTGGCATTGGAATGCATTCTGGAACGGCTTTCGCCTGCCGGGTTGTGCAATATCGCAGGAGTTTGTAGTTCTTTGAGGGAGAGATGTCAGAGTGATTATTTGTGGGAGAAGCACATGAAGCAGAAATGGGTTAGAGTAATTGGTGATGCCACTTATAGAGGATGGCAATTGCGAATTGCCCAGAGAAAGCAATCTATAGTTGTTGATCCATGCATGCAAAAAGGGTTGCTCAAACTTGTGCAAAAATTACAGCCTATTTCGTGGGTTAGATCGAATTTTCAAGGAAGAAACAAGTCTAAAAATCCTTTGACTGTTGATTCAATCATGACATGGTATTTGTCTCTTGAGAGGGGCAAATTCTCATTTCCATCTCAGGTCTATAACCGCGAGGTGATTACTTTCTTTAAATAGTTTCGATTGTGGAATGTATTCTTTTTTCTATCAAAATCTTGAATTTTTGTTGTGGTAGAGATGGCATCTGCAGTGAACAAGTTGATAAAGACCTTTATCATTTGTTGCAGAATGGGCATATTGGCTTCATGTTGTCGTGCTATGACGCGGAAGTGACCTACAACTCTGAGACAGACACCTTTCTAGCAAGGTAATGAGAAGGTGTGACCCTCCTAATGCTCGACTCTAATGGTTGTTCCGAGCTAATAACTTATTTGTCTTTGTTCATGGTCATTTGACCAAACTGTGATTTTGGTAGTTGAAGCCTTCCCTTATGAGCTAAATAGTACCGACTGTTGCTATATCTTGCAACAATTTGGCGTTTGTTGCATTTCAATAATGCATGATAATGCATGTGGGACTTCAAGCCAATGGCTAATTATGCTTTTCAAGTTACAAAAAGGCTGAAAATTGAAATTCGAGATGTCCAAATGATCTCAGGGTAGGAAACCAATATAAAGCCTATAGGTGTTCTAATGATTGCATTGATCTGTATACCTTTTTAAGTTAAAGTGGTTTTTGCATTGCAGGTACTCACCACATGGGCGACAGATGACTGAGGATGGTATACCATGGGATAGGCTTAGAGCCCCACCTGTTAATACTTCTGCTTATGAATTATATTTGTCTGACTGTTTAAATGATTTAAGGCCAGGAGATCATGTTGAAATACAGTGGAGAAGAAATAAAGAATTCCCATATGGTATGTCTATATTTCTTTCTCTTTCTCAAGGTTGTGTATCATTTCTACCTAGTAACCATGTTTAATCATGTGAAGGCATTACTGGATTAGTTACTTGAAAGGAAAGAAAAAAGGAAAAAAAAAAAAAAAAGAGGAAGCAGATAAATGCTACTAACGGGTTACTCATAAAATGTTCCAAGATATGTCTTTTGATAGCAGGAGTATTTTGTATTGCAGGTTGGTGGTATGGTGTAGTTGGACACTTGGAGTTGTGCAATGGAATCGAGCATCATTGCCGCTGCCATAAAAATGGTGAGCGATAATCTCATTCAAAGGTGTCATTCTACTTTTTCGGATGTTGCATTTCTCATAGCAGTATCAAGGGGCTCTTTTCATAAATTTTGTGGGCAATGAAATGCAGGCATGTTAAGTAGTTGCTTTTAAGGTTGAAAAACTTAAAGAGAAAGAAGAAACAGGGATCACATTTTGCTTGTAAACACTTCTCCTGGTTGATTATAGGCATGCTAGAATCCCATATAGATAATATAGAAATACATTTGAGCATCTGTGGCGCTTGATGTTGGTAAAGTTTTCTAAGTCTCCTTGTGTCTTTCCGTAGCAATCCACCTTGCATGCACTATTTGTCTCAAAGGGGGCCAACAGGATATATGCTCATGGTTCTCCTACTCTCGCACACTCATCCCTACTTTATTTATTCAATGGTAGCTGGGCCTTAATTCACAGCATTCTACAACTTAGACCCAGTTGACAAGAACACGAAAGTACTACATCAGCCATGGCATGATCCATGTTATATGCCTAGAAAGATGCATGTTTCTGGCACCGACCAAGCCTTATCTTTCCTAGGTGATTCTGAAATCCAACTAAAAAACTGCATACCTCATCCCAGTTGTAACCAAATTGAAATTACATCACATCTTTTGATAAAATTGATGCTTGGATCTATAAACTGATGAAGTTTAGCCATTTCAATGATGGATATTCTTTGCCATTGTGTCTTTTCTTTAGTTGGACACTGTGCCCTACATTACTGGCAACATATCCATAATATTTTAAAAATATAACTGCAAGAACAGATAAGTTTAAGATTAGGAAATCATGTAACACTGTGGAACTCAACACTGCAATATACAATACATTAAACAAATCAATTGTCCCGTCATTATCTGGAAAGAATACAAAAGCTTCCTTGTTTTCTCACGAAATGCTTTTGTATCCTCCTCTGTATCACTGGGAGTAGTGATTGCATACAGACTCCTCCTTTTTTAGTTTTTAGTTTTATCAAAAGATAAATATGACATGAATGCAGATTCCAAGGTTAAATGTCCTGGCACAAAATGTCCCCATTGAATGCCATTTATACTTTTCAAATAATTTTATGAGACAGCTTCTGATGTTTCAGTTTGCTTACTCAGGAGCAGTCATCTGGTGGATAAGTTTTGGTTCTTTTAATGGACGTATGTTAAAATCCTGTTTGAAATAACACTTGCCAATGGGCTGAGTGGTTTCCAACTCTGTCCATGGTAAGAGGGTGTGGGATTGGATGAGTCTCCAAGCATATGGTCGATGTCTATTGGTGATAACAAACCATTCAGAAGCCACCCTTATGAATGCATGTAAATTATCGGCCTATTGCATCTAAAATGCCACTTTTTTTTTTGCATGCAAGCATGTTGAATCAATGTCGTCGTCAAATTGGTGGCTTCTGCTTTTATTTTTGCTAGTAGGAATTTGATAAAGATCTGCCTTGTTTAGTAATTCCATTACCTAATAAAATTTCCTTGATGTACAGATACTGTGATACTGGAGTTCAACCAGTATGCACCTGGTTCAAGATGGAGACGGACGACTGTAAACAGAAAAAATCACCGGGAAGAAGGTGATGAAGTAGATGGGTTTTATGGAGGAATCCGAAAGCTTTACAAGGAGGATGAGATATCAATGTGGAAGCGGCATTGGCCATCCCAAATGTTAGAGTAACTAGTCCATTCTGCAGACTGCAGACTGGAGTCAACTCCCACACCCCGCTTTATTCTGTTTTGTAAAGAAGAAAGCCTTTTTCATTTTACGCTGTTGTGGGTAAATAGAATATGAAATCATCTCAGGAAGTTGAGTTCTATGTTAAACAAAAGCTTCATGCAGATAGACTTTAGTTACCAATACCATAATACATAAAATTTTGGATATGCACCATCGCATCAGAATTGTCTGTTTGTCACGCCAGGAAATAGCCTAATCTCCTTCTCGTTGCTGCTTTAAAAACATTAATGATTGAGAAGAGCATAGGAGGGATGTAAGTGTCCGTTTTGGAATTTTCACTTATCTTTTTATTATTATTATTATTATTATTATTATTTTTAATTTATTCTACTGCAAATGTGAGGGTCTAGTGATAGCCGAAAATTCTCATGTTAAGAAGAGTCTTTTGCCTCTCATTAACTTCCCCCTGTGTAGGTCTGCGGTTTCTCTTTTAGTTGGCAGTAGAAGAGGAATCTTTGCAGGTTAGATTAAAGTTTCCATAACTGGTTGGCTAGGGCTTTTAGCAACTTTCCAAGTGTCCTAACTCGTTTGGGGATCCTAGCAGCTAGAGAATTTTTAATCTAAGTTGGACATCCTAGTGCTAGTACAAGGATGATTAAAAAACATTCAAACGAATGTATGATTATAATTATCATTCACTAAAATCCTCTCATTGCATGACCCTGATTCAACAAGGGTAATGGTTAGTGTTAAAACTCTAATATCTTGGATCATATTACCCTCTAGGTTCTATAATTGATAAATAGGACTTAAACTGGAAACTGCTTTCTATTTAAATTTCTTATCCCAGCCAAGTACTATCTTTATTAAGTGGAAAGAAATGAATAACATATATTTTATCGTTAAATAACTCACAAGAGATCCTAGTTGACATTGACATGGCTTAAATGCTTCAATGTTTTTCTTTTTTTTTTTTTTTGGCCAATTAACGGAGAGAAAAAAGAAAGAGAGAGAGTGAGTGAGAGATTTTGTCACCATTGAATTTTATCCATGAAGATACAAAGAAAGACAAAGTCGAAGCCATCACTGCTGGCAACCATCGGGATAGAAAAGATCGAAAAGATCCGATAATAATAACAATTAAAATTTTAATTTTAAAATATAAAGTTAGTCATGAGAAATAAATATAAAATAATTAAAATATATATATAATAGTAGTAATAATAATAATAATAATAATAATTATAAATATTAATCATAGTATTTAAAAAAAACATACTATCCAATGAAATTTATAATACGAAGAGTGATGATCTAATATATTCTACTTTTCTTACACCATTCATTTTTATCCGAAATTATATTTTCAGTTAATTTTTTAACTGTCATATCTTTACAAATACATTGCATCCATACTTTTAACGGTCTATCTCGCTGTTTAACTAAATCTCATATATTTAACCTCTCAATCTTTCTAATTGGTGCGTCTATAGATTTTCGTTGTATATGTCCAAATCATCTTAAACGATACTCTCGCATGTTATCCATAATTAAATTCACTCCTAATTTAGTGCGTATATTTTTTTTTTAATTCTATTTTTCCTAATTTTATTACACATCCACCTTAATATTTTCATTTTGATAACAACCATTTTCTGTTTTTATTGTTATTTAACGACCCAATATTCGATACCATACAATAATACTTGTCTTACTGTCGTTTTATAAAACTTTACTTTCAAATGCAGTGGTATCATATGATCGCAAAAAGACTCTAGATGTCTTTCTCCGCTTCATCTAACCTATTTGAATATTATAATTTACATTTCCATCTATATTGGTATCGTTTTGAGTGACGAATTTTAAATATTTAAAACGTTTACTTTTCGGTATATCCTGCACTCCTAATTTAATCGTTTTTTTTATCATTCTGGTGTTTGTCATTAAAAATATAGCTCATATATTCAGTTTTTTACCGACTCAATCTAAATCCTCTACATTTTAGTGCTTCTTTTCATAACTCCAATTTCGCACTAATACCCTCTATAGTTTCATCGATCAATAATATATCATATACAAATAGTATACACTATGATATTTCATTTTGAATATTTTTTGTGATCTCATCTATTATTATTACAAAAAAGATATAATTTAATGTTAATCCTTGGTGAAGTCTAATGTTAATTGAAAAATTGTCATTTACATCTCTACAGGTTTTTATATCGATAATAGCTCCCTCATATATATCTTTGATGAGATTAACGTATCTAATAGAAATTCTCTTTTTCATCAGCGTCCATCCTAATATTTCTTTAGAAATTCTATCATATACTTTTTCCAAATCAATGAATATTATATATAAATCTCTCTTTTGTAATCTAAATATCTCTATTAGACTTCTCAATAGGTGAATTATTTCGGTAGTGGATCGATATAATATAAATCCAAATTGACTTTGAATCACACTTATCTCTAATATCAATCTATCCTCAATCATCTTCTCTCACAAACTTCATAGTATACTCATGAGTTTAAATTTCTCTATAATTTGAGCAATATTGTATATTTCATTTATTCTTATATAGTGATACAAGTGTATTCTCTCTGTATGCTTAGAGAATTTTCTTGATTTGCCATATCTTGTTAGAAAGGTCTGTTAGCATTATTATTGTAATTTCACCTAAACATTTTCACACGTCGATAGGAATGTCATCGAATCCTATTGTTTTATTAACTTTCATTCTTTTTAAGGTTTTTTTTATTTCATGAGGATGAATTTTATGTTTAAAATTCTTATTGATTTCTTTTAAAAATATCGTGGTATTGTCAATATCTCTTATACTCTCCACATTGAAGAGATTATCAAAATAATTTTTCTATCACTTTCTATATTCTCATTCCTTACAAATATACTGTTGGTCTTACTCTTAATATACCGAACTCCATTTAAATATTTTTCTTTACTCTCCCTTAAGTTGGCAATTCTGTAAATCTCTTTTTTCTCATCCCTAATTTATAGTTTATTGTATAATTCATTATAAACCTTACTTTTAGATTCATGAATGAGTATCTTCACATCTTTCTTTGCAATTTTATATTTTTCAAATGTATCGCTATTTATCTTACTTTTAAGATTTCTATAGCACTCACGTTTAGTTTGTATGGCAGTTTGGACTTCTACATTCTACTACCATGATTCTTTGCCTATAGGAGCCCGTCCCCTAAATACGCAGAGAATTTCTTTACCTATATTCTTAATATTATTAAATATTTTTAATCACATAGTTTTCAAATCGTGATTAGCAATTATGTTACTGCTTGGGTTAAGTTGTGTTTAAAAGTCATCACACTTTCTTTTTTCAATTTCCACCACTTGATTCTTGGTTCCACCAATGGGTGAAATTCCTTTTGCCTTTGAGGCACACACATATTTATAACTAAAAACCTATGCTGAGTTGCTACACTCTCTCCTGATATAATTTTACAATTCTTACAAATAATTCTATCACTTCTCCTAATGAGAAAGGAATCTATTTGACTGACATTTGACCCATTTCTATACGTAACTATGTGCGACTCTCTTTTCTTGAAAAATGTGTACTAGATCGAAGGTTGTGGTAAACTTTAAAATGGTATTTCTCATCTCATTCCTATTATCAAAGCCAAAATTCTCATGTACCGTTTCAAATCCCTCATTATTCTCTCCTATATGTCCATTTAGATCTCTTCCAATAAATAATTTCTCTTTACTAGATATAGTTTGAATAAATTCATTCAAATATTCTCAAAACTATTTTTTTAATAATTGCATCTATACCTGTTTGGAGTGCATAGACACTAACTATATATATTATGTCTTCTCCCCTAATTAGCTTGACAAGTAAAATTTTATTTTTTTTCTTTTTATCTCTACTACATTTTCTTGTAAATCCTTATAAACAATTATTCCTACTTCATTTCTTGTTTTATCCCTACCTATGTATCAAAATTTATGTTCATAAGGTTTTACTAGTTCAGCTTTATCTCCCACCCGTTTAGTTTCTTACACACATATAATATTAATTTTTCTTCTATTCATTACTTCTCCTATTTCTTATAATTTTCCCATTAAGGATCCTATATTCCAAGTTGCCAATCGAATTCTATTTTCATGGACTGACTTTTTTATCCGCACTCGTCCACATGAATGCGGGAACTCTTGCCTATTTAACACCACATCTAGGCGGCGATGTAGTGCGTCGTTCCGGGAGACGCCCTAGAGTTTTTTTTTCTTATATTTATCTCTCATTTTAGTATCTTGACATAAAATTTTATATTAACTGTCAACTTATCGTAAAAAAAGAGAGAAAAGATAGACAAAGGAAAATAGAGAAACTCTTTGTCAAAGAGAAAGATGTAGAGAAAGGAAGAGATAAAAGAAAAAGAAAGAAAGATAGAGAAAATATTCATCACTCACATTCATCGGAAAAGGTAGGGATATTGAGTGAAAGGGAGAGGGATGCAAAAGAAAAGAAAAAGAGAAAGAGAAAAATGAAAATAGAGAAATATTTTTTTGCTGACAACATTGAAACGGTATAGAAAAAAAGAGCGAAAATATAGAGTTCACGTGAAAACTGAGATTCAATTTTGTCTCTCTTTATTTCTCTATCTCTTTATATATTTCTCTTTTTATTCTCTCTTTATCTTCTATGTGAATCGCCATCAATGAAGCCTCTCTCTCTAGGTGATTGTCAACCGTGAAGTCTTTCTCTCTCCTCTTTTTGCTCTCACATTGTTTCTCTTTCTTTTCTCTATCTCTTGCCTATTTAATACTAAATTGAAGTGTGTGAAAGATATATCAATATAACGCACGTGTTTCCAAGAGAACAGTCTAATGGTCACATCCTCCTCCCCAATCTAAAGATCACATATTACTAATAATTTCATTAAAAGATCTAAATTATAATTGCATAAAGGATTCAATGTGAAAATTTTTTACACCTAAGATTAAAATGAGTAATAGATTTAGCACTGCGTAACTATTTTTCTTTTTCAATTTTTTAGCACTTTGTAATAGTAGGAATATACTTACCGTATTTCAAGAGTTGATTGTAAAATAGGCAAAGCACAAGGATGTTTTGTAGTTTTCTAAAATTAATAAACAAAGAAATAACATTATTAATACAAGAGCACGAACTTTCCATAATGTCAACAACATGGTAAGTACCATTATGTAGTTCACAAAACAAAATGCGTCACCTCGAGAGGTTTACTTGGTGACCATCCATGCCCACGTGTTGCTTATCTAATCATTTAGTTGCAGCAACATCCAGCCGTCAACTTTTGTACTTCAAAATCAAAATTTTATCTTCTTTTTTTTCACCATCATCCGTCAAATTCTTAACACGATTTCATATATTCGATCAATCAACAAATCAAATTAGGGTTTGTGAAATAGCAAATAACAAAGTTCTCTCCTTTTCTTTAAGGATACAGATTTTCATAGAAAATTAATTATTGGAGGTGGATTACGACTCTACAGATACCAACTCTTTGTTGACTCGAATGATTACCGTCGATGGGATATAAAACCTACAAAAACCGTAAGAGGGTGCTCCGGTGGGAGACACTCCTACGCTCAAGTCAGAAAAAGTGATTTTCGAATGTAAAAGAAATAGACTGAGAGATCAAAGAGGAAGAGATTTCCTGTGATTAGAGTACCCAATGTGAAAGGTTCAAATATCTTACCTGACTTGGAGGGTTTGAGAATATCTTATACCTACGAGAGTCGTATACTGTTGGAGTGTGTCAACCCTACTTCCCTTATCGAGTCGATCCAGAAATCTCGAGAGTTAATATTCTAAAATGATCGTGATCTTTATCGTATAAAAACTTTCTTTTCTGGGAAAATCCTTTCCTTCACTGAAAGATCCCGGTGGTGCTGTTTTTAAGCAAAGAATAAAAGTCGTTGGGGCGCTCCCGACTTTTCTAAGGATCAATAAGGCCGTTGGCCTTTGGTTAGTCATTCCATTGGTATGGAACCTTCGAGGCTTTCTCATTCAATAGGCCAGTGGCTGAATATCCGATCGGAAAAATTACTCACACTTGATAAATCTAGTTTGGTAAGCAGAGTGACTAAGACCCTATCGTTCGGGAGATCTGTGCGACTAAAGTTTTTCGGTAGATCAGTCGAATGGTCATATTGAATAGTTGTTTGTGTTTACTCATCTGTCGGTAGCTATCCTTTGTGGGTCTCATATGTGGACCTTTCAAGTTCTGATCCTTCAAAATAGGTATTGAGTTATATCCTATCATTTACCCCCGACTCATGACCTTCTTTGCAAAGAGGCGCAATGAGTAAATACTCATTAGGGTGAGGCGTGCTTGATATATTTTGGAAGCATAAGAGTGCTAGATCCATCCTAATCCCTTCCACCCTTTGTCACAAATGTGGGTGCGTCTCATCAGATACGACCCCTTCATGGGGAATTGAAGAAAATTAATTCCTCCATTTATGATAGGTTATTCTCGCTGATCCATTTCACCTACCCTGAATCAATTAAGGCCCATTCCTTCACTGTGATAAATAGCTATGATAGGTGCTCGTTCCTTCTTACGGGGAATTGAGGTTTTTCTTCCTCTCTGGGGGTTTTGCTTGGAGTGCTTTCTTTTTTAGAGCTGTTCCTTGAGGCATTTTGGTATGCGGAGTTTTATGGCTCGGGCAGCTTCTGCTGGAGTGAAATCTCATTAAAGAGGGGGACTACTGGAATGAGATCTCATTATATCGGCCGTTGTTTGGTGGCATGGTGAGATCGTCCATCGCCGGTGGAGGCGCGTCTTGTACCGTCTTGGGTGATCTGTCTGGGTTCCCCTCCATCATCCAATTATGGTGGGGATGCCTCTCACACCGTCTTTGGTTAGCAGGCTGGGCTCGAGTCGTTTGGGGGTGGCAAAACCCGAGCTCGCCTTCTCTTATCTCTAGCACTACATAAGAATTACTACTTTTGTACTCTCCAATGTAGGGACTGTGGTTTCTTTATCCTGGGGCAACCCTGTTATGTACTTCTCGGTGTAGTTGGTCCGACCCAGGGACTTGTATACATATTCATGTAACCGAATGTACTTCTTATGTAAGGATAAATGAAAAGTTATACTTTACTTACTTGAATCTTGTCTTTGTTCTCTTTCGATCTCTTATCTGACTATATCCTTTTCTTTGATTCTCGTCAAAGTAGATCTGCTTCTAGCTTTAGGTTTCGCGTTGAGATACTAAGTAATACTGGCCTTTTGGACCATCAGACGTTCGGTCGTTAGATGGAAGGGTCGCACCCACTTGTTTGGGGAGTTTCATTCCTATTAGATGATTCGTTCGTTCGGTAAGATCAGGGCGACTTAGGCCTGACGTACGATAGGAAACTTTAGATATGGGGCCGCATCTACCTGTTTGGGGAGTTTCATCCCTTATTGATAACACGTTCGATCGATAGGAACTGGGCGACTTAGGCCCGATGATAGGAAACTTTTAGATAGAGAGGCCGTATCCACCCGTTTGAGGAGTTTCATCCCTTATCGATAACATGTTCGATCGATAGGAATTTGGCAACTTAGACCCGACGATAGGAAACTTTTAGATAGATGAGTCGTGTCTACCCGTTCGGGGAGTTCCATCCCTTATTGATAACACGTTCGATTGATAGGAATTGGGTGACTTAGACCCGACGATAGGAAACTTTTAGATAGATGGGTCGTATCTACCCGTTCGGAGAGTTCCATCCCTTATTGATAACACGTTCGATCGATAGGAATTGGGCAACTTTGGCCCGATGATAGGAACTTTTAGATAGAAGAGCGAGAGTTGTTTGGTTCTTACTGAGCTGGTTCCTCCGGCTGCAGGTAGTTTCGGAGTTTACTGATGGTATATGCATAGGTTTTCTGAGTTGCAGGTCCTAGGCACGGCCGATCCGTCTAGATTGTCAAGATGATAAGTTCCTGGTCGGACCACAGAATGCACTCGGTATGGACCTTCCCAGTTAGGAACGAGTTTGCCGCCGGGTTGGGGTTGACTGGTGGCTTCCACCCTTCTTAGTACCAATTTGCCAGGTTTGAACGTTTGGTTCTTGACTCTTCGATTGTGATACCGTGTCATATGTTGTTGATAAGCCGCCATTTGTGTCGATGCGGATTCCCGTAACTTTGGGAGTAAGTCAATCTTTCGCACAGGGCATGTTTGTTTTGCCTATTGTCGTATTAGGCCACACTAAGCAAGTGAATTCCTATCTTCATTGGTATAATCGCTTTACTTCCATATGTCAGACTGAATGGTGTTTCACCAGTTTCTCTCCAAGGCATGGTGCGGTACGACCAAAGAATTCCATGTATTTCTTTAGCCCATTGCCCTTTAACATCGTCTAGCATTGTCTTTAGTTCTTGTAGGATCATTCGATTGGTTATCTCGACCAGCTAGTTGGTTTGCGGATGAGCGACTGATGAAAATCGATGTTGAATCTCGAGTTTTTTGCAAAACTCTCGAAAGCACTTATTGTCGAACTGTTTTCCATTGTCCGTGATGAGGACATACAGTATGCCGAACCGAGTGATGATATGAGTCCATTCGAAGGACTGGACCTTAGCTGCGGTGATTTGAGCTAGCGGTTCAGCCTTCACCCACTTGGTGAAATAGTCGATGGCTACTATAAAGAACTTCTGTTGCCCTGAGACTGGAGGGAATGGCTCGAGGATGTCTATGCCCCATTGAACGAATGGCCAGGGACTGACTATAGGATTGAGCTCGGTGCAGGGCAGTCGAGACACCGAAGAGAAGTGTTGGCACTTGTCGCATCGCTTCATGTAATTATCAAAGTCAGCCTTCATGGTTGGCCAATAGTACCCCTGATAAAGAGTCTTGTAGACTAGGTTTCGAGCATCTAGGTGATTACCACAGACCCCCTCGTGAATTTCTCGAAGGACGTAGTCCCCCTCTTCCGGAGTTAGACACTGCAGATATGGATGAGTGAATGATTTTCGATAAAAGATTCCATTAATTATGGTGTAGTGTGCAGCTCTTCGCTTCAGTTTCATCGCTTCCCTCGGTGACTCCGATAGGCAATCATGCTTTAGATATTCTTTTATGGGGTCTTTCCAACTAGGGGACCGATCGAGAGTCTCTATGGGCTCGTCAATGCTAGGGTATGACAAGCTTTCAATGTATACCATTCGGTTAAAAGCAACCGAATCAGAACTAGCCAGTTTCGATAGAGTGTCAGCTCATGCGTTTTCCGACTAAGGGATTTGCTGAATGTTGACTTTGCCTAGTTGTTCCATCGTCTCGTGTAGTTTACTCAAATATTTAGTCATGGTTGGGTCTTTCGTTTTATAAACCCCTTCGAATTGTTTGACGACCAACTGACTGTCTGTGAATACCCTGACGTTTCGCACTCCCATGTCAATGGCGATCCGATCAGTAAAGTTTTGTATTCTGTTTGGTTGTTGGTGGTCTAAAAATCGAATCGGATGACGATTCTGCTTTAAAATTGTTCGGGCCAGCTAGTATGAGCCCGACGCTACTTCCTGAAGAATTTAATCACCCATCGACGTGAATGGTCCACTCTGGGATCAGCCATTCTTCCTGATGGTTGGGAGATTTGTCTTCGAGTGTTGTCGGTAAGGTACATTCGAGGATAAAATCGGCCAATGTTTGGCCCTTCATTGCTTGTCGCGATCGATACTGGATATCACACTCGCCCAGTTCCATCCTCCACTTGATAAGCCGACCGGAAGTTTCTCTTTTTTGGAGGATCTGTTTTAGTGGTTGGTCGGTGAGCATCACGATAGTATGAGTCTGGAAGTACGGTCGAAGGTGTCTTGTTGAGATGACCAAGGCATAAGTTATCTTCTCGATTGGTCGGGACTCCTTTAATATCCAACTGATGTAGTATACTTGCTTCTGGGCAGCGGATTCCTGTCTTACTATCACAGAGCAGAGAACTCGTTCGGAGACGACAAAGTATAAATAAAGTCCTTCCCTGAGGACAGGCCGTGAAAGTAGTGGCGGTTCCATCAGGTATTCTTTTAGTTGTTCGAAGGCTGCTTGACATTCGAATGTCCATTCGAACCGTTGAGACCTCTTCAATGCATCGAATATGGGCTTGTATTTTTCACCGACTTTGGATATGAACCGACTCAGAGCTGCTATCCGGCCAGTAAGACATTGTACTTCTTTTAACGTCTGGGGAGGCGACATATCTAATATCGCCTGTATCTTTTTGGGGTTGGCCTCTATCCCTTGATCGATGATCATGAAATCTAGGAATTTTTCGTAGGCGATTCCGAAGGTGCACTTCATCGGGTTCAACTACATATTATATCGTTCTAATGTCTGAAAGATTTCTTCAAGGTCGGCAATATGAGCTTCTGTGATAATACTTTTGACTAGCATGTCGTCAACATAGGCTTCAACATTCCTGCCTAATTGGTCTTTGAAGACCGTATTGTCCGGTCATTGGAAAGTTGCTCCAGTGTTTTTTAGGTCAAATGGCATGATCTGGTAACAATACATGCCAAATTCGATGATGAAGCTGGTTTTCTCTTCATCCTCTGGTGCTATTCTGATCTGATTGTAGCCTAAATAGGCATCCACGAAGCTTAAGAGCTCGTGTCCCGAAGAGTTATCTACGAGTTTGTTGATATTGGGGAGTGGATAACTATCTTTTGGATACGCTTTGTTGAGATCGGTGAAATCTATACACATTTTTCATTTGTCACTGACCTTTTTTACCAAAACCACGTTAGCTAACCACTCGGGATACTTGACTTCACGAATGAATCCGACCATTAATAGTTTTTTAACTTCTTCTTGTATAACACATTGGCGTTCGAGACCGAATACCCTCTTTTTCTGTCTCACTGGTTTGAAATTAACGTTGACTGTTAGCTTATGGGTTATGACGGATGGATCTATGCCTGGCATATCTTCTGGGGTCCAGGCGAAGACTTTAGAGTGTCGTTGTAGGCAGGCAACTAAGGCCTCTCGCAAGGAAGGTGATAGGTTGGTCCTTATCCGGATGGTTTGACTGGGGTTGCTTGTTAAAGGGACCTCAATCATTTTTTCACTTGGTTTGGGTTTTGATTTTGACCCGGTGTCATCCCTAAGTTCCAGGGCATCGATTGGAAAAACTTATTGTGCGTCTTGAGCCGCGAAGATGATATAAGTATCAGGATCGCTACGCATAGTAGCGACATTCTGTTTATCCAAATTGGGTCTTTCGAGAATGGCGTTGTAAGGAGAGAAAAGTTTCACCACATGAAACAAGACATAGACGGTCGCATGATTAGGGGATTTTCAGAGGATCACGGAAAGGAAAATAATGCCTTCGAGATAGGTGGGCTCGTCTGAAAGTCCTCTAAGGGACCCGATAGGTGGCAGAAGTCGAGATGGATCGAGGCCCATTCGACAGAAGGCATCCCAGGTGAGGAGATCACAGTCAGCCCCTTGATCGACTAGGACCCTCTTCACGATGTGAGATTCTATCTTGAGGGTAATGACTATGGGGTCATTGTGGTGGAGATCAACCCCCACCAAATCGTCATCATCAAAGTCTACGACTGGCCTTTTTCTCTTAGCAGGCGTTACGCATGGAGTGATGGTAGTAGATATCATCATGAGCTTTCAGAACATCAGTCTGTTCCCACAGACGACGCCAGTTTGTTGGAGGTGGGTTACGACTCCATAGATACCGGCTCTTTATTGACTCAAACGGTTGCTGTTGACAGGATATGGAACCTACAAAAACCGTCGGAGGGTGCTCCGATGGAAAAGGTTCCGACGCTCAAGTCAGAAAGAGTGATTTTCGAATATAAAAGAAACAGACTGAGAGCTTAAAGAGGGAGATGTTCCATGTAATTAGAGTACTCAATGTGAAAGGTTTAGAGAGCGTCACTAATTTGGAGGGTTTGAGGGTATCTTATGCTCGCGGGAGTCGTATGCTATTGGGGTGTTTCAACCCTATTTCTCTTATCGAGTCGATCCAGAAATCTCAGAAGTTAATATTCTGAAATGATCGTGATCTTTATCATATGAGAATTTTCGTTTTCTAGGGAGATCATTTCCTTAACTGAAAGATCCCGGGGGTGCTATTCTTAAGCAGAGAATAAAAGTCGTTGGGGCGCTCTGAACTTTTTTAAGGATTAATAAGGTCGTAGGCCTTTGGTTAGTCATTCGGTCGGTATGGAACCTTCGGGGCTTGCTCATTCGATGGGCCAATGGCCGAATATCCAATCGGGGAAATTACTTTCACTTGATAAATCTCGTTCGGTAAACGGGACTGATGGGACGTGGCCCAAAACCCACACTGGAAGAGTTAATTCTCAAAAGGTCTATAAAGGGCACCTATCGATCAGCATCTAATGCCCATCACAACAATCTACTGATAGGCCATAGTCACCCCGATCAATCTATCGAAGGGCCATAGTCGCCCGGGTCTACCGAACGATAAGGTCTCAGTCGCCCCGTTAACCGATCGTGACTCATCGAGTAGAGACAGTCTCCTCAAAGTAAATGACAGTCCCCTAACCGGGCAAGTCTTGAGGGACCCCTGTTGGTCGAGAGATCGATCAGTATGCAACACCCCAATCAATTCAAAAAGAAGGTCAGAACTTCCTTTAATTTCAACTTCCTATTTCATAACAGCCACTCCAAGATCTTTCAGATAAGGAAAGTATCCCTCCCGAGAAGGGAAGATTTATCGGTATATGAGGATCGTGGTCAATTCATAATATCAATCTCTGAGATTCCCGGATCAACCCGATTAGGAAGGAAGGGGGGAAACCTCTCAGCGGCGCACGACTCTCACAGGTATAAGAGATCTCAAAACCCTCAAGATCAAGTACGCTTTCTAGACCTAACACTCTGGGCACACTAATCACAGAGAATCATCTTCCCTCAACTTTCAGTCTATTTCTTTCAAATGAAAACCGCTCTTTACTGACTTGAGCGTCGGAGTCTCCCCGTAAGAATACCTTTCGGCGGTTTTTGCAAGTGCATCCACCTATCGACGGTCATAGTTCGAGTTAAGAATGAGCTGGTATCTGAAGAGCCAAAACCCACCTCCATCAGATTAGCACTGTCTGTGGGAAACAGACTGATTCTTGGAACTTTCATGACGATGTCCGCAATGGTCATCTTCGACACAACACCTATCAAAAGAAGAAGGCCAGTTATAGGTTTTGATGATGATGACCTCCTAGCCGAAATAGATCTTCTCCGAGATGATCCTATAGTCATCACCCTCAAAATAGACTCCTACACTATGAAAAGGGTCCTCGTTGATCAGGGGGTTAATTGCGATCTTCTCACCTGGGACGCCTTCTGCAGAATAAGCTTCAATCCATCTCGGCTTTTGCCATCCATCGGATCCCTCTAAGGGCTTGCGGATGAGCCCACTTACCCTGAAGGCATCATTTATCTTCCTGTGACCCTGGGAAGACCCCCTAATCACGCAACCGCTCCTGTCTTCTTTTATGTGGTAAAGCTCTACTCTCTCTATAACGTCATACTCGGCAGACCCAGTCTGGACGATTTAGAGGCGCTACCGAGCACCCGACACATGAAAGTGAAATTCAGAACACCGCTAGGGGTAGCGACCGTAAGAAGCGACTCTGACCCCTATATCCTCTTTGCGACACAAGGTGTCCAAGAAGTTTTCCCAGTCGATGCCTAGAACCTAGAGAGGACACTGAGCCAAGAGCCAAGCCTAAGCCAGGCGAAGAGACGATCGAGATTCCTCTGACCAACGACCTTAACCAAACGGTCAAGATAGGAGCCAACCTATCACCTCCCTTACGGGAGGCCTTAGTCGCCTGTCTACAACGACACTCAAAAGTCTTCGCATGGACTCCCGAAGATATGTCTGGCATAGACCCGTCGATCATAACCCATAAACTGACCGTTAATCCCGACTTCAAACCGGTTAAACAGAAGAAGAGGGTATTCGCCCTTGAGTGCCAACGCGCCATCCGGGAAAAGGTTCAGAAGTTGTTGACAACAGGATTCATGCGCGAAGTCAAATATCCCGAATGGCTGGCCAACATAGTCTTAGTGAAAAAGACTAATGGCAAATGGAGGATGTGTGTAGACTTCACCGACCTCAATAAAGCGTGTCGGAAGGATAGTTATCCGCTCTCCAACATTGACAAGCTTGTAGACAATTCATCGGGACACCAACTCTTGAGTTTTGTGGACGCCTACTCCGGCTATAATCAGATCAGAATGGCGCCAGAAGACGAAGAGAAAACCAGTTTCATCACCGAGTTCGGTACGTACTGTTACCGGGTCATGCCTTTTAGCTTGAAAAATGCCGGTGCAGCTTTCCATCTGGTGGTCAATGCGGTCTTCAAAGACCAGTTTGGCAGGAACGTCGAAACTTATGTCGATGACATGCTCGTAAAAAGTGTTACAGTAGAAGCTCACGTTGCGGATCTTGAAGAGACCTTTCGTACTTTAGAACAGTACAATATACAGCTAAACCCAGAAAAATGCACATTTGGGATCGCTTCTGGAAAGTTCCTGGACTTCATGATCACCGATCGAGGGATAGAGGCTAACCCCGAAAAAATACAAGCAATATTAGACATGACACCCCCCAAACACTCAAGGAAGTACAACGCCTGACTGGTCGAATAGCGGCCCTAAGCCGATTCATATCCAGAGTTCGCGACAAATACAAGCATATATTTGACACGTTGAAGAGGTCCCGTCAGTTCAAATAGACGCCCGAATGTCAAGCAGCCTTCGAACGACTGAAAAAATACCTGATGCAACCACCGCTACTCTCGCAGCCCGTTCTCGGGGAGGAACTCTATCTGTATTTGGTCGTTTTCGAACGAGCACTCTGTTCCGTAATGGTAAGATAGGAGTTCGCCACCCAGAAGTCGGTCTATTACATCAGTAGAATACTAAAAGATTCTGAAATTAACTACCAGCCGATCGAGAAGATAGCCTATGCTTTGGTTATCTCAGCAAGGCGCTTCCGACCATATTTTCAGGCTCACACTATTGTGGTACTCACCGATCAACCGCTGAAACAAATCTTCCAAAAGAGGGATACATCCGGACGACTCATCAAGTGGAGTGTGGAACTAGGCGAATTCGATATCCAATTCGCTATAAAGGGCCAAGCACACGCGGATTTTATCCTTGAATGCACTCTGCCCGCAGTGTCTGAAGGGAAACTTTCCAGTCATCAAGAAGAATGGATCGAACCTGAATGGACTATTCACATGGACGGATCATCAAATTCTTCAGGAAACGGTGCCGGACTTATATTGGTAGGACCGAACAACTTTAAGGCCGAGTATGCCCTTCGTCTTGATTTCCAGGCCACCAACAATCAAGCCGAGTACGAAACCCTGCTAACAGGCCTCCGGATCACCACCAATATGGGAGCACGAAATGTCAGGATGTTTACGAATAGTCAATTGGTCATGAAGCAGATCGAGGGGGTTTACGAAACCAGAGACCCAGTCATGGCGAAATATTTAAGTAAGTTGCACAAGACGATGGGCCGATTAGGCAAAGTAGATATTCAACAAATCCCTCATTCAGAAAATGCGAGAGCGGATACCCTGTCGAAGTTGGCTAGTTCTGATTCAGTCGCTTATAGCCGAACAGTGTATATTAAAAGCCTGTTGTATCCCAGCATCGACGAGCCTGAGGAGATCCTCCCAGCTGACCAGCCGCCCAATTGGAAGGACCCTATAGAAGAGTACCTATGGCACGATCGTCTGCTAGAGTCCCCAGGGGAAGTAGTAAAACTAAAGCGAAATGCCGCACACTACGTCATAATTGATGGGATCCTCTACCGCAAGTCATTCACTCACTCATATCTGCAATGCCTGACTCCCGAAGAAGGAAGCTACGTCCTTCAAGAAATTCATGAAGGAGTTTGCAGCAATCATCTGGGCGCCCGAAATCTGGTGTATAAGGCCCTTCGACAGGGATATTACTGGCCAACTATGAAGGTCGACTGGAATAGCTACGTCAAAAGGTGCGACAGATGCCAGCGCTTCTCATTGGTCCCTCGGTTACACTCCACCGAGCTTAATCTGATATCCAGTCCTTGGCAGTTTGCTCAATGGGGCATGGACATCCTCAGACCATTTCCTCCAGCCACGGGATAGCGAAAATTCTTGATTGTGGTGATCGACTATTTCACTAAGTGGGTAAAAGCCGAGCCTTTAGCCCAGATCACAGCCGCTAAAGTCCAATCCTTCGTGCGGACTCATATTATCATTCGATTTGGTATACCCCACATCCTCATCATGGATAATGGGAAGCAATTCGACAACCAGCGTTTCTGGGAGTTTTGTGAGAAACTGGAGATCCAGCACAGATTCTCATCGGTTGCTCACCCGCAAGCCAATAGACTGGCCGAAGTAACCAACCGAACAATCTTGCAAGGATTAAAGACAATGCTGGATGGCGCCAAGGGACGATAGGTCAAAGAGCTTTATGGCATCCTTTGGTCGTATCGTACCACCCCTCGAAGGGCAACGGGAGAAACACCCTTCAGTCTGACTTACGGAAGTGAAGCAGTCATACCTGTGGAAATAAGCATTCACTTGCTCCGAGTAGCTCACTATGATGCTGAGCAAAACGAATGCACCCTACGGGAAAAATTGGACTTACTTCCGAAATTGCGGGAATCTGTATAGGCACGAATGACAGCCTATTAGCAACAGATAACGCGGTATCATAACCGAATGATTAGAAGCCGAACGTTTAAAACCGGAGAATTGGTTCTACGGAAAGTAAATGCTACTGGTCAATAGCAACCCGGGGGTAAGCTCGCCCCTAATTAGGAAGGTCCGTATCGAATACGTTCCGTAGTCTGACCGGGAACGTACCGACTCGATAAGCTAGACGGATCGACGATACCAAGGACTTGGAACTCAAAAAAATTACGCATATACTATCAATGAGCCTCAGCGCTATCCAATAGTCGGGAGGTCTTTCTGAAGCACAACTTAAAATTTCCGATCGAAGGGCCTTAGTCGCCCAACTTCTACCGATCGTACGCGTCGTCAATAGGGGATGTAACTCTCCGGGCGGGTGGACGCGACTCAACAACTTAAAATTTCCTATCAAAGAGTCTTAGTCGCCCAGCTTCTACCGATTGTACGCATCGTCAATAGGGGATGTAACTCCCCGGGCGGGTGGACACGGCCCAACAACTTAAAATTTCCTATCGAAGGGCCTTAGTCGCCCAACTTCTACCGATCGTACGCGTCGTTAATAGGGGATGTAACTCCCCGGGCGGGTGAACACAGCCCAACAACTTAAAATTTTCTATCAAAGTGTCTTAGTCGCCCAGTTTTTACCGATCGTACGCGTCGTTAATAGGGGATGTAACTCCCCAGACAGGTGGACGCGGTCCAACAATTTTTCAAAAAAGCCCTAATCGTCAGAAAGGCCTTAGTCGCCCAACCTCTGTTCTATGAGTCACGCGGAGATTTCTCCTGAACATGAAAACACGACTCTCAGATCCGATCGACCAAACGTCAAGCAGTCTAAAAAGTTAATGCTATCTGGTCTCTCAGCCTGAAGTCTAAAAGTGGGAAGGAAATTGTGTTGCAACGCAAGAAATAAAAAAGAAGCAAAAATAAGGCCTAAGTAAGTGAAAAGCAGTCATTTTATTTATTCTTATGTGGAGAAATACATCAAGATACACGTACAAGCCGTTAAGTCCGACTGATTACACTAAGGAGAATATACAAGAAGTTGCACCTCATCAGGCCGCTGATTCACCTGAAGAGGAAGAACATAATCCTTATATGGGAGGGTATAAAAAACAATGTAATGCTAGGGACAAGAAGAGACGAGCTCGGGTTTTGTCCCACCAAAGTGACCCGAACTCAACCTACCCATCCAAACAACGGTATGAAAAACACCCCCACAGCGTCTGGATGGCGAGGATCGACCGGAGAAGGCCATGCAAGGCGGTACAAGATACACCCCCTCGGTGGCAAGGGATCAGATCATGCTAACTAGTGAACGGTCAACATAATGAGATCTCATTCTAGTAGTCCTCTTCATTAATGAGATCTCATTCCAGCAGAAGTCACCCCAGTCGGGGAACGTTGCACGCTACGACGCCCTGAGAACCAACCCTTAGAAAAAATCATTCTCCACCAAGCAATTAGGAAGGAAGAACATCGATTCTCTGCGAAGGGAAGCAAATACCCATCATGGCTATTTATAGCCACAAAAAGAGAAGTCTTAATTAATTCAGGGAAGGTGAAACAGCTCAGCACGAATACCAGTCATAAATGTCGAGAGTAAATTGTCTTTAGTTCCCCATGAAGGAAATCAAGTATGATTCCTAACGTACCAGGAGGACAAATCAGAATGGACCGAGTGTCTCCATGCATTCATGGCGTACAAAACACACTTCACAGAACCTTACTTCTGGCTTTTCTTTTCCAAGAAAGCCAAGCCATAAGTCGGGGGCAAATGATAGGACGTGACCCAAAACCTAAACTGGAAGAGTCAATTCTCAAAAGTCCCATAAAGAGCACCTATCGATTAGCATCTAACGTCCATCACAACAATCTACCGATGGGCCATAGTCGCCCCGATCAATCTATTGAAGGGCCATAGTCGTCCGGGTCTACCGAACGATATGACCTCAGTTGCCCCGTTAACCAATCATGGCTCATCGAGTAGAGACAGTCCTCTCAAAGCAAAAAACAGTCCCCTAACCGGGCAAGTCTCGAGGGACCCTTGTCGGTCGAGAGATCAATCAGTACGCAACACCCCAATCAATTCAAAAAAAGGGTCAGAACTTCCTTAATTTCAACTTCCTATTTCATAACAGTCACTCCAAGATCTTTCAGATAAGAAAAGTATCCCTCCCGAGAAGGGAAGATTTACCGGTATATGAGGATTGTGATCAATTCATAATATCAATCTCCGAAATTCCCAGATCAGCCCGATTAGGAAGGAATGGTGGAAACCCCTCAGCGGCACACGACTCTCACAGATATAAGAGATCTCAAAACCCTCAAGATCAGGTACGCTTTCTAGACCTAACACTCTGGGCACACTAATCACAGGGAATCATCTTCCCTCAACTCTCAATCTGTTTCTTTCAAAAGAAAATCGCTCTTTATTGACTTGAACGTCGGAGTCTCCCCACCGGAATACCCTCCGACAGTTTTTGCAGGTGTATCCACCTATCGACGGCCATAGTTCAAATCAAGAATGAGTTAGTATCTGAGGAGCCAAAACCCACCTCCATCAAGGATGACTAAAATCCTACATTCGGGAGATCTGAACGATTAAGACCCTTTGGTAGATTAGTCGAATGGTCATATTGAATAGTTGTTTATATTTGCTCATCGGTCGGTAGCTATCCTTTGTGGATCTCATACGTGGACCTTTCAAGTACTGATCCTTCGAAATAGATATTAGGCTATGTCCCATAATTAGTGTTTGTGTTTTGCTTCCAATTCAATGAATCAGTGACTTGGGTAGAGATTTTTGGTGCTTTTGTGATAGGATAGGATATTCTCAATGATGGAGATGGGCAAGGAAATGATACAGATGGTGATGGTGGGAAAATCAGCATTGTTGATTTTGTTTCATTTTCTCTCGAAGCAGTTCCCCATTAACAGATGGCACATCTTGGGCAAAGCTTCAATGCAGGCATCATTGGTGTATCAATTTTCACTTCTAATGTGATGTTATTCTCGCGTTGTTTTGTTGTAATCATCGAGATTTGAATTACTCAATGAGTGTTGTATTTTTTTGGAAGTTGAAGTTTCAAAAGTAGATATTTGGTTTGGATACAAAATTCGAATTTGTTAAATTTTTCTGAAGAATAGTATGAAATAGCCATTGATATTTATATTGATCAATCAAGGGATTAATGATGCTGAATTGGAGGAATTGAGACATGTTGACATGCATTATATATATATGCACCATAGTTCATTAACTTTCAACTCAAGTTTTGTCAGAAATTTTGGGTCATTTGACATAATATTTTATGTTTTATTGAACGAAACAACTAGCATTTGAAACCGACGGAGCAAGTGAAGATAAACTCTTGAAGGACAATGTGATGCATCATCAAAAGAATAGAGGAATAATAAAGCAAATCCAGAAAGAAGCACTCGTTGCACTTGGACTAGCACCACACCTCATAGAAGACTTTCTTTGAAGTTCGAATAGTTGTGCAAAGAACCCTATGTACAAAAAAAATTAAAAAAAAAAAAAAATAGTTGTGCAAAGAAGTCATCCCTACGCTAAGGGTATTTTTGGAAAATAAGAGTACGGTTTTAATATTTGTTTTGGTGAGACAATTAGGCAAACCATATCTTATTTTAATCTTGGGGTTGCTAATTTTTTGAAGTTAAATATCAATACTTGGAGAAATATTTTGAAAAGTATCTTTGGACACTTTGGAAGAAGAACAGAGGTAAGGAGGATCCCAGAGGAAGGGAGAGGTGCTTATGTTCTCTCATATGATGATACCTTGTATTTCTTTAGCCATTACGGATTAAGTCTCTTTGTTACGAGGATTTCATTGTAAAATTATGTTAGTTTGAGTGATTCAATGCAATAAATATTGATATTTTCTTCAAGAGTTGTTTAATTATCATTTTGTTCATTACTTCTATTTGATTGGTGATCAATTAAATTATTCTGATATTAATGATAGCATCGAGCAATATTGCTATGGATTATGGTTCATACTAATTAATTTATGTTGAATTAATAAAAAATTTAATGCATGATATATATATATATATTTGCTTAAGGACTTGATCTTAACAATTTGTTATTTAATTTTCATGATAATCTTATTTATAATTGAGAGAGTAATGGAGTAAAATAGGATTTTTTTATTATTATTTATAATTTCAAGATAGTAACTCAATGTTTAATTTTTAGAAAATCAAAATTATATAGAGCATACAATTGGATGTCTTGGTAATATTTATTTATATTGATTTTGTCTCTGCCCATTCATGATTCATAATTAGGTTAATTGATTTAGTTTAAAATCATCTTTCATTAATCATTCACTCTAAAAATTACAAATGGTTGACTAAACTGGTAATCACAGGAAAGATTTCATCACTCCATTATTCGATATATGACTTGGTATATGCACAAACTAACACATTAACTTTTTGGCACCATTTTCTGGATTATATGTTCGATTTTAATTCAAACGTAGATCAAAAATTGAATCTAATCCTAACCTTGATGGACCATGCTTCTCCTAACGTGGAGAGTGCAACGAGTTCTACAATTGTTAAAGCCCAGTGTAGATGCTGCTAATTTCAAATGGCATCAGGTATAGTTAATATGGTAAATTAGAATTGGTTTGCGCGATTACCATTAGAATATTCGATATCATTTTTCTAGGATTGAATTGATCATTACTTTCACTATCGATGTAATCATTGGCAAACTCAAAGTGATTGAACTGTTGGAGGTGGATTATGACTCCACAGATATCGGCCCTTCATAGACTTAAACGGTTGCTGTCAAAGAAATGCGATACCTACAAAAATCGCTAAAGGGTGTTTCGACGGGGAGACTCCGACGCTCAAGTCAGAAAGAGCGGTATTCGTATGAAAGAAAAACAGACTGAGAGTTCGAGATAGTAATTTCCTGTGGTTAGAGTGCCTAATGTGTAAGGCCGAGAGAGCGTATTTATCTTGGAGAGTTTTGAGATATTTTATACCTGTAAGAGTCGCACGCCGTTGCAGTGCTTCAACCCTACTTTTCTTATCGAGCCGGTTCGGAAATCTCGAGTATTCAATATTTCGAATCAACTATGATTCTCATCTTTTGGAAACTTTCGTATTCTAGAGGGAACCTTTCCTTAACCGAAAGATTCTCAGGATGCTGTTCGCTGTGAGGGACGGAAGTTAATAGGATATTTTGGTCTTCTTTTATGATCGTTAGAATCGTTAGTTATCGATTGGTCATTCGACCGATGAAGGGTCTTCAGGGCTTTTTCGGTTGAGGAGCTGACCATTGAATACCCGATCAGGATGGTTACCTTCATCCAGGAAATCTGGATGACTGAGACCCTATCGTTTGGGAGATCTGAGCGATTGAGACCTTTTGGTAGATAATCGCATTTGATCTTAGATCGGTAGCTGTCATTTGTGGGCTTTTCATGTGGGCTTTTTTCAAAACTGACTTATGAGATTTGATTTTTGGGGCCATGTTCAATCATTTGTCCCCGACTCATGGCCCTCTTGACGAAGAGGCGTCATGAGTAATGATTGTTGAAAAAGGCACAGAGCTTTTTAATGTGACTCTTGTTATTTCGATTATCGCAAATCGTCTTCTGTACGCTTTATAAGGGTTTACACTCTTCAAAGAATATCGCATCCCAACATTCTCACTGCCATTTCAACTTTTCTTCGAAAAACCTCTCCTTACATACAAAAATATCGAAAGATGCTTCCTCATCGCGCAGTATAGATAACATTCAGAGTGCCATGACCGAAGAGGATTTGTCGGAAGTTCAGAGGGAGATGTTGCTCGGAAACGACTTTGAGCTCGTGCTACCCGGTGAAGGGGACAGAGCGAGTTTTGCCCCCGAGGTTGTGTTCCGGTGTACAAACAGTGTGTGAAATATGGTTTGAGGATCCCATACACGGGTCCACTGGTGGAAGTCTTGAGGTATTGGAATATCCATCCCTTGTTGCTTATTCCAAGTGCCTGGTATTTTGTGACTGCCTTAATTTCTCTGTTAGGATTTTTCCATATTCGTTTTGATTTGGAGATTTTATGGGTCATTTTTTCTTTAGAGCGATATAGCTCTAAAGGGTCTATCCACGGCTGGTATAAGCTTCAAATGCGCCGAGAGTCTCACTGGAAATTTTTCTACAGTGAGTCTCAAGATAAACACTGGATGCAAAAGTTTTTCTATGTAAGGTTTTTGAACAGGGATCTCCTTCTGGTGTTTCTGGACACCAACCAAGCACCTTTCTTGAACGTGAAGGTCCCGAATTTTCTTTGTCATTCTCGTTTTTTGCGTGCTGTGGCCCGATATTGTGAGGTTTGTCGTATGAGCTTATGGATAGACTGTTTGATAGAAGACGAAATACAGCTGTTGTCTAATTTGCTGATGGATGAAACTAGACAGATCACCAGGCCCCTCTTGTTAGAGTGACAGGGAATGTCATTTGTTGATTCCGCGCCAGTTGTAGACACTAATATTCTCTATGAGATTTCTACCGAGTAGGAAATGCGGCCGAATGTGAGGAGGAGGGCAGATGATGCTTTTCATGAGTCCAACGAAAAAAGTCAAAAGCTCGATCGTCCAGCCCTCTTATGGGAGAGGAAGAGTCGGCAGAAACAGGAGGGCATGAGCCTCCCTTAGTGCATTCTGAAACGGATGAGGGTTTATCGGTCAATAATCCGATGGCTCTTGATGCGCCTTTTGAAGTTGGGGAGAGAAGTGCACCGGATAAGGGTCCCTTTGAGGCGACTGAAAGTACTCCGGTTCAAGATTCTCGGCGGCAGGAAGTGGTGCATGCTTCTTCTCCCACTCCAGAAGAAGCATCGAAACGGTCTCCTCTGGAGTCCCAATACCTTTTGCAAGACATAGTGGACGAATACTGTATCCTGCCGCCTATTCCGATTGAATCTCTTACCAGAGAGGAAGAAAATTTTGAAGAAGGATCCGTGACGGTTAGTGTAGAGAACCGTCAATTTAATTTCATCAATTCTCAAGCGGCACTGCAGCTGGCAGAATGATTCGAGTTTTTTAAGCAACTTGCTCTTCGAATGATGCCTCTGGACTGCGTTGACAATGCCATCAATTCTCTCTGTCTTACGGTAAGTATCTTCTCTATTCAAACCATGTTTGGTTCTTATTGTCTTACGATTCTGATAAGCATATTTTTTCTCAGGTTTCAGCCTTGACCGAGCTTCAAGGGAAACGGAGGAAGGAGCATGATGAACAGTTTGCCCGTATGAGTGGTCAAGTGCTGGCGTTAAAAGATATCCTGGAGAACCAAGAGAAAAACATCGAAGAGGAAAAAGATAGGCAGATCAGGGATCTTCATACGGACCTTACTTTGGCCCGAGCCCATTGTGAGAATCTGGAAGCGGAGGTGCGCATTCGAGAAGCACGGTTAACAACTGTCGAAACATTGGCTTGTCGTCGGGAGGAATCCCTCCAAGGTGTCGAACGAGAGATGACCAATCTCAAAGCGTTTATTGCCAAATATACTATCAACCTCTAGCTTTTTTTAACGTAGGCTGCTTGAACGTCTGAAGTGTGCAGAGGAGATTCTTTGACATGTTGGCTAGTATGATGCTCTTCCTCCTCTTGAGGGGCCGGCGGATCCAGATTCTGCCTTGGTTGCTTCTATTGTAACACCGACATTGCGATGCCCGTATTAATGTACTATTCATGAAATATATATATATAATATAATATTCCTCCGTTTATATATATATATAATTTTTTTTTATATTGATTTTTGATTTTGGGATGTTAAATTTAAATTTTTGATATATTTTAAATATCGTATTCGCGATTTATAGCGTGAAATAAGTATAAAAATATACATATATGAATATTTGTTAATTATTAATCTATTTATTTATTTGTGCAATTATTTATAAATTTATATTAAAAAAAAAAATCCCAAATTAGAATAATGGTTATTAACCTTAATTCTTCTCTCACCCACTCGCCTCTTCGTCTCCCTCTCCCGCAGCTGCTCTTTCTTCCTCTCTCGACCTCACTCTCCGCAGCGTCTCACCCTCCGCCGCACCGCCACCTCCCTCCACCGTGATCAACCGCCACCATCGCTCTGTCTCTCTCTCTCTTTCCCCTTCGATCTTTCTGTTCTCTCTCTCTATTTCGCTCTCTGTCTCTCTCTATTTCACTCGATCGCGCGATATCTCTCTCTCGCTCTATCTCTCTCACTCTCTACCTCCCACAACAGACGGCCTTCTCCGATCGATCACCACCGCGCGCGACTAGTCTTCCTCTCTTCCTCCCTCCCGCACGTGACAGCGGAGCTTTCTCTTCTTCTCCCTCGAGCGCGAACAGTTTTCCCTCTCCCTCCTCTGCTCGCTCACACGGTGCTCGCTGTGAGCACCCCCTTCTGCCAACGATCAAACCATCAAGCTTCCGAGAACCCTAGGCCTACTGCGAACCCCTCTCTGCATAGGTAAGGACTGGCTCCTAACCCTAGCTCTAGGGTTTCAAATTTTCTTGATAAATCGGTTTAATTATTGAACTTTACTTTAAATTGGAAGCATTGCAGATCACTGATAGGACTGAGGAGGCATTCGAACGTGAGCTGCGAATTGTAAAACCCTAGGTGAGGTAAAATTTCTAATACTTGTGACAATTGAATGAAGTTAGGGTAAATTTAGGATAAGAAGTATTATATATGTTTAGGTGTATGTTATATTCGATTAGAATGTATTGTCTGACATTATATATATGATTATTAAGGATAAATATATAATTTTATATGAATTTAGCTGTTTGATACAAAAGAAGCATGCTAAAGGATAATAGAATCGAGTTGAATTGATTTGAATAGTTTCCCTTAGAGTTAATTTGATATATGCATGAAAATAGTCAGAATTTGGGATTTGAGTTTAAGGATCGAAGTAATCTTTCTCATTATAAGTTGTCTGCATATAGACAATCTAAATACGATCTCCATATTATGAAACTAGACCTCTTCACCTTGAAAATGATATATGGTTTGAGACGTTTGGATGAGAATTGAAAAGTTTATGATTTTTCAAAGAGTTTCTACCTTGTAGGAAACTAATTATTTCATGTTATTTCCGACCTTGAGAGGTCTTTAGGGTTGAATTAGACTTGGCTTTGATTGTGTTATTTATTTATAAATGAAATGAAATTGATGACATTAGAATGTATACAAAGATTGAAAAATGGGGATTTGATGTGCTTGTGTGTGTGTTGGATTTTGGCATTGAAGTATGGTGAGTGTATATGTTTATTAGTGAATGAAATGAGGAAGGAATGAGTGCAGAATTTTCTGCACTAATGGAAACTAAAAAGGAAGTCATTTTCATGTGAAATATGTAGTGAAATGTAAGCAAAATGGAGGCTTATATGTGTATGTAATGAAGTATAAAATTTTGTGCATGTATGGTGATATTGGTGTATTAAAGTGATGTGAAAATGTGTAATTGTAAAGAATGTGCAAAAGCATGTGTTTGTACTTATATGATAAATGTATGGTGTTGTATTGGTGTATTGAAGATAAGAAGTTGATAAAGAATTTTGAATAAGAGTGTGTGTGTGAATCTTGACCTAAAATGCATATTGCGTAATTGAATTGTTTTGAGTATACTAGGAAATTGGATATGTGAATGGGTGTGCAGAAAAAATTCAGATTGTGTGGCCAGAATTTGGTATGATTTGAGTGTATTTTAGAGTGTTGAAAACTTGGTTTTAATGTACAAATGTATGTGCTGAATTGTAGTGCTAAAGTGGTATTATATATGTGTGTTTGTTGGTTGAGATGAAAATGTAAGAAATGCATATGAGTATGTGTATGTGCAAGGATTATTGAATGTGGAATATTATGAAGGAGTGGTGAATTTAATTTGGTGTGTTGCATGCTGCATTTTAAAGGTTAAATGTTACAAAAAGTGCAATGCAAATGTGGACTATTTTATGCATAAAGGAAGTGAGACTCAAGCATATAAAGTTCTGAAAATTGTGGACTTTTTTGGGGTATACAAAGAGATAGGGTGTGAAAGTGATGGTTTTGGGTGATTTAAAGTGGCATTAATTGTTAGGAAGGTATGGGAAACCTTAGAGCTTTTGGGTTGAATTGTGTGCCTTCGGAAATGAGGAATTGAAATTGACATTTGGTGATGAAAAGGGGATAGCACATGTGCACATTTGAAGCCTAACTATGAGACCCTAAGTCTTGATAATTAAAAGTATAAATTTAACATAGTGGCTTTTGAAATGTGTGGCACAGATCTTATATATACATATTGTGTTTTGTCATTGTAGTGACACTTGGTGATCGAACGAGGGGAGCACGTTGCTTATACAGTGTGTTATGTTTTGGGGAGTGACATACTCTCCCATATACTGTGAGTGGGATTCTAATCTCTAGCATGAAATAGTGAAACTTGATTTTTACCGTGTTTTCAACAAAACATGCTTTCGATATGCATTGATTCTACGTGTGACTCTAAATTTCAAATCTGTTTTGTGATTATTGGAATGTCGTAAATTTATGTTTCCGATAACTATGCATCCATGGTTTGAAATGAATTAATATTATGCCATTATTTGAGAACTAGAATGTTTTCTATTCTACCATTGCATTGGTATGTTGATTTGAAATGATTTGATGAAATGTATCGGCATACGGATTTGAAATGTTTTGATGAACTATGTGGGTTGGATGCCTACTAGTTATGAGATGATATAGCTATGTGGGTTGGATGCCTACTAGTTATGAGATGATATGATGATATGATATTACTTGATAGATTCTGTAGCTACGAAGGGCATTTGTAGTGGCACCGGGATGTCCGGATTACGCTTTTGCAGGAGGTATCCGCAAACGTCACATATGCATGTGATAGGCGCAGCTGGTTGAACCCACATCGGGGGAGGACGTGTGTGCGTCACCGTCTAGCACCGGGCGGGGTCCTATTGACGAGTCTGAGTAAGCAAGGGCTAAGCTCACGGCCAACGTCGGGGTAGAGAGCTACTTTTGAACATTTGCATAATAAAAAAAAAAACCCCGATGCGCCTCTTCTTGGTCATGGTTTACCTTTGCCAGGATCCTTTCGGCTCGCTCTATAATATACTTGATTTTTTTAAATGGATGCATGAATGTATGATGTCGTGTGACTTGAACATCATAGTCTCCCCACTTGAGCACCCTCGAGATTGACTTTTATTGTTTTCTTTTGTGGCAGAGGCAGCAGCAAGTGCAGTGCATTGTAGAATAAGACTATTTTGCGTGAGAATTAGCATTAGTAATCTCCTGTTAAGTTTTATTTGCCATGGGAGAAAGTGAAGATAATAGGTATCAAGATGAGGCGTATAATGATTTTGAAGAAGACGACGACGTAACAGAGAAATTGAGCAAGCACCGCAGCAAGGATAGGAAGAAGGGAAGGAAAGAAGAGAAAGAACACAGAAGTAAAGATCGTGAACGATCAAAGGTTGTTGATGCTTCAAAAGAGGCCAAACATTCTGAAATCAAAGAAAGGAGAAAAGAAGAGCGAGATGAACGTGAAAAGGATGGGCATAGAGATAAAGTCAAGGAAAAGGATTATGATAGAGATAGGTACAAAGAGCATGAAAGGGAGAAAGATCGAAAAGATAGAGGTAAGGAAAAGGATCGCGAAAGGGAGAGGGAGAGGGTGAAAGTGAAGAGTAAGGATCGAGATAGAGAACGGGAAAAAGAGAGAGAGAGGGCGAAGGACAGGGAGCGAGACGAGAAAGAGAAATATAGAGATCGTGAGAAGGAGAGGGATAGAGATTCAGTTGATAGAGAGAAGGGAAAGGAGAAATACCGGGAGAAAGACAGGGATTTTGATCAAGATAGAGAGAAATCTAGAGACAGAGTGAGTAAGAAAAATCACGATGAAGGTCTTGAGAGAAGCAATGATTTGGAAAAACATGTGAAGTCAAAAATAGACAGTGACGATGATACTGATATGGATGAGTCTGTAAACAAGGAAGGAGCTATTCATACTAAGACCTTCCAGAACCAACTTGTTGAGAGCTCACTGTCTTCAACTTCTGATCTTGAGGACCGCATATTGAAGTAAGTGAAACTCTTTGGACTTTTCAGTTCATTAACTTTGACATCATGCTACATTAATAGTTTGTAATTGGTAATGTACCTTAGCATAATAATCTTATCCTTTTTGCTGCAATTGAGCTTAGAGATTGCATGATATAAGTCAATTCCTCTTCTTTGTCCCCCCCCCCCAAAAAAAAAAAGCTAAAGAAAGAAGAGCAGTAAATATCCACCATAGTTTTGTACCCTTTTACAACCTAACTTACCAAAAGAAAGTCCAGATGAAACAAATCTGAGTTGGTTTCTTGCACACTGTTTGTTGTATAGAATGAAGGAAGAGAGGATGAAGAAAAAGTCAGAAGGTGTCTCCGAAATTTTAGCATGGGTTAATAAGACTCGTAAGACAGGGGAGAAAAGAAATGTTGAAAAGGAGAAAGCATTGCAACTCAAGAAGATTCTTGAGGAGCAGGTGTGTTCCCCTTAGTTTTCTTCCTATGCTTCACACATAGACACACACATATTTTATATTTCAGATCTTATGCATTTCAGGTTTTTCTTGTTGTAAAGCTGATGGTTTGTAAATTCACAGGACAATATAGACCAAGAAGAGAGTGATGATGAGGGGCTAGCACGGGCTAGGCACACCAGTGGTACACTTCCAATGCTATCTCTAAATTTCTTTTGTTTTGATTTTACTCATTCCTTAACAGAACTGGGATTTTGATTTTTTTTTTTTTTTAAACATTTGATTACCTTAATTTTTGGTGGTTGGTGTGACATGAATGCATCATTAGTCACCATTAATACTCATAAAGATAAGAAAAATGAGCCAATATAAGGATTTCCGGGTAAAACCTCCAAAATATTGATCATATAGCCTAAATTCAGCCCCCTCCGGTTGTTGATTTAAGACCATATGTAGAGGGATTATTTGATGGTTTTGATGATTGACACAAAACCTGTTTGTCGGTGCTTTTAGGTGGTTTTTGAACTTTTTGGGATCCCCCGGTTCCTGAACTATCTAAGATGTTTAGATTTTTATTAATGTCTTTACATTTGTCCATGCTTGTTTATCTAGTTTCTCTCTTCTTTGTGTCATTTTTCTGACGTTTATGATGTGTGAAATTATTAGGGGGCCCTACCAATAGGGAAGAAGGGTTTGGCCTTTTTCCATGAAAGTTCATTTGGAATTATTCAAGCCCCTGGCACCCAAGTTGCCCAGGCTGAGTGGGGGTAGGATTTAAACTCAAATCTCGAGATGAGAGGTATTATCTTGGTTAAGAAGTGTTTTATGTAAAAGTGATCTAGAGTCCATGGACCACTTGTGGCTTTGTTGTGCCTGGATTTTATGCTTATGGGTGAGAAATTTCTCTTTTATCCACATATGGTAGTTGGCTTTGGGGTTTGTAGAGAGTGAGCCATTGGCTTGGAGTGGTCTGAGAGTTTGTATAGCGAGAGAAGAGTCGTCAAGATTCTCCCACTAGCTAAGTTTTGGTTGGATTGGAGGAAAAGGGATAGGGGGTTTTCGAGGGCATTGAGAAGTCTTTATCTTTTTAATGCACAATTTCCTTAGGTGCTTATTGTTTTGGTCGACCACTAAGTCATTTGAATCTTGTGTAGAGGTTATTTGATTTTTATGTTCCCTGATGTTGTAGCTTGGGTGAGCGAACACTTCAATGGTGCCCCCCCTCTTATCCTTTGTGAGTAGAAACATTTTCTATGATCAAGAAAAAATAGAGGCCCCTGAAGAAATTGCTTTGGCCTGCTATAGGCAATAATGCAAGGACCTTTTGGCTAGTTAGAAAGTATTCTTACACCAAAATTTGAACCTGCTATAGGACCAGTGCTTGGGAACTTGATATCTGGTTACTTTGATTGTGTTGGTAAATGTTTGGAAATTGCCTTAGCACTCAGTTGCTGCAGAATACAGTAATTGAAATCAAGTGTGGCTTTCTTAAAATGGCAAGGATACCAAAGTTGGTGTCTGTGTTACACTTGCAACTCCTTGAAAATTCACATAGTTTCTTGAGTGTTTATTTTTAACACTGTTGTTAAAGTTGCTCAGTGTGCTCAAGCACTACCCCTTTTCATGTATCCTAAATTTGTTCCTTTTTTGTGTTTGTCCCCCTGGCTTTATTTTGAAAGACAAGACCAAGCACCAATTAACGGCTATTGTCTACTGATATTGTTCTTTTTGACACAAAAGGTCCTCTCTCTCAATTTTGTCCCATGAGCTGTGTTCGCATTTTAAAATTATTGGAAAAGTTTTATGCTTAACATCTGGAAGATAACCAGTAGAATTCACATGTGAAGCTTTCTATGTCATACTTTCAGATGTTAAGCATAAAACCCTTACCTATAGTTTCAAAATGCTAACACAGCCGATGTGATAAAATTGAGAAATAGGCCTTTTGTGTCAAGAAGAACAGTATCATAACAGAATTGCTGCTAATTGGTGCTTGGTCTTGTCTTCCAAAATAACATTGATTGACAAGCATGAAAAAGGAACAAATTTTGAGTACCAAGGCTCTGATTTGGGGAACATCTACATGCCTGTACTCTTCTTTACCAACCTTATTTAGGGTAGCCATCCTGCCTGAGCAAATTCCTTCTTGCCAGAGCAATTTTTATTCAAGTATCAATTTTACCCTTAATTAGTCAAACTCTTTTATTTTAATTGATTTTGTTAAAATCCATTATATATTAATTACTCTCTCTCTTCTTCCCATCAATACTTTCACTTTCTCCCTTCTCCCCCCATTTAATTATCTACATTATTATGTGATTTATTTAATTACATGAATTTAATTATTTCTTATATTATAATTCTTTCGTTTTAATATATTATTTTATCATTTCATATAAAAGTATATTATTATTATTTTTTATTTTTATATTTGCATTTAAAAAGTTATTTATATGGCTAAAATTATAGTGTCCCAAATAAATAACATATAAAATGAAGAATATAAGATACTGATTCGTGAAGTATATGTCATACTATTTAGATGAAAAACATTTTGATCGTCGGGTTGAGCAAAGAAAGCAACTACTATTCTATTTGATCCAGTTTAGTTAAAGAATAACATAAAACATATCATCACAATTGTCTAATATGAAAATCACGCAAACATCTAATGAAAATGATGAGAAACAAATCTTGTTTTAAGAACTATTTCCAGCACCTATGAAACTACAAGATACAATTGAGTGAAGTTGTTCGATTTAAACCCTTGTTTCAAGAACTATAAAAACTATTATCACTGCCATCTAGCTTGCTTCCCCTACTAAAAGTTCGTCCCCAATATGACTTTCTCTGCCACATCTCTCTCCCGGCAAAAATTATGGAGTATAATTATTAATGTGGCAATGGATAAAATTTTAATGCAAACTAAAGGCACATAGATTAAGTTTGGCAAAATAAGTCTAAAAACAATTCCCATTCAAAAATCTCATCACACATGTTTATATAAATTTCATTTTACCAAGACCATCATCATACTTTTATTCCATGTACACTCTCACCAACTGAATATATGACTAACTATAGGATAACTTCTTCACCAATAGCATATTAATACAATCAACAATTGTTGTAACAATAAAACCAAAAAATTCTAGATTAATCAACAATAATTCTCCTTTAAAATTGTCAGAATTATCGTACAATTGCTATTATCACAAAACCAAAGATGTTAACCGTGGTGCACTTGATTAACAACAACAATAGTAGAATATGTCATCAAATACAATGGCATACACATAATTAGAAATTTTATCTTTACAGAACATTGAGAAAAGAAAGCACAATTGAGCTAGAAGTTAACTACAAAATATAGATAAGGAGATATTATCTTTATAGCACAATTGAACTACACAATTAAACTTCAAATTTTATCTTTATAGCATAGCAGGATTCCCTAGAATGCTATCTATTATCTCATTCTTGAAAAAAGAAATTGAGAACGACAAAGAAGAGAGAAAAGAACTAAGCCTGTACATGAAAACTTCATTAAGAAAAGGAAAAAATGAAAATATGTCATCAAATGCAATAAAAAAGAGTCATAAAAGAATATAAAAAGTAAGAAAAACTTACTGAGAGATGGAGTAAAAGAAAGAGTTGGGTGAAGAAGAGTTTCTTGCAATTAGTTACAAAAAATATCAGATAAGGCTGTCTTAAAGGAATGAAGTGAATTGTAACAAGGAAAGAGAGGGAGAGATTGGGTGGTGGGAAAGGGATGGGGAAGTTAAAGGGTCGGATGTGGGGAAAAGGAGAGAGAGAAAGTTGCAGAATTTGGAGAGTAATTAATGTATAATGGGGTTTAAAAAAATCAAATAAAATAAAAGAATTTGATTAATTAATAGTAAAATTGGTATTTGAGCAAAAATTGCTCTGGCGGGATCACTACTTTAATATTTATCAACTTAACTAAAAACTTTTAGTATGGAATATAAAGTTTTGCATGTAAAAGTCAAATTTCTTCAAATAAGATAGGGGCTAAAATTGTCATCCTATAATTTTCCCATCTAACCTCTACTCACTTTATTTTTCCAAGCAGTTGAGAGATGTTTTGTAAACTATTTGGCAATAATGGATGGAGAGGAATATTGGAAACCTTAGTGGATCAAATTATTTATCCTAGATCACTCTTTTGAATGTTTTTGTTTTGGGTGGCATCTGCTATTGTTGTTTTTCAGATTTTATCCTCTCTTTATACACACATGTGCACACACACTCTTGTTTTGAATCCACTAGATTTCCCTCCTCTACTTGCCTATTTAGCAAACTGAATTTAACTAAAGAGCTCACCCAGTGTATGAAGTGCTCTCCGGCTTAGTGCGGGGGTAATGGGAGGGTGGGCGTATATGTATGCAGTCTTCCCCTTGCATTTGCAAAGAAGCTGTTTCCACGCTTCGAACCTGTGGCCTCAAGGTCACCAAAAGAGCAACTTCACCGTTGAACCAAGGCTCACTCTCAGCAAACTGAATTTAACTATTAAAAGAAAATGATCATGGCACCATATTGGATCGACTCCATTTAAAACCTGATTTTGAATTGTATATTTTCCCTGATTTTAAGCCTGTATAAGGGTCCTTCTAGTTCTACCTGCATCTGTATTCTGTATTTTCTATGAAATCAATTATATTTGCTTCAGATTGTGATTGCAAGTTTCAAAGTTCAATGGATATTCAAATTATTTTATATTCTGGGTGTTGGATTGTAGAGTTAGAATTTTGTAGGTGATGTATATTGTCTATGTTTCCAGAAGATCTGGCCGGGGTTAAGATTCTTCATGGGCTTGACAAAGTAATGGAAGGTGGGGCGGTTGTGTTGACCCTCAAGGACCAGAGCATCCTCGCTGGTGGTGATATTAATGAAGGTGGGGCCTTAATCAATAGAATCTGCCTTTGAAATTGTCCTAGCATGATCATTAATAATGGTGTTATGTTTGCAACAGAGGTTGATATGCTTGAAAATGTGGAAATTGGAGAGCAGAATAAGAGAGATGAGGCCTATAAAGCTGCAAAGAAAAGAACAGGGGTTTATGATGATAAGTAAGTTTGCGTCTTTTCTTTTTTTGGTTATTATTCCACAATTGCATACCATTTACTGACTACCTCTTCTCTGTTGCTGCCCTGCTAGGTTTAATGATGAACCTGGTTCAGAGAAGAAAATACTTCCACAGTATGATGATCCGGCTGGTGATGAGGTTAAGTTCCTTCCCTTCTCTTCTCTCTCTCTCTCCCCCCCCCCCCCCAAAAAAAAAAAGAAAAGAAACAGCCATTGTATGGCTAGTTCCATCTTATGTATATGCTTAGGTGGCTTGGAGGTTAGAAACTGACGATTGTACTAACTACAGGCTTTTATAATTGTCTATTTGTTTCAGAGTGTGACACTGGATGCACATGGACGCTTTACTGGAGAAGCAGAGAAGAAACTGGAAGAGGTAATTAATTGTAACTCGTGCCATTTGCAATGTGAAATACAAATATAATATGCATTTCAATCTTATAAAGAATTGTCCTTATTGTTAGCTCCGAAGAAGGATTGAGGGCACTTCCACAATTCATAAGTTTGAAGGTCTGAACTCAGCTGGGAAAATCTCATCCGACTATTATACTCAGGAAGAAATGCTGCAGTTCAAAAAGCCAAAGAAAAAGAAATCCTTGCGTAAAAAGGAGAAATTTGACATAGATGCACTTGAAACTGAAGCCATTTCAGCTGGTTTGGGCATATCTGATCTTGGTTCACGAAAAGATGCAAATAGGCAGGCTCTGAAAGATGAACAAGAGAAAGCTGAGGCTCAGAGGAGAAATACTGCATACCAAGTCGCATATGCCAAAGCTGATGAGGCATCTAAAGCACTCAGACAAGAACAAACTCTTACAGTTAAATCAGATGAAGATGAGAATGTTGTTTTTGTCGATGATGATGATCTCTATAAGTCTCTAGAAATAGCAAGGAAATTGGCTCTTAAAAAGCAAGATGAGGCTGTAGCCTCTGGTCCGCAGGCAATTGCTCGTCTTGCCACGAGCACCACTGTCAATCAAAATGGAGAGACTCAAAATCCTGCTTCTGGCGAGCAACAAGAAAATAAGGTAGTCTTTACTGAGATGGAAGAGTTTGTTTGGGGTCTTCAGCTTGATGAAGGTAATCTATCTTCTGTTTTGAGCATCTAATAATCAATCATTGCGAACAATCTTTCACTATGAACAATTTTTCACTGATGGAAGGCGCTGGTTCCAAATCTACTGGAGGTTCTAATTGAAAATATATTTTATCACTTTTCTAAAATTTTCCGTCCAAGAATTGATGATTTCCTTATTTCTTAACACTTTCAGATGCCCAGAAGCCTGACAGTGAAGATGTTTTCATGGAGGAAGATGAAGGACCAAAAGTTTCTGATGAAGAAATTAAAGACGAGAGCGGTGGATGGACAGAGGTAAAAGATACTGGAAAAGATGAGCACCTTGTTAGTGAGGATAAGGAAGATGCAGTTCCTGATGAAACTATTCATGAAGTTGCAGTTGGAAAGGGTTTATCTGGTGCTCTTAAGCTACTGAAGGACAGAGGAACTCTTAAAGAAGGTATTGAATGGGGGGGCCGAAACATGGACAAGAAAAAGAGCAAGCTCATTGGCATCCATGAGAATGATGGTCCAAAGGAGATACATATTGAGCGGCTAGATGAATTTGGACGAATTGTAAGTGCTCTTTACTTCAAAACAGAAAAGTCATGCATATGCTTTCTGTGATAAGTTAGATGTACATGCAGCATCATAGGTTTTAACTGCGAAAGCGTAAACCAAAGTGTTTAACAAATTGTGAGGAAAGCGGTTAGTCTTTTGGGTAAAGAAATATGTAAGATATTAAATCAGATATATCATTTAAAAAAAAAAAAATCTTATTCCAAATGAGAGAAGAGCCAATAGTCTCTAAGTTTTCTAAAAATTTTAGGTTTCATGCCACGAAGTACACCAAAAGCTGTAAGTTTTCTTCTGCCTAACAACCATGTCTAACTTGTTTTCTGTGTTTGCTGGCTGTTTTGGTGGCTTGTCCCCTTGTGCAATGTCAATATCATCTTGCCTAGCAACCTTTATAATCAATTTCAGCTACTGATCATCTAACATGGCAACAACTTCTTCTTGCCTATTACATTAACCAGCTATTTGAACATTTGATGTTCTCGTACAGCATCAGCATCTAGATGTTTTTCAGAAACTTCTCCATCACTGTTCTTGGTGGTACAGCATCAACATCTAGATGTTTTTCAGAAACTTCATCATTGTTCTTGCTGACATTGCCAATGGACTGTTTGTCCCTTGGTTTAGGTTCACTGCTGTGTTTCTTCACTTCTTTCAACACATATATGGGCTGTCCAGAATCTAATATATGAACTTTTTCAGTCAACAATGCTCAAACAACTTCACGCCGTGTATTTTCATCTCCAAGTTGCTCTTTGATGGGAATAGGAGTAGGCTCCTCCTGGGCTTGACAAACCCTTTACTTAGTTTCCTCCTTTTCTCTTCTGCATTCATAGGCTTCTTCCTTTTCTCTTCAACATTCATAGGCTTCAAGTTTATCCCATTGCTATTAAACAAAAAGAGTAAGGGTTATTCTTGCAACAATGATATACATCATGACCATAAAGCCAAGGCCTTCCGAGGAGTATATGTGAAACCTTCATTAGAATAACATCACACCAAATACAATCATCATAAGGCCTGACTGTAAAAGAAACTAAGCATCTTTGAGTTACCATAATGGTGGCATCATTCACCTATGAAACTTTGTATGGTTGATGCTTCTCTACTTTTAGTTGAAGGCATTCAATTGTACCCTCTGAAACAACATTCTTGTTGGCCTCTCCATCAATAATAACCTTGCATACTTTCTCCCCACATTGGGCTTGAGTGCAAAATATTGTTGTTTGCAGAAAATCACTGTTTTCTTCTGCTTAAGTGGTCATCAAAACCCTTCGTAGTACATATCTGACACCTTTCTATGCACGATCCATTTTCATCAACACAATTCTTCGTATACTTGGCCACATTCATGCTTCCTTGTCAAGGAGTCATCAATCGGTTGAAAAGATCTTGGTAATCTTCTGGGAAGTATTTTTCCTTCAACTGTAACTTCATCTTTTCCCAACCAACAATTTCTGGTTGTCCAACCTGTTTCAAACGATCTTCAACACCTCTACACCAAATTTTAGCATGGCCTGTCAACATCTTAGCAATATGAATATCTTGTACGAATTGAAATAATCATCCATAGCAGCAAGCCAATCAGAAAATATTTGTGGATTAACCTTACCAACAAAGTCAGGAACTGCTTCTTCTCTATCCTTCTTTGTGATATCTCCAATAGGATCAACATAATCCTGCCTTGCACCAGACAACAGGAATTGGCTAAATTTAACCATTGATTGTTCAGAAATCTACTCAAAAAGTTTCAACTGCAATTCCTCTCACTGAAAATGCTCTGATACCAAACTGATGTAGGAAGTCTTTGGAGGAATTGGGGCAAAGGTTAGGGCCAAGGAATATAGGGTTTACTGCAGGACATTCATTGCGATAACAAGCTCTTTTTTTTTCCCTTTTAATTTGCGGTCTTGACGAGAATAAAGAAATATGCTCTGATATCAAACTGATGTACGATGACTTTAGAGAAATTAGGGCCATGGTTCAGGGCCAAGGAATATAGGGTTTCCTGAGGAATTTCATGGTGATAGCAAGCTTCCCCCCCCCCCTTTTTAATTTGTGGTTCTGTAGAGAAGAAATAAAAATGCTCTGATACCAAAATAATGCAGCTGGGCTTTTAGAGGATTTTAGGGCAAAGGGTCAAGGATGTTTTAACTGGTGCTCTTTTAGAAACAAATTTTATGGTTTTTAAAGAATAAAAATCAGCAACTAAAAATTGAAAGAATGAAAGCAATAGAAAAGAAGAAAGAACATAGACTATTAGCATCACAATAGTAGATCATGAAGCATCACACCTAGAGCAAGATAGCATCACACCTTGTAGGGGTTGAGAAAACTCGAAGCATAAATTCAAAGTCTTAATCATCATTACTCATCATAAGGTTACGAGTCTTCAAATAGAGAATTAACCATGAAAAATAGAACTATTACTGAGACAAAATATTAGAAACTCCTAAATGGTCCTTGTAATGACTCTTAACAATAGTTAAATAGAATTTCTAAATGACTAGTCACAAAAAATAGAAACTAACTTAAGTAATAAAATTCTAAAAATAAAAGATTCTACAACAGGGAAAAGTGGTTTATTAATTCTTAAAATCTTTATCAACCTCTGAAGATAATTTTCGGTTTATTTGATTAATGGTATTTTGGCCTTCATCACATGTATCAATAGCCTGGATTATAAATGTACTACCACCAGATAATTTGTGTAGTTAGCTAGGTGCCCGCTTGAGTTTTGTTGGATTAAGCTGACAAAAAGGAGAAAGAGATAATAAAATATAAAATTTTAGCAAGTTCAACCAACAATTCCTTGGCCATTAAAATAAAAATTGAAAGTGGCTTCATTTTTCATGTTTTGACCTCTTTCCCGGTTAATGATGTCCATATGTTGTAATTTGTTGGTACTACTCCTGTTCTGGGGATGATGTTTTGAAGTTTATTTATCAAACTGGTGAGTTGTCAAGCTCCTATATGCTACATTTAAGGCCCTTGTTTGCTAGGCCCATTATTTGAGGGGGTGGGGGGGAAGGCCTCTGGGCTCTTTATAGGAAATTGGGGCTACTGTAATTAAACCTTCCATTTCTATTTGACTGCTTAAATTATTATATTCCATGTCAAGCAAAGAACTCAAAAATTAACCTTGTTATTATTGGCTTATTCTGGAGCCACATTTAGTATTTTCCTGCTTATAAATGCCCATCTAACAATATCAATTTTGTTGTTTCCTTGTGAAAGTTCATCCTTATCTATTAGCTGAAGCCCAATAATAGGCCATCATGAGTGTCTTTTCCGTCTTCATTCAGAGTTTAGGAATGCATCAATCCAAAATTAACAGGAATATTACCCAAATTTAATATCCCTCATATTTGCAAATATCTATACTAATTGGCTTGGTCACATTCATTTTGTGCCTTAAGTCTTTTTGTGGTTAATATCTCAGAAAAAGCAGAGGGTTTCACGAGTTCATAGACTGAGAGGATTGAGTGGATGTTGAGAGTATGCAAGAAATGAAACTGATTTCTGATATAATTTGTGATGGATCTGATTTTTGATGATAGTACAATCCAAATGGTTGGATAGGCTTTGCAAAAATAAAGAAAGAAGATTGGAAACATTATATTCAACTTCTTTAGAACTACACTAGACAGCAGGCACTCGACTTCTTTTTTATATGTATGTATATCTTTTCTTCTAGTTGACTTCTTTATTTGGACTTTTACTTTTTGTCAGATGACCCCCAAAGAAGCCTTCAGGTCACTATCTCATAAGTTCCATGGGAAAGGGCCGGGCAAAATGAAGCAAGAAAAGCGCCAGAAGCAATTCCACGAGGAACTAAAGTTGAAGCAGATGAAGAATTCAGACACACCGTCAGAGTCTGTAGAGCGGATGAGGGAAGCTCAGGCTCGTCTGAAGACCCCCTATCTTGTTCTTAGTGGTCATGTCAAGCCAGGGTAAGTGTTCAATCTTTTGTTGTATTCCGGTATCATAAATGCAATGGGCTGTCATAGGTGATGTATTCGTAAAAGCTCCTACCATCACATTTTAATTCTTATGGCTGGTCAAGTGGTAGAACATTCCCATTATCACATTTTGCTAAAATTCCTGTGTATAGCTTTGACGTTGAATACAAATAAATTTGGCTTTTGCTTTCTTTGCTATTGTACTTGGTTAACTGATTTCGTAATTTATAATTTCCAGGCAAACGAGTGACCCGAGAAGTGGTTTTGCTACTGTTGAGAAGGATCTACCTGGGGGCTTGACACCTATGCTTGGGGATCGAAAGGTTAGTCAAATAATTGATTTTGCATCTCCCTTTCTTGTCTGTCTTTTGAACATGTGGATTGTTGAATGCATTACACGTGCATGTATTGGGAATGCTGCAGTGGTGGTATTATATACTTTCACATAGCCAAAAAAAAAAAAAAAAGCACAACAAAAACACATTATTCTTCTCCAATTTTTCTCGACTAATTTCAAAAAAATTCCCTTTTGAGTGCTTTTCTTTTTTTGGGGCGTGTTGTCTAGGAAAGGGAGCATGGTAAATAATTATAAAGGAGAACTCAAAATTAGGTCAATGGGGATCAGAAATCCTCTGAAATGAGGGGGAGAAAGATGCAAAGAGAAATCAACCAATTAAGTGGGAAGAACCTTCTCATCCCTTTTTTGTCTTTGAGAGAACTGCTTGCGATGGATCATGGAGATGTGAAAAGAGGGACACTATCCTAAATGGTCATTTAGGCTCTTGGCATTTTTCTCCATACAAATATACAATATGGCTCCATCTTTGTGCAACTTTCAAAAGTTCCTTTGAAATTAATCAGAATTTCTCAGATTTGTTACACTGATCCAAATGGTCTAGAATGGTTAAATATAACCCCCATAAAATCCTAGATTCTTAGCATTGTACATATTTTGGGTATTCAGTACTCTGACAACATGACATATGCCAATGTTGGAAGAAAAAGCCTGGTTTTGTATGTGTAACAAGTCATTGGAACTAATCCTATCAAGATTGGGCTACTGGGATACTATTTGGAAGGAACTTTTATCCAGCATACCTGATTAGTAATGTGGAGATTAGGGTTAATAGGATTTTGAATAAGATAATGGAGAAAGGATGGTAGCCCCAGAAAAAGGAAAAACGTTGAAGGAAAAAATTATGCAATCAAGAAGTTCCCCAAGCCCTTTATTAGTAGTATCACAGAAATGAAGAGATTGAAGCAAGCCAAGCATGGTAGTAAGCTCAATTGCTTTGTATTAGTGTTGTACTTCTTTAAGAAATCATTTGCAGTGCTTCATGGCTTTTTGATTTCATGTTTGTCAGATTTGCTTTTCTTTTTGCTTCATATCCCATTGGCTGCCTGCAAACAATGTGCATAGTGAATCATGGACTTGGAGGGGAATGAAGTGTTTGTCTGGGAATGAAGAAGATTGTTGGTTAAATCCCTCTAGCTATTTTTTTAGTTGGGTTGGAGGAAGAGGAACTTGAGAATGTTTAAGGGGATAGAAAAGCAGTTCTTTTGGTGTTTGGATTAAGATCCTGGCTTTTGATTTTCCAAATACTTTGCACTTCCACTTTTGATTTAGCTAATTTTGTTGATCTCCTTGTCATTTTTTGTCAAATTGCTTTCTTTTCTATCAAGAAAGAAATGAACTGGTGATGCAGCAAAGTAGAACCAAGGATGCATTTTTTTTCAACCTAAACAAGAAAGAGAGAATTTATTGAAATAGCTACATCCTGACCAGAAACAACTTATACTTGAATGGAAACAATCTAAAAGTCTTATTATTGTCTAATTGATGGAAAAAGTGTGTCAGAAGTTTCATGAAATGTTAATGTTGGAAATTATAAAGAGTTAGTAGACAGTTATTCCTCTGTTGGAGGTTACAGAGAGGTAATAGAGTATTGAAACTTTTAGGGAATATGAATACTCACCATAGTAAATAGCTAGGAGTTGGCGTTCATGGGGAATTGTTGTATCGTTGGTGTAAGAGTTAGTTGTATAAATAGATGTGTGCTAAGTGCTAATCTCTTGGGCAACACTTTCACCATGTAACTGCTCAGGCCAATTGAGTCACTCAAGTAATTGACTCATGAAGATTATTGTTTCTTCTCCTCCATTCTCAACAGTTAATAAATATACTAGTTAGATGAACTTAAGAGAGTACATTTCTTCTAGCATTGGCATCTCAGCTATTATGATGAGGACCAAGCTTGGGAGCACTCTTCTAATGAAAATTCTCACATTAAAGTATGGGGAGCTCGTTACATTTCGGGGGCCTCAACCATATCCATTGTGTAATTTATGTATTGAAATTTGGTTAGTGTCTGCGGCTCCCACAACTTACATCCGGTTGAGACATTTCAATATGGGGAAAGCAATTCAACATGAGGTGCATATCCCCTTTGTATCAGAGATGTTATATGTTGGGGGCCTTTAGTGGTAATAGCTACAAGCAGAGTTGGGTTGTATGCCACTTCTTTACAACTCATGGTAAGGATTAATAGTTGCCAAACCAGTTGTGGTTGTGGTACAAGCTGAGGGGGTTTGTAATGAAAAAAAAAAAAAAAAGACACCTTGGATGAAGTATTATTGGTGGGGGGCCTAAATTGTGTCAAATGATAATCCACTTCATGTTGGTTCCTTGTGTATCTCTTCACATTCAGTTATTATGGACATCTAAAAGTGGTTAGATTCTGTGTAATGAACTTCATTTTTTTCCCCTGTTTCTCATATGATCTTTTCACCAGTCACATGGGATTTTTCCACTTTGATGTTATTCAGCTTAATGCTTTCATCTACCTGAAGTACAGATATATCATCGGGCAATGATTCTGTACTTGTCCAAATCTCTGTTAAATTTAGTTAATGAGAATTTCCTCCTATCTGCTGAAATTATGTGTTAATGAATGGAGGTATGTCAAAGAGTACAATTTGGTAAAATTGTGCATGGGAATGTCTTGATCCTTTGTCTTGTTTGAACTGTTCTATAGTGGACTATGGCCTTATCCACCATAATGGCCTAGATATTGACTTGACTTTATTGTTCTATATCTGTTATTTCTTCTTATGCGCTTCTATCGAGAAGAAATTTTGCTCACAAATCCTTATGAGATGCGTCAAGAAATTCGTCACTCATATGCATGAAATACGAGTATATGTGCACAGGTAGTGAATAACTATTTGAAGTAGTTCAGGTGCAGACCTTGAAAATTGGATATTTAGTTCCCATCCTGTTGCTTGTCTGGATTCTAAGATGAGCATGAACTGGGAAAATTAAAACCAAATAAAACAGTTTTAGCGAAATTCGTCACTCATATGCATGAAATGCGAGTATATGTACACAATTAGTGAATAATTATTCGAAGGAGTAGTTCAGGTGCAGACCTTGAAAATTGGATATTACTTTAGTTCCCATCCCGTCGCATGTTTGGATTCTAAGATGAGCATGAACTGGGAAAATTAAAACCAAATAAAACAGTTTTAGCCTTTAAAAAAAGAAGAAGAAGAAGAAGAAAAAATAGAAATCATTGATGGGGAAGATTTTGCAACGTTTGAAGGATATAAAATATGTCTTTGTTGTGCATAGGCATTTCAGAAACTCATCAATCTCAAGAGGTTATAGGCTCTGCTCTGTAATCTGGATTTTTCTGAGTTTGTTGTCTTTGCACTGTTGGTCTCTTGTCTCCTTCCTGGAACCATGTCAGGATGAGGTCTGATGGATGTGTTTTTTGCAGGTTGAGCATTTCTTAGGAATAAAGCGGAAAGGTGAACCTGGGGACATGGGCCCCCCAAAGAAGCCGAAAGCTTGATTACGTGTTTATCTGAGTTCGACCACAAGGAAACATTTCCTTTCAGAACTAGTCACTGCTGAAAGATGGAATGCTCTCATCCATGCTCCCACACATAAGCAGATGACCCAGGGAAAAAAAATAATAAAAAGAGGAAAACCAATTGATAGTCTTTTCTGTCGCCCAGGAGCATGACCGCAGACACTGTCGTTTTTCAGTTTACAATATAAATATACCCATTTGTAAGAGGGAGCAACCAGAAAGCATTTTTGAGTTGAAGGAAAATTTTGTCCTAGTGCGCCTAGTTGAAGTTGCGTTAGGGACCAAGTGTTTATGGCATATGCATCTTTCTTCTTCCCCCAGAAAACGCCTTGATTGTTGTGGGGTGAATGGTTTAAACTTACAATTTTAGAACAAATGCTCTTATCTCTTCTCCAGATTCTAAGGGTTCATAGGGTGAGAAGGGTCGGTCATTTCTCATGTTAGGTAATTTTAGCTGCAAACTAGTTATGAAGATTCTCATTTTCTCATTTCTGGTAATATCTTTTTAAACCTTAAAGATGTCGTATGCGGTATCTATTCATGCTTGAAGCGATCTTTTAGTCAGATTTTCCCCGGGAGATTGAAGTTCGCAGTACTTAGGATTATGTATATGGCAGGCAAATTATCTATCAGGAAATTAGTCTAAAGTGTATTTTTGGACATAGAAGTTACTGAAGTTTTAAAAAGGATAAGGAGGGAAAAAATTAAAGACAGGTGAACGGAGTAAATGTTACCAGTTGTGGTTGTTGGTCCATTTGGTTTCAAATAAAGCCTTGACTGTAATGATTCATAATGTGTTATCCATGAAAACCTTTAAAGAAGGATCACTTCTCTCATAATACGAAAGCACAAATTTTATATTAATTTTGAATTTAATCCAGGAAGCGTGTTGTAATATCAAGAATAATGAAAGCACAAATACTTGGCAAGTTTCGTTCCACTTGTGTTTGCGTGTAAAATAAATCGAAAATAACAAACGAAAAAGAATTTTTAAAATAAATTTGATATTAAAATTTTTTGAAAATAATTAAGTTTTAATTTTAAAATTTTGGGAAAAAAAAGGGGGGGAGAGTTTGGATTAGTTGGAGCGTAAGGTTATTAAAAAAAATTATTTATCAAATTATTAAACTATATTACCCTATTATATAAAGAGCGAGTTGGAGTTATTGTCCATGGACATTGTTCATGAAACAGTAATCCCATATTTTTTTGGACCCGCCCTCTCTTTTTTTCCTTTCATTTGCATCTTTTTTTTTTCATCCAGCTTTTTTTTCCCTTCACTCGGGTCCTCTACTGTTTATGAACAGTAACCTCATATTTTTTGGACCCGCCGCCATCTTTTTTTTTTTCTTTCATTTACATCATTTTTTTTTTATTTTTTTCATCCAGCTATGTTTTTTCTTTTTTTGCTCGAGTCATCTATTGTTCATATGTTTAGCTTCGGAGCCCCTAAGTGGTCCATTCATATTTTTGTCCATCTTCCTTTTTTTTTTTTTTTTTCATTCGCATCCTCTATTGTTCATGTACTTTTTCCGAAAATCTCTATTTGATCATCCCATATTTTTTATACTCTACTATTTTTTTTTTCATTTACGTCCTTGTTTTGGGTGCAGCTTCTTTTTTTTTTAGTTCGCATCTTTTTTTTTTCGGAGATGTCTTTGCTTGGTCGTTCCATAATTTTTGAACCCTGCTATTATTTTTTTTTATTGAAGTTTATTGCACTTTTTTTCCGACTCTGCTATGTTCTTTTTTTTTCCGTTTAGGTCTTTTGTATTTTTTTTACCAGTTGACGTCCATTGTGTTTTTTTTTTTTTTTCGTAAAAGTATTTTGCATTGTTTTGAACCATTTTTTTTTCATTTGGGTCTCTCATTTTCTGCGAATCATGCTTTTTTTCCATTAAGATCCTTTCACTTTTTTTTAACTCGTAACGATACCTTTAGTTTTCTTTTTTTTTTTCATTCAACACCTTACACTTTTATTGACATTTTTTCCCCGCTTAGATCCTTTTCTTTTTGAGACCATACATTTTTTTTTTTCATTTAGGTCATTTGTCTTTTTAGTACCACACTTTATTTATTTATTTTTTTTCAGTTTTTCACATTTTTTATCATTTTTTTTCCTTGGGTCCTTCATTCTTTTGAACATAGGTTTTTTTCCTTTTGTTTTTTTTTTTACCATATGGATGATTGTCTCATTATCTTTAGATCATAGTTTTTTTTTTTTTTCATTTGGATCCTTGCTCATTTTTTTTTCAACTTGAGTTTTTTTCCCTCTTAAATCCATCTTTTTTAGATATAAATTTTTCTCCTTTTGTTTTTTTAGCCTCACGAATGATCATCCATTTATTTTTAAATCATAATTTTTTTCCCATTTAGTTACTTGCTTTTTTTTATTTTTTTATCTAAATTTTTTTCTTAACTTATTCTTTTTTTTAGATAAAGATTTTTCCTCTTTTTTTTTCCCTACTTGTCCATTCAAATTCTTTTCTTTATCCATTTTTTTAAAAAACTTTAGTTTTTCGTCATTTTTTAATATAGGTTTTTCTTTTTTATTTTTTCACCCCACATATGATCATCCATTTATTATTAAATCATAGTTTTTTTTCTATTTAGGTCCTTACTCCTTTTATTTTTTTATCATTTTTTTCCTCTTTGTTTCTTCATTTTTTTAACACATGTTTTTTCACTTTTTTTTTTGCTCTACCAACAATCGTCCCTTTATTTCTATTACATTTTTACTCAACTTATTATCCATTTTTTATTTCATTCGTTGATATTTTTTAAAATTTCATTGGTTAGACTCTTTTTTTATGTCATTAATATACATCATATTTTTCGCTTATTTGAATAATAATTTAGTTCAAATGTTGAGTTAATTATAAATTTAATAAATTTTTATATGTTAAAAAAATACAATTTATATTTTGTGGGCATCCAGGCATTGGCGCGGGCCAAAAAAACTAGTTTTAGATAATAAATAAGACTCAAAACCCTTAAAAGGCTATATATTGCTAAGGAATCAGCTTTCTCCATTAACAACTCTTCCAAGTTTCGTTATTTTTTTAAATAGGTGACGTTTTTGTGTCTCTCTTTCTATCCCTTCCTCTCGGCATGGAAAACGGAAATTTTCAAGCTCGATAGAATCTCATCCAACTTAAAAGCTTTATTCAATCACTAAATTCTCCTCCTCATTTTCCCAGCAGTACTAACAGTGACGGCCTCCTATCCTTACCCTATCAAAGGATTTTTCTCCGTTGATTTGAATGCGTACCAACTGTTCGATCAAAGGTTTTAACGAGAATTGGGTGCAAAATTCCGCGATAACAACATCTTTTTGTTACCCAAATAACAGTTGCTTGGTTTTTTTGATTGAAAGTTGAATCAGAGCACAACAATGCTTTGCTTGAGTACAGTATCAGGATAAGTTAGCGAGGTTCCGTGGATGTGCATTTACAGGAAGCTGCTTATGCATTACGAGTGCCTTCTAGTTCCTCTTCCCCAATTGGAGAACTCCGTTTCCGACCGCGGCAGTTGCTGAGCAAGAGAGGGAGTGATACAGAGAGAGAGAGAGAGAGAGAGAATAAAACGCAGTAGATTTGTTTTTTTTTTTTTTTTTTTTTTTTAAAAAAAAAGAAACCTAACACGGTGATTAGGGTAAACCTTATCTCTAACCATATCAAAATTTAGAATTTTAGGTGCAGTCTCATTGATTGTCTAAATTAAAATTTAGAACCTTAGCAAGTAATTGCTCTTCTAGTATCTATTTCCTCTTAAATTTTTTAAATTGTTTTTATCTATTCCATTTTTCCATTTTTTATTTTTGAATTACAGTTCGCAAGTAAAACAGAGATATATAATACAACATCAATAATTAACTCTTTATCCCTTTGAATGAGATTAGTTATACGAATCTTTTTATATAATTGTATTTTATTTTATATCATATATATTTATGTATATAAATATCAGACGTAAACATACGTAATTCAAATAAACATATTTTTTTTCGTTTGTGATTTGTAGAATAATCCAGAAGATTCATCAAATTAAATTGATTTTATTTTGAAACGTATGCAATGGATTCAATGTAGACAATCATGTGAAGACTATTATAAAAACTAGGCAAGATCTCACATCCCAAGGATTAATCCCCCTCTATTGAATAAAAGCTTTACATACATAGACACCGACCAACTTCACATTGAAGTTATAATCCAAACCCTGAAGAAAACTTATTAGAAAGATGAAAGAAAAGTCAGGGTGGAATTCAAGAAGCAAACTATTCCATAACATGAATTGGGGTTTTGATGGGTTCCAAATCTTGTTCCACCACAAACATTGTAGGCATATGCATGTTAATAATAATCTCTGAATATTCAAAAATAAAAAATTATGAAATTTGTCTAATTTAAAGCAAAAATCATATCCGATTTCCAATCATTTAGGAGAGAGTACCCAATAATCGGGTGAAAACGTTAACAATGAAGAAAGGAGGGAAAGAAAAAGCAAAAGGGGAGACCAAAAAGGAAACTAGTAATTAAAATTTAAGAGTTTGCTTTTTAATCTTTTTCCTTCCTTTTCGAAAAGAATAGAGAGACGAAGATTTAAAAGTTTATGAAACTATTTAATTACAACTTAATTTTAAAAGTGATATTTGTAAGTATCTCAAAATGTGAGGAAATTTTTGTGATTTTAACCTAATTTTAATCACTACCTTTGAAATATAGGAGTAAAATTATTAAATATTTATAAAAATTCATAAATTATGTGTATTAAATAAGTAATATTAAGAAAAATTATAGTGCAATAAATTATAAATTTTACATTAATCGTGACATTTTTTTTAATGATTAAGAATTGGATAAAAAAAAATTAACAATTTATATAATTAATGGGAGGAATATTTACTTGTTTTTAATAGCTAATAAAAAAAAAATCAATGTTTCATTGGTCCAGTAAAAGTAAACTCTCAATTTTAAGTTCTATGTATGACGAAAATAGACGCGAGAACGTTTTGCCCTTAAGGACAAAATCTATCTTGAATCAAATTTAATTAAACCCAATGTGATTATTGGATACAGATGATTTATAAAATATAATAAAAAATCATAATGCATTGCAATATTTCATTAGATCGATTTGAATATATCTACGCTATATATATAAAATTGAGTTTTTGTTATAAATATTGACATTTATTATGAGTTTTTATACTATATACTATATTATTATATATATAAATAAATATATATATATATAATTAAGTTTTCATCATAAATATTGATATTTATTATGAATTTTTTTATATTATATATATAATTAAATTTTTGTCATAAATACTGGCATTTATTGTAGATTTTTTCAACATTTAAATAAAGAGTACTTTTATTTTATCTTTAATTTAAATCAAATATGACATTTCACTTCTCTTTTTATTCAAATGACACATGTATAATATTGATATTTATTATGGATCTTTTTATACTATATATATATATATAGATAATTGAGTTTTTGTCATAAATATTGACATTTATTATGAGTTTTTTATACTATACTATGCTATATATATAAAATTAAGTTTTTGTCATAAATATTCATATATGCTTTGGATTTTTCTATACTATATATATAATTAAGTTTTTATTATAAATAATGATATTTATTACTGGATTTTTCAATATATAAATAAAAAGACTTTTATTTTACCTTTAATTTAAATTATATATGATTTTTCACCTCTCCTTGTATCCGAAGACACATGTGTTTCCTTACTTCTTTCTATAAATATGTTTGCTTATCATTTATAATTCACAACTTTGTGTTCTAATAGTTATTATTATCTCTTTTAATCTCTTTTCTTGTTAGCCATCTTTATCCTTTTCACTTCTTAACTATAGTTAGCTTTTCATTTTCTATTTCTCACATTTTTCTCTCAAATTACATTTCCTTTTTTTTTTTTTCTCTCTATTTCTTTTCAACAAGATCTATCCATGAGAGGAATAACTATCAACCCACTATGTGTCAAGTATAAAAATTACTCTATATATATATATATATATATATATTTTCTTTCCACTATTTATTCTCATCTATCTCTCTAATTTGATAGAAATATAATAAAAAAATTATATATGATTAAATATTGGATTTATCCATTATCTAGAATAAAATTATATATGATTATATATATATATATATCTTTTTTTTACTATTTATTCTCCTCTATCATATATTTTTATGATTATATATTAGATATGATATAATTACTATTATTTATTTTTATTTTATTAATTTATTTCATTATAAATATTAGTTTTAAATTTGAACTGGATGTTGAAAATGAGAGTGTAAAGATTGTTATGATATTTTTTGATGATATTGCTGAATCAATAATTGGAACAAGTGCTAGAACTTTAGCTTCTACCGAAGACAAACTAAGAAAAATTTTAGTTTCAATCAAAATATTTCATTTATATATATTGTTTTGATTAAAATTTTTAATAATTTAATAATATATTTATATCATATCTATACTTTTAACCAATGAATATTAATATTTAATTTAATAAATATTTTATAGGAAAATGATGAAAAATATCTTCTTCCAAACCTTGTTAAGAATATTATAAGGACTGAGCGCAACTTTCAAATATGACCAAATACCATTATAAATGATGAAAAATGTACAAGATTTGATTTTATCAAACTTGTCAAGAAAAAGAGAGAGATGAATGAGTTAATACTCTATTAACATAAAAATTAATTATCTATACATATTATACATATTTTATTTGTAAATATAAATTTATGTTCTTCAAATTCTTTAATTGATAATAAAGTTTTTTCTTTTGTAAAACTTTCTTTATGATGATTATAATTCAAAGTTATTAAAACAGTTGGATAATAAAAATATTATGGTTAGCACATCTAATGAATCAAGAGAGAAGAAGAGAAGATTGTTGAGGTATGATTTTTGATATAATCATAATCCTATTATGTCACGCCCCGGTCCTCGGCTCCGAGTACGCGATAATCGCCGTGTTGTCTCAAACTACGTGTAATCCCAGGCATGCACTCCGACACCCCACAAGACTAATGCATCATCAACATAATTTCAATACTCAACCAATTCTCTATAATCATAAATCATTCTTCATAAGATTTTTTTCAAATGAGATAAATAAAATTCCAATAATTTTAACACAAAGTGACCATTTATAATATGAATGTACATATACAAAAGTAATAAAATTTCTACAAGTAATCCATAATACAACAAAGATCAGCTTCCATTAGCTTTCCACATAGATTCATCTACAACTAAGTAAGCCAAAACGGAATTATTTCACACAAAGTATATGGTTTCAACTGGGATGGCCAACGGAGGTGGATCTCACAAATAGCAAAAGAAAGTCCTCTAGTTACACTTACTAACTATAATCTTGAAAGAATGAGGAAAAAAAAAAAAAGATAGGGGTGAGTATAATCGTACTCAGTGAGTGAGAAGTTTATATACATGCCAATGAGTACGAGTGTGATTATATTCTAAAATCATTATCAACAAATTCTATTTTATTATTATAAAAATATTCACAAGTTTACAAAAGTATTCACAAAATATTGACGAACAACGCATTCAAAATAAAGAAAACATTTCTCTTTGCATCAAAATAGTTATTTCAAAATGGATATCAAAAGGAATATTCTAAATAGGTTGCAATTCATTCAAAATCTTAGAACTGTCGAAAATATACTTTTTAATCCAATATCTTGGTCAAGGTCAAAGATCAGATCCACCAAGGATTTTTTATTCATTCAGTTTAAAAAAAAACCTTATTTTTATTTTTAAAACAGAAAAAAAAAAAAAAAAAAAAAAAAAGGGGGGGGAAAAAAAAAAAAACAACTCATACTACTCTTACTCTAGCCGGTCATGAGTGAGCAATAAACCACAGTAATTGCGTAAACAATCGATCACCATAAAACATCAATTTCTTTTGCAATTAAATTCCAAAAACTATTTCACAACTCATAATCATTTTTGTTTCAATGAACATCAATCTGCCAAACAATAAAAATCATGTGACAATAACGTTGCAAATTTCACATTTCTAACATCACTATTTCAAGAGAATATATCACACTTAAATTGAATTATAAAACCATTTTTCAAAATAAGATTTTCAAAACACATAAAAATCATTTTTTATTAAACAAGACATAAAAGTTTCATTCACAATTTAGGGAGGACACACACTCCCACTAATCTAGATTTTCAACTCTATCATTGTTAAAAAACATTCGCCTAAATGTTATGTAGATTACAACATAGAATTTAGATTAAATATTTATTCAATACTACCAAAAAGCTAATACATGATGTGCAAATGGAAAATATATCTCTATTCTTAAAACATTCATTAAATCATACTTAATGCCCATTCCTACATCTATATGTCTTAAAAAAATAATCATATCTTGAACTATAATTTTTAGATTGCCAAAATTTTAATTTTTAGTTGAAGAGTAGATATAAAACAATAATTTTTATGTTTATAATTTAGGTTCATTTCAATCACACAAGAACATGTAAGTCTATCATGTGTTTGCCATCACTGCATAACTCCAATTTGCACAGTTACAAAAAAATGACTATAACTTTTGCTACACATATTTAAATCACGTGATTCAAATATCAAATTAAAGATAGGACTTAAATCTACAAATTTTGTATTCAAAGCTTTGTCTAATTCATCTTAGGAAGTGTCTCAAAATCGAAACGAAGTTCTCAATTGAAACAGGATAAAACAGAGTATTTCTCTGCAGAATGCATCATTTTGAAAAATTATTAAAAATCCAATTCTCATCAGAATTTAGGGAATCTTATGTTATTTTCAAGATCTGGAAGTTCAGTTTCTTAAAATCAAAACTCAATCGATTTGTTTATATGCTAAAAAAATTATGACTAAAATATCACAACAAGGTCACACTGTTTTGTCTGCAGAAATCAAGATTTCATCTTTGTTCTAACTCATCCATATACTCTCAAGTTCGGATAATTAAACATGCTATTCACTATGATTTCAATGATAAATAAAAACCTAAAACCATAAATTTAAAACTTACTTTGTATTCGTTTCAAAGGTCTATCAAGTAACCAACTAAATCATCTCCAAAATGTAAACTTCATGACCAAACTTGATAAAATCTCAAGCTTCCCTTTTTATTCAACTCTTGGGTTATTAGAGTAAATTGAAAATAGTTTTAGAAAGCTATGAAAAATCAAGATGTTGTTGTGCAAATTGTCTTGGATGATTTGAATGGTGTGAGGAAAAGGAGAAGGTGTGAAGGAAGAAGAGAATTTCAAGAGTTTTTCCCCTTCTCTCTCCCTTCCTCTCTTTTTCTCTCTCATTTATTCACTCAAGAAGTTTCAAGAATTGAGTTATCTCTCTCTTCTTCTCTCTCTCTCTCTCTCATTTCTCGGCTAATGCACAAAACATGCAACCACACACAATCTCTTATTTGTCTTAAATCACACCAACTCTGATTTATTGCTTCCTTGATTTTTGTTACCTCTAATTCACAAAAGAAAAAAAAAACCACATAGAAAGGGAGACAAAATGTGGGCATGCTCTTAGACTTGTGTTGGACATGTTAGTGGACTTTATTTCAGATTTTGGGCTTCACAAATTGAACTCGAGTATAGGACATTAAAAATTTGGGCTCAATGGATTGAAGTGTTAATTCAAAGATTAGGCTCCAATATTGAATTCTATAATTGAATTATTTATCTTAAGGGCCACACTTAAAATTTGGACTAAATTACTAGTTCAATCTAAGTCTAATTCTCATATTTCTAATTTACCAAATTTCATGATTTAAATTTAAAATATCAAAAGTCATCTTATAGGTTACAAATCATTCATATAATTAAACATTAGTTTCAGGTTTTACATATTATGTTAGATTTTTCATTTTTATTATGTTTCTCCTAGACTACAATCAAAATAATCATATTTTAATTTTATGATTTGAAGTATTATTATTTAATAATAATAATTATATATCTTTAAAATTGTATTGCTTGGTGAAAAAAATCAATTGATATGTTGGAAGATAATGAACCCGCCATTGGGGGAAAAATATTACATCTCTCAATTTAAAATGATCAATTTTTTTCTTTTTTTTAATAAATAGTTTATTTCAATTAGTTGTACTTTTCTTTACATGTTTTAATCCTTGGACAAATGTTGCTAGATATGGTTTAGTTTTTATCATTTATTTTATATTTCTATTAATATTTTTATCATGATTTAATTTTTATCATTTATTTTATATTCATTTTAGTGTTTATTTTGATCCATAGACAAATTTGTTTTTCAATAGTTACATTGTAGCGTAATTATGATAGTTATTAGTACAATAATATATTTCAGATTAATATTATTTCACTTTTAAAATATAATTTACATATTCTGATAAACATCTATTTATTTTCTTTTAATAACAATAATAATGGATTTAATTTATTATGAATTGAATAATATCACATAAAATTAAATTAAATATTTTTACAATTTTATTATACACTTAATAATCTCAAATTAAAATTAGTTGAATATTTAAAATTTTTATAATTTTATCAAAAATATCATTTTTTGAAAGAATAATTACTTAAATTCCATATGACCTTTAATGTATTTTTAGGTTAATATTACATTACACTCTTAAAATATTATTTACACATAATCCGATAGTCTCTCTTTTTTTCATTTTTAACTTAATTGAATATTTTATAATTATTATAATTTTATCTCTAAAAAGTATTCTTTAAATAAATTATATAACATTAATATGATTTTTAATGTATTTCACTTAATTACAATTTTCAGTATTAAGTTACACTTTTAAAATATTATTTACACATGATTGGATAGACTTGCTACTCGCTCTTTGTCACTCTCGTTCCGATCTCCACCACCAACAGCTTGCTCCACCCCAACCTCTCGCCCCGGCGGTTTGAGCAACTCTCTCACACTGCTCGACTGGGTAAGTAGTCTGACACCTTTCCTCTTTCTCTTCCTCTCTCTCCCTCTTGCGCGCGCCCTCTGTTTCTCTCCCACTTTCGAAAACCCACCCACCCAACCTCTACCGCTCTCCTATGACTTCATAATCTCCATCGACCTAACTTCTCCCCTCTTGCTCTCTTGCGATCCTTAGATCCCCCCTCTTGCGAGCTACCCCACACTTTATCTTTTCACTTCAAACCCTAGAAGACCCAGATCTACCCCCCCAGCGTACCCCCCACCCCAAATCTGTTATCTAAAGTCACAACCTTGCCGGAAGACCCCAGATCTCTCTCGGTCCAACCCAGATCTTTCCCTCTTTCCCTAAGACCCACCCAGGTGTCTCTCCCCCCTCTCTCTCTATACCTTTCCAGCTCTTTACCTGACCCCTAGGGCTCTGCATCCCACGCTCTACACCTTCCCTCGCTGATACCTGATTCTCCTCTCTCTCTCTCTCTCTCTAACTTTCTTGCACTTTCCCCTACTCTCTGGTGTGCTACCTCCAACACTCTCTATCCCTACCCTGGCGGATATATGCCTTCCCCCTATTCTACACCACTGCTCTTTGACAAATCATTACCTCTCGATCACTTTCCTTTCCTCCCAGTTTGCTGAATAATATCATTATTTGCTTAATATTATCATTATCAATACTATTATTGTGTTATTTATAATTTTCAATTCATTTAGTATCTACTTAATATTGGCTTAATATTTTGCATTATTAATAGCATTCCCTTCCCTTTCCTCTAGACATTGTTCTCCTGTGATTGAATTTGCACTATTCTTCTGTGTTAATTTCCCCACTGTTTGCTGACTCTAGTAATTTTGTTGATTTTTCAATTGCTGCCCTCCATGTGCTATTTTGTAGGAAAACCTTGTTCAATACTGACGAGCTTACTATTGCTATTGTTGGTTCTTCTTGTTTGTATTTGGGCATATGAAATTTCATACAACTTAATTTACTGTGCATCTTTTTGGGCTGTTTCTTGTTATATTAGAAACACTACTATCATTAGCATTACAATCATATTTATTACTAATATCATTACCATTATTATTATTATAGATATACATATTATATTATATTATATTATATTATATTATATTATATTATATTATATTATATTATATTTCTATCTTAGTTTATTGTATTGTATTTTATTTTCTTTTTTTCTTTCTTTTTTAAGTTATTTTACTGTCTTATTATTTCAAGAACTCCGTCACGACCGGTCCGAAATCTAGATAAAGGAGTAGAGTTATGGTAGGTCAATAGCCAACGTAAAATTTTTTGCCAAATGAAAAATGAGAGACAAATATAGAAAAACTTTTGGGACGTTTCCCTCTCAGCGACACGCTATATCAGATCCCGGGTGTAGTGATAAATTTACAAGAGATCCTAGGTTGCGGGTAAATAAGTCATGAAGATATGATTCGTCTAACCATTTGGAACATAGGATCTTTGATCGGTAAGGTAGGAGAGATAAGAGAAACAATGAATCAATGAAAGATTGATATCATGTGTTTTCAAGAAACTAAGTGAGTGGGAGAGAATGTTAGAGTAGTAGACATTTATGGTCATAAGTTTTAGTACATAGGTAGGGATAGAACTAAAAATGAGATAGAAATAATTATACATAAGGATCTAGTAGTAAATGTAGTAGAGATAAGAAGGAATAGAGATAAAATTATATTTATCAACTTAGTAAATGAAGAAATCGTAGTAAATATAGTCAGTGTGTATACTCCCCAAATAGGTATAGATGCAATCAGTAAAAAATAATTTTGTAAGGATTTAAAAAAATTTATCCAAACCATACTTAACAGAGAGAAACTATTTATTGGAAGAGATCTAAATGGATATGTAGAAGAGAGGAGCGAAGGATTCGAAACTATACATGGAAACTTTGCATTTGGTAGTAGGAATGAGGCGGGAGATACTATTTTAGAATTTGCTACTACATTCGATTTGATATTCGTAAACACATTCTTTAAAAAAAAAAGAGTTGCACATAATCACATATAGAAGTGGATCCAATACTAGTCAAATAAACTTCTTTATCGGTAGGGGAGGTGATAGAATAATTTGCAAGAATTGTAAAGTTATATCAGGGAAGAGTGTAGCGACTTAGTATAAACTCCTAGTTTTAAATATACGAGTACCTAAAAGGTAAAAGAAGTGCCGTCCATCTGTTGAATCAAGAATTAAATGGTGGAAGCTAAAAGAAGAAAATGCGATAATTTTTAGAGACAAATAAATTCAAGTAGCCAATTGATCCATTAATGATGACACAAAAACGATGTAGAGAGAAATGTTTACTAATATCAAGAGTATAGGTAAGGGGATTCTTGATATATCTAAGAGTCAGACCCTAATAGGTAAGAAATCATGGTGGTGAAATGAAAAAATACAAATTATTATTCGAATCAAATGAGAATATTATAGAAATCTCAAAGATCATAATAGTAGCAATGTATATGAAAAATATAAAAATGCGAAAAAAGAGATGAAAAAAATTATCCACGAATCAAAGAGTACAATGTATAATGAACTATACGATAGACTAGACACTAAAGATGGAGAAAGAGAGATCTATAGAATTGCTAAACTAAGGGAGAGAAAAGGAAAAGATTTAAATAGTATTAGATATATTAAAAGTGAAACAAATAATATACTTGTGAGGAGTGAAAACATAAAAAAACGTTAGAGAGACTATTTTGATAATCTCTTCAATGTTAAGAATACAATAAACGTAGAAAATATCAAGATACCTGTAAAAAATATTAATAGAGATTTCAAACTCAAAATTTATCTCAATGAAGTGAATGAGGTCTTAAGGAGAATGAAAATAATAAAGCAATAGGATTTGATAGAATTCCTATTGAAGTATGGAAATGTTTAGGTGAATTTGATATAGTAATGTTAATTGATATTTTCAATAAAATTTGAAAAATCAAGAGAATGTGCCATTATATAAGAATAAAAGAGACATACAAGATTGCTCCAATTATAAAGAAATTAAATTTATGAGTCATACCATGAAGTTATGAGAGAGAGTAATAGAACATAAATTGAGATTGGAGATAAATGTCTCTCAAAATCAATTTGGATTTATATCAGAAAGATTCATCACGGAAATAATCCACTTGTTAAGACATTTGATGGAGACGTATAGACTACAGAAGAGAGATCTCCATATGGTATTTATTGATTTAGAAAAAACATATAATAAAGTTTCTCGAAAGGTATTGTGGTGGGCGTTGATTAAGAAAGAAATTTTCTTGAAATATATTAATCTCATTAAATATATGTATGAAAGAGTTGTAATCAATATAAAAATTTGCAGGGTTTAAGCGATAGTTTTTCTATTAACATTAGACTCCATTAAGATTCAGTATTAAATCTCATTTTTTTTGCAATAGTGATAAAAGAAATTACAAAAAATATCTAAAATAAAATACCATGGTATATTTTTACAAATAATATAGTATTGATGGATGAAACTAGAGAGGGTATTAGTGCTAAATTAGAGTTATGGAGGGTAACACTGGAATCCAGAGGATTTAGATTGAGCAGATCAAAACTGAACATATTAAATGTATAGCGGTAATCATCAGGACAATAAAGAAACAATTAGGTTAGATTAACAAATTGTAGCAAAGAGCGAACGTTTTAAATATTTCGGTTCCATCATTTAAAATGATGATAATATAGATGGAGATACAAATCATAGAATTCAAACAAATTGGATGAAATTGAGAAGTATATCCAAAATCTTTTACGATCACACGATACCACTACATTTGAAGGAAAAGTTTTATAGAATCGCAATAAAACCTACACTATTGTATGGTATCGAGTGCTGAGTTATTAAATAACAATAAAATCAAAAAATTGCTGTAGCAAAAATGAGGATGTTTAGGTGGATGTGTGACAAAACTAGAAGAGATAGAATTAGAAACGAAGAGATTCGTAATAGTTGGGAATTAATTTAATTATAGATAGGATTTGAAAATATTGTTTAAGATGGTTTGAGTATATGCAAAGAAGATTCAAAAATGCATCGGTTAGGAGGACCTGAAATTTAAATATAGGAGATTTAATAAAATTTAGAGATAAACCGTTGAAAATTTAGATACAAGTTATTTGTAAGCACATTATAATTAAGAGTTTAGAGGAGCTCATAGTTTTGGATAGAATTGAGTGGTATAGAAGATTCGCATAAACTAAATCAAATTTCTTCCTTTTATTTTTATTTTTATTTCCTCCTTAATCATTCTCATATTTGTCTTTCATATGGTCAATTCCAATTATTGAGATTAAGATTTGGATTGTTGTTGTTGTTACGATTGGATGGACTCCCGTTTATTTCATTTAATAATTATTAATTATGGACTCTATTTTTTATGCATTTAATAATGTTAAATAAGATTTCATTATATAATTTTGTAATTTTAGTATCCACTTGATAATATCAAATTAGACTTAATTGAATATTTGAAAATCATTATAAAAATTATTATAAAAATTATAATCTCTATATGACTTTTAATGTATTTCTTCTAATTAATTGCATATCAATTTAATATTACATTACATTTTAAAAATATTGTTTACACATATTTATTACGGACACCTAATAATAGATTCAATTTATCTTCTATTGAATAATATGAAATTAAATTTAATGAAATATTTTTACAATTCAAATATCCACTTTTTCTTATACATTCAAAAATATCAAATAAATTTTATTTAAAAATTTTTACAATCCTACTTTCCACAAATAACATTAAATTAAACTTAATTGAATATTTAAAAATTATTATAATTTTATTTCATTCATTTTAAAATATTTCTTTTAAAAATCAATTATTTATCTTAATATATTTGTCTTAATTACAATTTTTACGTTAACATTACGTTACACTTTTAAAATATCTTTTACAGATGGTAGACTTTAATAGACACCCATTTATTATTGTTTAATAATATTAATAATACACTCACTTTATTATATATTTGATCATATCAAATAAAATTTAATTAAATATTTTGATAATTTTACTATCCGGTTATGTTAGATTTTTCATTTTTATTATCCTTCTCCGTAAACTACAAATAAATAGTTAAAACAATCATATTTTAATTTTATAAATTGGAGTATAATTATGTAATAATAATAATAATTTTATACCTTTAAAATTGTATTAATCTAAATTTTTTAATATTTTCTAATAGAAGCGAAGATGATAAGTATATTTTTGATAAGACTCACCTTGATGAAAAAATATTAATTGATATGTTGAAAAATAATGAACTCAATATTAAGAAAAAAATTATATCCCTCAATTTAAAATAATCAACTGTTTTTCTTTTTCTTTTTTTATAAATAATTTATTTCAATTAGTTATATTTAATTAAGTCATTTTACAAGTTTTTTTTGTTTATAATAAAAAAAAACTTTATTTTTAAATCCTCTTTTCTATGCTAAAATTATCAAAAGGTTTTTAAATTTTAAAATTGTATAAAAAATATTACAAATTTAAATTTAAATTTCTTACGTATAAAAAATTATATATATATATATATATATAATTAATCGTACATCGTATAGTAGTGTGTGTGTGTGTGTATTGTGCAACATTTTTCATTAATTACAAGAAAAAAATAGAGAGAGAGAGAGAGTGAGAGAGTTGGAACGAAAATGAGAAATGAATGAGAGAAGCGGAAGGAAGTTGAAATTCCTGTTAAGATACAATTTCAGCCAAATGACGAAGTAGAAAGAAGGTGGAAAATAAGGTGTACGACCTCAACGCCCCCATCTCATTTTTAACATCTTCAAAACAATCATCAGCAGAAGAAAAACCCTAGAATTTTGCCAATATGAACGGTGGACCATCTGGCTTCAGTACGTTTCTTTCTACATCAAATCCTTGGGTCAAAATTGCTTTTTAAATTTCCTTAATATTTGTTTTGTATTTTGAACTCTCGTCAATTTGGTTAAATTTGTTTTTGTAGACAATGCTCCAGTGACAAGGGCGTTTGTGATTGCCTCTGCCATATTCACCATCTTCTTTGGGATCCAACGTCGTTCCTCTAAGCTTGGATTGTCTCATGAGGTGATTCTATTTCCTAGGTTTCTTTTTTTTCCTTAGAATTCAATGATTGGTTAGTGTTCCATGTGGGTTTTCCAGAAAATTTTAGGATTGGAATTTTAATTCCCAATTTTGCTGTTGTAATCCTGGTTGAACCTAATTGTTATCGGGGTTTTGCAATTTGTTCAAAAATATGGGCCGCCATCAAAATTGGAACTTCATTTTGAGAATGTTAATTGATGAAAGCTGCCTTTTTATCAGTGAAGTACAAGTGGGTTTTGGGGATACGTTTGAAGGGAGATCTGGAATACTTAATCCGACTTAGTTTAATCTCTATGAATTCATGTCTTGAGGCATTTGTTGTTTCTCATGCTAAGCATCTATTCTAGAGTGATGATGGACCAGCTTAATCTAGGAATGATAGAGCTGAGATTAGAACTCCATTTGCATCGATATTGATCAATATTTCAATTTCAAATGCTATTCAAACTTGCACGAAGTGATTTAATTTCATGGGATAACCAAACAGGTACTAGCCATGCGCCTCACTTCCGCTTTCTGATGTAAGCCTGCTTTATTTGGAATTTCCAAGGGAAGAGTGGGTAAAGTGGTTATCCTCTCATTGTTTATTTTGGTTGTGTTTCAGAGGGGAGGAGGATAATTTGGAATAAAAGTTTAAAATTTGATAAAGTCCATCCCCTCACCTATGATCCCCTCCAAATTGGATTGCACAAAGTTTCAGATTTTGGAGGCGATTGGGCCCCATCCCTTCCACTTCCCTCTTAATTAAAGAACCCAACCAAATATTAGAGGGGACATTTCCTTACCTCCTGACCATTCCATCCATATGAGGGGTAACTTTAGTAACTATGTGGAGCCTTCTCCTTATGTGCGTGCATTACTGTAGTGGTGTTGGGTTTTGTGCCTACAAGCGCAAGGAATGGCATTTGTTTGGATGAGATTAGGTTTTAGACTATTTGTGCAGCCAAAGATTAATACTCACAATTGCGATGAACATGTTCTTGTTGAATCCAAGGAAATATAAAAGGAGCATTATAAAAGTGTTACTTCCAAGATGGTGTTGCCCTAAAGGGCTCCTTTACCTATCCCCTCATCCCATTAGTCTTGTTGCTTGGAGGGGACCATTTCTTCATGTTTGTTCTCTTCTTGTTTTGCTAGAGTGATCGAGGTTTGCAATATTGCATCTGAACCCATGGGCCAAATGATGAGAAACCATGATGGGCTGCATTAACAATTATGTGATAGCTGCATGTTGTGTTGTTACTGTCATGAATTGCTGATGAAAGGGGAAATAGTTAAAATAATGGAAAGACGTGAATGCCTTTTTCGGTAGTCTCTTGAGATGCCTCTCAATTTTGTATAACACTTTCGTACTTTCCAGGAATTTTCATCTACTTTTAATAAACACTATCATGTAGAGGCCTGTTTGATAAGCAAAAATTTTTGTATGCTTTTGAATCACTAAGATTTTGCACTCACATGTAATAAGATAAGTTCAACAATTAGTACTAAGCCAGAAAATTCTGACTTTTTTTTGCCTGCATGAAGATAAGAACCGAAAATATAGCAGATTCCCTAGTGTGCTTCCAAATATGCTTAGAACTACAAATTTGACATTAAGCTAGGTTTTAAATTCAGCCAGTTTTCAAAGTCTTTATACCCAATATATGTAGATCAAGTGTCAGATATTTACTGTTAATTTGATAGTCTAGATACTATTGGTGAATTTATATTATCATCTTCCAATTCCTTTCATCCATTTGATAATCGTGTAAATTAATTTTTTTAATGATTGCATTTTTGGTTTGTGTAAATAACATTTTTAAGAGGCTATTGATTTGCACTATGCAATTGATAAAGGATTAAGGATTTTTCCTTTGACTGGTGTCTAATCTTGGATTTGTGGTTATTGGCATCTGGATCATCTTTGTTCACATTTTTCTCCTTTTAACAGGACATGTTCAAGAAGCTTCACCTATGGAAGTTTATTATGTCGATTTTTGCCTTCTCTTCAACGCCGGAGTTGATGTTTGGACTCTATCTTCTATACTACTTCAGGGTGTTTGAGAGACAGATAGGTTCCAATAAATACTCTGTAAGTGTTCATATATATATATATATAGATATATATATTTTAATGTTTTGTTTTGTAAGTAATATGCAATCCAAAAAAGCTCCAACAAGGAGCTAGCTAAACAAACTGTAGTAGAAAGAATCCACGATGATAGAAAACCATCATTACTGAAGGAGAGGATCTTTCTGCTGGCTGTTGGGCACCCTCCTATTCCTTGCCAATTGGATCAACCTGCAAAATGCCAAATGGGGAGGCTGACATGATTTTTCTCATCTTTGTACAGAAACTTCTACCCTGTACGAGCTAAGCCTTCTGAAAACAGAGTCTTCAGGATACCCAAGTCAAAATGATTGGAATAAAAACTTTATATCAGTTCTTCACTTGCATCTTATACACAGCAACATAAGTGGATCTCTGTTGCTGTGTCGCTTATCAGCCTTTACGTAAGCAATAACATCTCCAATCCCATAGAAGGAGAAGTTGTAGGCTCTCAATCCAGTTTTTGTCATTATCAACAAGTTGGAAGCCCTTCATTGTTGGTTTTAGTCAAGAAGACAAATAGATTTAAGTCAAGAATTTCTAGTGAAATGCTAGTATCGCAATTTTCATAGCTCCAGACACCTGGCTTAAGTCCATTCATGTACTTTTTTGCACTTGTATGCTTAGTTAGGCGTCCATAACCCACTCAGGGAGCCATAATGATGAAATTGTTTAATATCAATGGAAGTGTCTGCTCTTCAGTTGGAGAATACCTTCTAGCTCAATGAGCCCATGCCTTGTCCCTATATTGAGTCCTTGGTGCTTTTCATACAATTAGAAGAAAAAAAAAGGAAATTAAGATAAATTTGCTTCTCTTATTTGTTCATACTAGCAAAGTAATTTTAGGTCATATCGTGAAGCATGATTCTTCTATTTCTGTATTAGATGAATTCTTATAAAGTTCTTAAAAATCGTATCCTTTTTGAAAATTGTTTTGTAGAGTTTGGCTCTCTTGGTCCTCATTAACGGACTTACAGTGTTCTGTAGCCAACTTATGTGTTCTTTTTTTTTTTTTTTTTTTTTTTTGACGCTTTATCAGTAATATTTGCCATCATTCGACCTAGGTTAGTTCTGTTGGCAAAAATGACTTAAGATAAAAAGTGATTGATCAGACCAAAAAAGGTTTCCTCTGTAGCTGCACACTGTAATGATTTACCTTCCTCTTCCGGTAGTACTAAAATATTTATTCAACTTGTGAAGATGAAATTTAAACTAAACCCTGGGATATTGTTTTCCAACTTCTTTGTGACGCAACTGATGCATTATTTGAATAATTGTAATTCAAGACTCGACATTACAAAAGTTTCACCTCATTCCAGTATATTTGCATTGTTCTTTTTATTCACTTCTCAAACATCCTTCTCATTTTCCTTAGTGACAAGGAGATGGAGAGTGGCATGCAAAAATTAACAGATGCAAATAGGAGATGGAGAGATAGAGATTGAGAGGGACAAGTTTCACCATCCTTCACAATGTCCTAAGTTTCACCTCATTTGACTTATTTTGTCCCCCAAAATTTCTGACATTGGAAATGAAGTCCCATATTGGGGGGAAAAAGGCGCTTGTATAATCAACTAATGGAAAGCCCTAAAAATTTATGAAGTTAAACCAAGAGCATGTTATTTGCACATAACTATGAAGCACAGATACAAATAGATGACGGACAACATTGGAATAGTGACCTTTCTTGTGTAGTTACTTTAGTTCATAAAAATAATAAGTTCTGTTTATAATTTTTTTATTAAAATCTTTTGGTTGTAACTAATTCAAAAGTATTAAATAAACATAATTTATTTATTTATGTTTTATGAGAAATATAAGCAGAAATTGTTAATTTGATTGTCATAATATGCTCTTCAATAAGAGACTTATAAATATTTCAAACAATACAAGTATTTCAATTGTCTCTAGAGCGTTGTTATATGTCCTCAAAGTATTTCAGGAGTGTCCAGGAAGTGTTAAATAAGTTAAAGAAGTGTTCAAAGTTTAAAAGAATAATAAAAAAACTTGGCATGATGCAAGCACTTAATTTCACCTGTGTCTTCCTTTGTTGCAGCTAATAGTAGAAAACATTACCATGTGTTGCTCCTAATACATGCTGGGCAAGTGTTAAACATGGTCTCTATCATGCATGAACATCATTTCCTTTTTGTACTATCCATGCATTATAGACATAGCATTAACACATTTAGGAAGAGGAAATGGTTGATTTTGGATATAACCATTTCTTGAATATGGTATGGTATAAAAAATAAAGTTACCAAGAGAGAAGAGGATATTCTCTTCCCTATGTGTTCAACTTCATGTCTGTGGCAGGGGTGAAACATGTGCCAGTGGGTTAAGGTCTATACTTTCTTCTTTTTGTAAAATAAAAATTTTTGACCTTTTTGGCATCATTGTTAGTAACAATATAGTCTTCTTGGAAGTTTATTGGAGGTTATGTGGTTCTTTCATGAGTCAAATTGACCTTGTTTCCATCATTGGCTAAAAATTTTAATATTTGTGCAGGTCTTTATTGTGTTCTCACTAATTGTTTCCTTACTACTTGAGGCCCTTGCCCTGGCACTACTGAAAGGTACATTGATCATCGATCTTCTCTTTCGTATGCAGATGTTTATGCTTATATATGCATTTTATTTATCTAACTGCATAAGAAAATGTTAGGATTCATACAGAACATGTATGGTAAAAACTTCCTGTTTTATCCATATATAGTGGAACTCTTGGGTTATATGATGAAACATAGTTATACAGTTTGCATTTTGGTGTCTGTCATCCTATTCTGCAGTGGAAAATTTTTCCCTGTTGTCATTCATTTATAAGTAAAGAAAACACTGAAGAATACCATGGAGTTCTTGCTGCACTTCTGCTACTTCCAGTGGACTGCTGTTGAGTTGGCTACATTCTTTGCAAATTGTGGAACTGTAAATTAACTGTTATCAAGAAGCGTGGAAGAAATTTAGGAGACTAAGAACCATGATGGCAGAAAATGTGATAAGAGACTGGAAAGAGCAAACCCAAATGCCACAAATTTTAGTGTGTTGATTTCCTCCATCTTTAACCCAAATTGAGATTTTTTGAGAGGTCTATTCCTGGTGTTGATTTTTATTTTTATTTTTATTTTTTCTTTATTACTATTATTATTGTTGTTGTTGTTGTTGTTGTTTGCTTTCTGATTTTGATAGAGCTTCTTTTGTAGATTCCTTGTTGCTTCTTCGGTTTGTACCCGTTGGCGCTTCTTTAACGCACATCAACTTTTCTAATGAAAGGAGGAAAAAAAAAGCATTATCATTCATTTAGGTTCTTATCTATATTTGTTTTATCAAATTATATTGAAGCAGAAGGGTAGGGAGCAAGCATGTAATGTACTTATCCTACGCTATAGCAAAAGCTTGAGAGTTGATTTTTGAAGACAAAAATTTAGGGGCTCCTTGGCTTAATTGTATATGAACATGAAGTTTCTCGCAGATGATGCGTGATTAATCAATTGGTCTCTTGAGCTGGTAAAAAATATAAGAGCTAAAGAATTGGACTCCAGGAAGCTAACGTCTTGTACTTATGGTATGTTGAGTCATCAGTTTGCCAAAAAATGTGACTGATTTGCTTGTGATAAGTTTTAAAGGCTTTGGCAATGGGAAAGGCACTAATTTGTTATGCACATATGCCATGGTGACAATTTTTTGGAGCATGTAGTTGGAAAGAAACATGCAAATCTTTTAAAACCGCTTCATTTTGTGCGCCTCTCATGTGATAAAATTGTGCTTTATGCGTGTGGTCATACCTGTGAGGGGCATTTAAAGACTTTTGAGGACTTAAAGAGATTGAAACTGATACATTTTTATTATTATCTAGTTATTGTCCTTACCTCATCAATTTTTTTTTTCCTAAAATAATTTTATGTTTGTGAACATCTCACAATGCTTCTACCTTGTTGCCTGTCATAATAGAAAAGCCAAGGGGTAGTTACTTAAGACTTCTATCTCTTTCATGGAAGGACTGTTTGATGCTCAGTAGTCTGCAGTTATGGGACTTGTTAACAAATAATGTTTTGTTAGTTTGTATTATTGGTAGGCATGCGTGTGACCTTTTGTCTTGTTAACACTATTGCCTTTTGGTACAGCTTGGGCACAGAAGCTAATGCAATGGGCTCTACTAAATTGAGTACCACTAAGCACTTAATAAGTACTCTGGAAGGTTACTGTCATGAACCATGGCTGCTGTGCAGCTTGGGAACGGGAAAAAAACCAGAATTGGGGGCATTGGCATTTAAGTTTGGAGTGTGAAATGAAAAATTAGATGGCCATGCCAATGCTATTGTATTTACTAACCTCTGCATTGTGCCTGTCCAATCCGTAAGAAGATGAGTTGACTTGCTGCTTGCTTGGCTTTCATTCTTTTTCTTTAATTTTGATCATTCTTTCTTCTTGATTTTTTGGTTATCATTCAGTAGTGATTTCTTCAGCCTTATTATGATGTGTAAGGGCTGTGATCACAGGAAATTTACTTTCTCTTTCCTTCCCAATTAACCTCTTTCATTTCTTTTTTGCAGACACCTCCTTGAATCCTCTCGTCTCTGGGCCCTATGGTCTTATATTTTCTTCATTTGTACCATTCTTCTTTGACATTCCTGTTTCAACAAGGTTCAGTGTATTTGGTTTCCACTTCTCAGATAAGTCATTTATCTATCTAGCTGGTCTTCAGGTAATTTGTCTTGTAGTTTTGGTACATGTATGTACCATGAGAACCAAATTTCTAGTAGCCCCAATAATATGACATTTTTTTTTTCTTTGCAGCTTCTTTTCTCGTCCTGGAAAAGATCCATTTTACCTGGAATATGTGGTATCCTTGCTGGTTCCTTGTATCGCTTAAATGTGTTGCACATTCGCAGGATCAAGGTTCCTCTCTCTCTCTCACCTCCCCCCCCCCCCCCGCCAAAAAAAAAAAAAAAAAAAAAAATAAAAGAGTGTGGGAGCTGGCTAAGGGTTTTTGACGATGCCTTAGTTTTTGTTCGTGCATTTAGAATTTGAGGTTTAGCAAATCTCAGTATGTCATTGTAGATAAGATGTCAAAGGAGGGAAAAATGTGACTTGTAATTACATTAATGTGGATGGGACTTATATGCCTCAAAAATTTGGAAGAAGCATGTAATGCTTTATTGGAGAAATAAACGATTAACTTACTAATGCCCATGGTTCGTTAGATTGTATTGGCTAACCTTTGTCTTCACTTAGGTTCCTATTCCTCCTCATGGGTCTTGTGCCTGCTTACATAAGGTGGTGTGGTTTGCTTGGTCTGTCGTTTGCCAAGACGCTCCTTTTCACTTCATGAGTGGTTAATTTAGGAACTCAATGTTCCCTTTTGAGTATAATTACAGTAATGTAGAACTATGGCATACCTCACATGTCAACCTAGACTTCAATAACGTCAATTATGAGCATGTGGCAAATACAGGATTGCCCCTCCTTGTGATCGTGACTTTTGTTTAGTGCAGTTGTTTGCATGTAATACATGTATGGCCAGGGAATTTGCAGAGCTTGTGTTTTATTTTTATATTTTTTAGTCATTTGGCCAGTAGAGCAGGATATTTCTTACCACAGATGAAGAAAGTATACAATGTCTTGTACTGAATTCTGTTTTACAGTTTCCCGGTTTCATTGCATCATTCTTTTCACGGCTGTCATTTCCAACTACAAGGTCTTTGCCTGCAACAAGGAATGTTTTGGGGAATATGCCTTCCTACACACCCCGTCAAGTGCAGGCAAGTATTTTAATCTGAAGCTTACAGTTTCTCATTTGTATTTTATCTGCTATTCTCTTCTCCTTGTGCCTACATGCTCACCAATGTTCATCAGTTTTCTTGCCCTTTTCCATGTCTTAATATTGTGTTGCCTAAGTTTTACCGCTTGGTGTCATGTTTCCTCTGTTAAATAACCAATTCCAACATATCCATGTCTAACATTTGCCATCCAAAATTTGTTCAACTTGAGCGTGAGTGAGGGGGATCTCTATTTTGTTGTAATAGGACATTTAATCTTACTTATGTCAACAACTGTGACATATGGGGTGGAGGCTGCTGGAGGGGGCTGAATTGTTTGGCCTCTTAATTTTTGAAATTTAGGTAGTATATTTTATGCTATTTAGTTCTTCTAACAATGGATTCATCACTATGATGCTCTCAAACAGGGATTTTGAACACTTCATTCCATAAAGAAACTAATCTAGAAATTACCTTAACTTAGGGTGGCGTTTGGAGAAGGGCATCCGGAGTTCTTTGCAATCACACAATACCATTGCATTTGAAAGAAAAGTTCTATAGAATTGTAGTAATACCTACACTATTATATGATATCGAGTGTTGGGCTATTAAACAACAACAATAACAGAAAATAACTCTGACAAAAATGATGATGTTTAGGTGGATGTGTGGCAAAACTAGAAAAGATAGAATTAGAAACGAAAAGATTCATACTAAGTTGGGTGTTAGTTCAATTGTGAATAAGATGCGAAAATATCGTTTGAGGTGGGTTGAGCATATGCAAAGAAGACCCCAAGATACACCGGTTAGGAGGATAAAGAATTTAAATATAGGAGATTTAGTAAAACGTAGAGGTAGACCGTTGAAAACTTGGATGCAAGTTATCCGTAAAGACATGATAGTTAAGGGTTTAGATGAGGAGATGACCTTGGATAGGAACGAGTGGCGCAGGAGAATCCACACAAATTAAACCAGGACTTTTTTTTTTCTTAATCTTTCCCATATTTGTCTCTCAATTAGTCGACCCCAATTGTTGGGATTAAGGTTCAGTTTTTTATTGTTGTTAGGGAGGCATTTGGTACACAGGAAAAGGATAGAGGGGAAACCTTTATCCCTCTAAATAACATTTAGATAACCTTTTCCCTTATGTGTGTTTGGTATTAACATTAAATACTGGGTAACTTCTACCCTACTATAATTTCACTATATTAGTTAATGCTAAGGATACCTTTTTCATTTTTTTAAATATTTTGTTCAACTAAATATTTTATTATTTATTTGATATAAAAATATTTCAAAATTAAATCTTTAATAGGATTTTTCAACAATTTTCTTAAAATAAAAATTCAAAATGCTCTTTTTTAATTAATTTTCAAGCATTTCCAAAATCAATACTCTCTCTCTCTCTCACACAATTTCTAAGACAGTTTCTCTTAGGGGCCATTTTTTTTTTTTTTTTTTTTTTTCCCATCTCCTCTCTCTCTCTTTTTATTATTTTTTTATTTTTTTCTCCCATCCAATCTAACCAAAACTTTGTTTTCGGTTTTAATTTTCTAAATCTTCAGTTTGTATTCTAGAGAATGGTGGAATTTTGGTTTTGGTCTTATTTTCCATTGGGGTTTGTTGATGATATAGTTATTTTGGGGCCTTGTTTTGAAGTTTTGCCTATGATTGTTGACATAGAATTTATATAAAAAAGAAAATACTTTTGATTGTAAAAAAGATGGTGTGAAGGATGAGATAGACAGCTTGTAAACTTCAATAGAGAGAGAAAATCATACCAAATCTTAAAGTAGATGATTATATGTAACTATACATATTAAGAGAGAGAAGGAATCATGCTGAATTTAGAGAAAGAAAATTACACCAAATTTTAGAGAGAAGTTTGATATGGGGCGAAGGTATCATTAGGGAAAGAGGCCTTTTATGAGAATATGTAATTATATATCTTACGTCCAATATCATTTATTAAGTAGATGACACATGTACCTGAACTAAGCCAATTCAAACCTAGCCTCAGTTTTGTTAGAGCCTGTCAGTGCAGGAAGAAATCAAACTGGAAATGTTCCTTGTGTTTTTGCACGAAAGAGCAGATGCTAATCCTTGAAAGCATATGGGGTAATATTGCCCCCTTTTTGGAACCGTTCCCCACTTTTCTTCTACGAATACCATGCTTCTGACACTTAAAAATATGTACCTGCTGCTAGAGCACGTCGTGCTGATGGTTGTTCTTTGTTTGTATACCCTGAATTAATCAGTAGCTTATCTTTTAGAAGTATGACATTTTGCTTGCTGGTATGTGTACCTTTTGTCTCTATCAAGCATGCAACATGAAATGTTGCTAATTTTCTATTGACTCTCAACATCATTGGCAAAAGTTTAGGTCTAAAACAGATTGCATCTGGAACTGTTGTATGATTTTGCCTATCCACCATTTATTTATTTATTTTTTTGGAAAAGGGGAAATAAAAAGGAGCACCACATTGTTTTTTATGGTTTTTATAGCTACACTAATTATTATCTGCATAATTAATAATTACTTCTTTTTAATGGTTTCAGGGAAATTATCCTTCTGCTGCTTCATCAGCAGAGCCCCCAGAGGATTCTATTTCTACACTAGTTTCAATGGGCTTTGACAGGAATTCTGCCAGGCATGCACTTGTTCAAGCTAGAAATGACCTTAATGCAGCCACAAACATCCTTCTCGAATCTCAGTCTCATTAATTGCTGCAATACTTATGATGCGGATCAAGAAAGATCACTTTGAAAAGTAAACCTTTGGATCAACCAGGTGGTGGAAAGCACACGAGTTTACCAGTTTGCTTGAACATTCTTAACATGCTTTCAGGATCCTCCTGGAGAATGGGCGCATGTCTTGATTGATTTTTGGCTTAGTAGGTTTCTCCAGGTTGTTCACATGACTGCTGATGGTAACTTTTTGTACAAGTATTAGACACGCATGTTTTATTATCCCCGCCCAAAATTCAGAGGGGACATGAGCCTCACATTCTCACATTGACAAGGATAGCAGGAAAACCAATGGAAAATTTGTTCATATGAATGCCCCTGGCTATATGGTTTCGTTTCATGCCCTTTGTTAACAGTCTGGAACACATTTTTTGGGTCGACACTGGACCATCCTATTTTCTCCAAGTCCCTTGGGGCAAAATGAATTTCGTTAATGTGCAATTCATATATAAAATGGTTCCATTATTCTGTTTTCATCTCATATGTTTTAGCAAGTATAAAGGAATCTGCTTTGGGCAGGCAGAGAAATGGAAACGCCCAGCTTCTCCTGGTATCATACGAGTTACTCCCTCATCTGAGAGAGAGAAAGAAGGGGGGGGGGCAAATATATATTACATACGGAGAAAACAGTTACAATAGCACCTTCTCTAGGCTTTGGTTCTTACATCATGAAACTTTTCGCATCTTTTAAATACAGAAGATGTAAATATAATTTCAATCCACAATAATAACAATACTGAACAGCTGAAACACCCTGTATTCCAGTCTGACCATCAATGAACCTGGAGTGCATGACATCCTTGCAGTTCCAGATCGGTTGTGCTCCATCTGCAGCTCCTCTGAGCAACTGTCAATGAACCAACCACATTAAAAATCACTGAGGACTTCTGATCTTGGTTTTCTAGATCAGGAAATTATTCTCTGCCTACTGCAAACATAGTTTACATGGGGGGTAAAGCCAAGGTTTCATACCCCTTCCCTTTTTTTTTTAATTGTTTAAACTCATGATATGTTTGCTATACTGTGCTGACATCAACTCGACTTTTATGGAGCTGAAAAGCTGGTGTGATCCAACTCCCACAGCTGCACTGGATCCCTGACCAATTGAAATAACCCAAACGGGCTTCACAATGGGCACATGAAAGTTTTCCCTCCAAGCCACCTTCTTCAACTAGTTGCGAAAACACAAAGAGAGCCCAAATCAATCAACCATGTGGATCAAGCAAATTGCGAGCTCAAAACAACAGGAATTCCAGAAAAGAAATAAACTAGGGAAGCGATTAACTAGCATGCAGCCGCCACCTGCCCACGTGGCAGTGCAACTCAAGGGACTCTGCCACTGACCTGAGGCCTGGAACTAGAGTCCCACTAATCCTGCCTCCCATTAAGCAAGGATAAGAAAAAGGACACTTTTTTTAGGGGGGAAAAAAAGGCATTTTTGTTCTGTGCTGCCAGTGTCAAGATCTGAATGACTTGACTCAATGACAATCCATCCATCACTAATAAGATCAGACTCATGTAGAAAACCATATTGGTGTGCACTGTCTTATTTTCTAAACAGTTCTGAAATTATTTTTTAGCAGAAAATTGATTTGAATCCAGATTTGATTGTCATGGGATGAGGATAGGCTACTGGGCTGCAAACACTGCATTGGATGGTATATCAAACAGCCTACTTGCAATACTGAGCAAATTGGGTAAGACTAGGCCATAACAATAACACTCATAACCATAACACCATGGGCCCTTCAAACCTCTGAATCTTTTAGCAGCCCCTTGGTCTTATGACAAAGTAAGTGCAACCTCATCTGCACAACTCTTGCAAAAAGGATAAGACTGCAAGAAGGAAGATATGGATTCTACCTGCTGTCATCCACTTCAGAGGCTCCACAAAGACCGATGAGCACCCAAAGTCATCAGATTTGTTGAAGGGATTGCCACCTCTGCGTTTATGCCAGTCAAAGTCTGTTTCGCCCTCACCTGGCACGTGCTCCAAAACATTTTCTTGCAAAGCAACAACTCTCCGGCATTTCCTGCAGCGGTAGGCATGACTGCGATCAACCTCACCATTTGGAGATGCTTCTTTCTCGGCAGAAACAACTTCCACTGGCAAGCCAGGGTCAGCTCCAAACTTTGAACCATCTATTTTCTCTCCACGATTGTAACAATCACCTAAACTCAAGAAAAACAAGTAACCAATTAAACTTCAAGTATTTAAATTTATTGGGTTGAGTTCCAAATTCCCAAAAAGGGTAGGATGGGTACTTGTGTAAGTTGGAAGAAAAGGAAGACAATTAAGTAAATAAGAGAAATGACTTGTAGATAAAAAGTAGTGGTGCGACTCCAGAACCCACGAAACCTAAATTTCACTTCTTTTACTCCTTTCCCTCTCTACGCATATACTATCTCTCTCTCCCTCTCTCCTTATTTCCATCAAAGACCAATCACAACATCACAAACCCACACTTTAAAGACTCTCAAAACTCATAACCCAATCTCTAGAAAGTTAGATTTTGTGAGAGATTTGAGATTTTCTAGTGAGAGAAAAACTAGGCTTTGATGGTGGATTGGCTTACAGTAAAAGTGGTGACAAAAATTTAGGTAATCTTTTTATTTTTAACTTAGGTTTATTTTCTTTATTCATGACTTTGGAGCTTTATTCTAGAATTTGATGAACTAAATTTGGAAGATTTTGTGTGGCCGTAAGTGAGAGAAAATTAGGTTTTGGATATTAGAGTTATGGATTATCATAGCATGATAAATATTGATGACATTGGTTACTTGATGATGTCCCTTAAAGTGGACAACACTGATCAATGCAAGACTCTTGTTGTGGAGAAAACTGGGAGTGACTATCCTCCCTTACCTTGTGAGTGGATGGTTATGTTGAATATGAATGACAAATGATTTCAATAGTGATTTGTGAAATTTATTATGAAATGAATTTTAAATTGGTTTTGAAATATTTTTTGATTGTAGTGTGCCCAACTTAAATGGTTGTTCAATTCATGACTCTACCCTTGATTTCTTACATTGTTTGTATCATGTTACAATTGAATTATGAATGTGAATTGTGAAATTTCATTCCATTGTGAATTGCTATGAGATTGAAATGTGAATTGGATTTTATAACATGGTGTATGGGGAAAGACTATAGTCTGTGTTTAAGCCTTCCATGGGTCGAGACCGATTGGGGCAGCGTGGTAAAAACTGAGTTATTATTCGGTTTGGAGGTGGTGGGATGGAAAGCCACTCAAGCTGGCCGCAATGATGTGGTTGCACTCCACGAAAATTCCGGGCCAACGCCAATGAGTAGGGGATTATTTTATGTAAATCATGGAAGAACTTCTTAGCGGATTCTACCAACGGCCAATGGTAGAATAATGGTTTTTGGCAACCCCAAAGAAAATTTGGAAAAGAACAATGAGAACTTGTTGATGATCAACTTATGATTCATGGTGTTTTGTTTCAAATTCATTTTTATGCAATTGATTTTTCTTTGAATTGCATTGGAATATATTCTTGACCTATGTGTTTGGTACAACCACCCTCACCACTCATTTATATTCAATATAACTCACTGAATATTATAAATGTTAGTTTGAAACTTCAAGAAATACAACTCACTGTCAGTTTCTTGCTCAGAAGTATAAATATGAGAAATTAAAAAAAAAATGACAAACAAATACAGTTAAATTTTTAGCATCTCACTTTTTCTATAATCAATGATAATCCCAATATGAGCAATCAATTACAAGCTTCATTTATTGATCCATGACCCATGTGATGCTCAAAGGCCTAACGTCATCCAAGGATTAGTGTTAAGTCTCATGCTATTTAATATTCTAATTTAGAGTGGGCATTTTTATTTTTAGAGATTTTGGTTAACTAATAATTCCCACAGGCTAAACTGAGATTAGATGATTCCTTTGTTTTAGATAAATACCAAAGAAGACGGAAAATTTAAACAGTGCTTGGTTGTGTGTAACTGATGCAGCTCAATCGAACAAAAATTGCAACAGACCTAGTGTGTGTGTCCAATGGAACTCCAATTTCATGATGAAAACTTAGAAAGGGCTATACGGTTATCTCAATGCTTTATAAGAAAATAAAAACAATAAATGAATGTAAACTTTAATAAGGATATCAAATGAGAAGAAAGCTCCTGAGAACGATCTCTGTTCCTTCGGTTATTTGGATCCTGTCAATTGTCTGTGGGGGCTTCAAAATTCTCTTGCAAATCTTTTTCAATCATTTCAATGAGACTACCTACCATAGATTCAAACTGGTCCATACAGAACCTATCAGTCATTATGTAACAGTTTTGGCCATTGCTCTTATATATATAATAGCCATTCTGCCTTCCACAGCTGTCGCAGCCATGAAATGACTTTTTTGGACATGTTACAGCCTGCAATAGGGCAGCCACAATGGCTACAAAATAGATGTAACGGCATTGTAACACGTTTGCAATATGAAAGGCCTGTCAATCGATGAGGCGTGATTTCGATTGCACTATGGCCAATATCCAATACCAATACAACTGTGATGGTGACCATGACTGGACTAGGACAGTGATTTCAATCCATGCTATCTTGACAAGTGGTAGGACAGGGTTTGAAATTCCCTCCACACTCCATTGCCTAGCCAGGAAAAAGGAAAAAAAGGGTCACTTGGCTTGTGGTGGTTGTAAGATTAAAGTTCCTCCCAAAATTAAGACTCTTGGTCATTATGCCCTTCAACAAATTAACACAATTAATTGTTGCAGATAAGAAGGCCACATATCACTGACTCTCTCCTAATATTTGTTTATGTGCCAGCAGAGTGAAGAGTCGCAGGATCATTGATCTTTCACTGATCTGTTGCTTGAGACAGGTGAAATAGCACTTCAATTATAGTTTCTGATTGCTAGGTTTGCCTAGAAAGGTTTTGAGATTTCCTTTAAAAAAAAAAATAAATAAAAAAACAAAACAAAAATAACAAAAAAACAAAAAACAGGTTATTGCACACTCCAATCCCTTCCCTTGGAAACAAAAAGTTAGTACTGAAGAAAGCATACAGATCTATTCGAAGTTATGCTGCATGAACACTTCTATGAAGGTGCCATATCTTTGTCAAAATAACTTATTGGACAGAGCACTTCTATGGCGCATTGGATACAAGGAAAAAAGAAATGTCTCAACCAAATCCGTATCTTAAAAACTATTTTATTTTTTGACATTTTCCCAACAGTTTTTAAACATTATAAAACATATGAGAACTTAAAATGATGCATAAAGGTACGGAATATTTTAAAGACTGACGGAAAATAAGATTATAAGATAACACCAACAACCACCTAAACCTTAATCCCAATAATTGGGGTCGACCTTTGAGAGACAAATATGAGAAATAATAATAATAATAATAATAATGATAATGATAATGATAATGATAATGATAATGATGATGATGATGATGATGATGATGATGATGACGACGACAATTGACGACCTACATTTAAGTTTTCAACGGTCTACCTCTACATTTACTATATCTTCTATATCTAAGTTTTCGATCCTCCTAATTCGTCTTTACGTCTTCTTTTCACATGCCAAACCACCTCGCACGATAATACCTGGTATTTTATTTACAATTGAACTAATTCTCAACTTATTACTAAACTCTTCGTTTCTAATTCTCATCTCTTTTAGTTTACCCACATCCACCTAAACATTCTAATTTCTTTTACAGCCATTTTCTATTCTTTGTTGTTTAATAGCCCAACACTCCGTACTATACAATAATGGGTCTTATTGCAATTCTATAAAACTTTCCCTTCAATCCAACGGCATCGTACGACCATAAAGAATTCGAATGCCTTTTCCCATTTCATCCAATCTGTTGAATTCTATGATTTATATCTTCATCTATATTACTATTGTGTAAACATTCCTTTTGTTACATTTTCCCTTTTAAACTAATCGTTTCTTGCTATGTCATATATTCAAGTTTTTGACCTTGCTTTAATCTAAATCCTCAAATAAGAGTCTAAGATACCTTATATAAATTAGTGCAAAATTAAGTAATAAAACCAATTTAGATAAAGCACAAGTAAAGTTACAAAGAAAGTATTACTAATAATAGCGAGGGGAAAATGCAAATATATATATATATTATATATATATATATATATATAAACTTATTTTTACATATTAGTAGAGATCTTATATTTTATACCACACAATCTTTATGTATCTTTTAGTATTTGTGTCATGGCAGATTGTGTTATCTACAAATCTGTAGTCACTATGTCCATGTCAAAGTTGTGTCCATACTACAAGGTTTTTGTTCTTACTTTAACTCTTCCAAAGCTGTAAGATACGATTGAACCAAGCAAGATAGCTTCTTTCTTGTGCATTTGGCTGTGGAGAAATACTTAGAGAGCAATCACTTTCTATCCCAGTAAGAACACAATAAGGGTTGTTCTCTTTGGACTTCAACAGCTGAGATTGTCATTGATGACTTACCTCAGCCCTTTGTATATTCATTTTCCCCCACAGATATTCCTAATTTTCAATATAAAAACAGAATAGATAGTATCTTAATAACTTTTCATCTTCATTTTCTCTCTATAAATTCCATATTTCCAGACCATGGAATCAATAAATAATACAGATAAGGTCTCATATTGTATTGCAACTGGAGTTTTGATGATTCAGACTAAACTCCAAAGAATGTCGAGAAAACCAGGGCTACATGTAAACATCATTACTCTTCCTGATTCATCTTTCAATTATGCTTCATCAACCTTCCCTTCGTAAAACCATAGGATATCTAGTGGGTGCAAGACTGAGCAAAGAGATGAACTAGTCTAGTAGGAGTTGCAATATAAGCCACATCAACCATGAAACTAAGCTCAACTAGAGAAACAATTGAAATTTATAATACATTAAATCAAAGTAATAGTAACTTGCAATATAGTAAAGTAACTGTCAGGAAGAGGTTTGTAGCTCAGAAGGGAGCTAAATAGTGAATGTAAAACATCAATGAGGAAAACCAAATTTGTGTATCAAGTAAAAAGCAAAGAAATCTGAATGATAATTTAAGCAAACACAGCAAAATTATCAAGTGGAAACAAATTCATCATTGGAAGGAGAGATAGAAAACCAACCTAAAATTTTAAGCGAAAACGTTGTACCTGTGACTCGGACAATCAATCTTGAAGCCCATTTGTTCGAACATTTTTAGCTGTGAGTAGAAAGGTGACTGCATTTCTCCAGTGTTATTGAGCTGCACAGCTGGAAACAAACACTCAAAGGTTGCATAAGAGCTGAAGAGCCACATAAGCTAGCATCTGTCCCTGATCCAAGAGAGCCATCATGGGGGCAAACAGCTCAGCTCACAGCTTTGTCGTAAAGATTCAAGTGCATCTGAGAAATACCGTGGAGAAGAAGCAGAGGAGGAGAAAGACAGAGAAGAAATGAGGAAAGATTTGTTTTAGAGTTAGCCTTGGACCACCAATAGTCAATACTCTCGCTGGGGTATAAATACCTTTGCACAAACCTTCTTGAGATAGTTTATTCAGTCCTCATTAGGTATGCTGTAATGACCAGTTGCACTGTATAAATACATGCTGTTGTTTAGTAGAGAACACATATATGTAAAATTGGACAAGCAATTAAAAGTAGATGTACTTACAAAATTAAATTTATGTCAGTTGATCCTGGTAAGAAGTGTAGGCTTCGTAATAAGATTGCCTGTAATGCATTAATACTGTGAAAGCAAAGCAGCCCAAAATACCTGGATCATTTGGACTAGTCGCTGCTTAAAATTCGGATCCAGTAATTTGAAGGGCTAGCTCATAAGGTTAGGCTAGAGTTCACTTAATTGTTTACAAAAGTAACATAAAATAGTAAGATCAAGTGACGCACCGTGTCTTAGCTTATAACTAGAACCAATATTTGGAGTCGTTCATCTCATTGTAAAGCCAAAGAACCTCAAACATTGAATCCATTAGATTACGGTGGAAATTTCTAGTGCATCAGCTAGGTTCTACCTATCTAGTGTGTAACTATATCAATTCTTCATACTTCACCTTGTTTGTTTCAGAAGAGAGATCATTTGCTTTTACATACATGTCAGCCTTCCATCAGGCTTAGAAAGCTATTAAATTATTTATTTGGTCATTCACAGTCTTGAGTCTCCTTATGTTCCAGACAATACCATTATTGTGTTTGCTAAGATTGATTAAATTACACATGCTTGTTCTTGTGATTTCCATCCACAACACCGACAAACTATTCACAAAGAAGAGAAAAAGACCTGGGTTATGTCTTTTGCAGCTGTTTTCACTTACATTACCCAACTGTTCTGGACTGAACAACATTTTTGGTTCAAGAAGGCGACACTGTCTTGTTTCTTGGGTCACATTTTGTCCTAGTCCTTCTAGTATCTTCATGGTTCCCTCTACTGGTCCTTATCGGTGGATTTGCTATTCATCTGGTCTCTACAAGGGCACTGATTCTCATCCAGTTATCACGTCTTCGTTGATGTCAATCTAGATCTTGAATGGATTATTTCTTGCTGACAACTTATATTACACATTTCTTTTGTTGAATTTGCATCATCGTTTTTACAGGACAGTGGTCCGTCAAGTCAACATTATTCTCTTATGTCACTTTGGTGATCCCAAAATCACCTGGTATGAAGGAGCAATTCTTCCTTCTGTAGTTCATTTCCAAATTTCTGCATAGTCATACCATAATCTCGAAAGTTTTACAAATGTACATGGATATAATTAAATTTTCACTTAGGCTTCGCTGTCATGTACAACGTTTCTGGTGCATCTTAATCAGTCCTTCCTTAGCACGTAGAAGTCTTTCATTACTTCATGCATGCATTTAGCGTGAAGAATACCTAATTTGTATTAGACCCCAGCAATGTTTAAACTATTCTTGGTCAAGTTTCTTATTTTGTATTACCTTTCACTAAATTATTATAAGATCAAAAGATTTGAAACCTCAATCATTTCCTGGTCCTTGGAGGCGTGCACTTCACATGGCTTACTAGAAATATCTCATCATTTGTGTACTACATTACATAAGTGGACAGATGTAATTGTACAAAATTTTCCAGGAAGGTTCTATATACTACCGTACTTTAGGTCCAGAGACAATTCCTAGAGGTTCAGAGTGTGACATAACGTTATCTTGCTTCCTACCTGCATCCAGTAGTCTCTCCATTACTCATTTTCCCATTCCAAGGCTGTGGAGGGACTACTTTAGCTAAGTTTCTTGCATAGAGGGATGATTTGGTAAAATTTAAAGCTTGGAGGCTAATTGGTTTGAGTCGTTGTAGATGGTTGGAGTGGACTTTCTGTAACAACTAAAATGGTCTCAGCCGTATATCTTTTCATTGGTTGTAACTACTTGGTATTTGCCATCGACTTAGGTATTTATTCACAGGTCACAACCCTAGCAATGGCGAGCAACAGTTGCATGAATCTAGTTACCGTCCAAAAGCAGTAACTTCTAAAGCGTAAAACAAGGACAATTGAAAATGATAAGTTACAAGCAAAAATGGGGAAAAATGGGAGACGTATTCTTACCCAGCACTCACGACTACCGGACAGACAGATTTTCTATCATTTTTAACACAATACAACTCTGAAGAACCTTGGTGATTTCTCAGGACACTTTAGGATACTTAATGAGGTGCGGATACTCGCATTATTTAATATATTTTAGGAGTCTCTTGCCCAAGAGTGACCATAGAATAGAGATATTTAAATATACCTTGAACTCTAATTTCTATGGCTAAAATACTTACAGAATACTTTTATCTCAGAGGTAAAATTTAAAATCATTAGCACAAAATAATTGTATTCTTTTTTGTACCGTCCTAATTTTGAAAGTATCCCATCTATATATATCTTTTTTTGTGGCTAAGGCTGGACTAGATACAACCACTTCAAGTTTGACTGCAGTTAATTATAGGAAGATTTATCAAGATGGTACATATGGAGATTGATTACAAATTCCAATAGATTCTTCATCCACAAATTTTCCTACTTTCTGTAGCAGCTTTTCCTCCAACTTAGTTCTGGCTTGGTTCCATCTATTTTTGTCCGTACAAAGTATCACAAGTACAAGAATAAGTATCGGTCTTACCATCATGGGGAGGTCCTGTCTGGGTTATTAGAATCTTACAATTCAATTTGATTTAGACAAAAATATATTTGGTTTTCTTATGATCTTGTTTTCTTGTTGGATATGGAATCCGGTTATTGGTAGAACACCGAATGTGAAGATCTTTGTCTTCTAAATGATTTCTTATGGATGGAATCCATGAATGCTTAGATAATAATGGGGTTCCTCTCTCTCTCTCTCTCTCTCTCTCTCTATATATATATATATGTATATATATATACATATATATATCGGCTCAAGAAAGTTGTTATAGAACTTAAATAATTACATTTATGAATTATATAATTCATGTCTTATTTTAGTCGATTCCTCACTCCTTTTTCTTAGGCTCAAGAAACTTGGAATGCTGTAGAAAGGAAAAGGAAAAGCAACCAAAAATGAATATATGGAAGTGATTGTTCACGAAGAAGAAGAAGTTACGTGTTGGAACATGATTATTGAAATGGTGATAGCAATGTTAATCTTGAGGAGGATGTATTCATTTTAATAGAAATTGAAGATTCAGTAGTTTGATTTATTATATATTAGCTTTTGAGTGTATGATATGATTTTTATACATCAAGTATCGCTGAAAATGCCAGATCTCCCAAATGTTTTAACTATGGATTATTTTAGATTTTACAATTTAGGTTAAGTGTCTACTAGTTAGTAGTTACTTATTTAAATCCAAAATCTGAATAATGTTGTTGACAAATTATGAATAATTTATTTTAATACTATTATCTGTTTATACTCTAAAAATGGAAAACCATTCAGTAATAATGTAATTTCACGTTCCTTGTTAGAAGATGATCTTTCAATTCCATTTGAATCTCAATTTGGTAGCATGCTCTTAATAAAGTGCCGAACTAGCGTGTCAGTTTGCCATATTAAAATAGAAGTCAGTTATGTAATTACATATTCACTTTTGTATGTATGTTTCTTGTTGTAAAATTCTCCATATATGATGCAATCTTGGAGAATTTTTATGTGTATCATTTTAGCTCACATATTGCTGAGAATCTTGATTAATAATTTAAATAAAGGGTCTTGCCTCTCAAAGTAAATGATCACTCTAGGCATCCCAAAAACAACATACCCTCTTTCTAAAGAATAGTAAAAACCAGATTATTTTTCTGAACAATAGTCTGGATTTGCATATCTAAACGAGAAAAACAATAGTCTGTTTATATCATGATTCTGGTATATACATCAGTGGATGATATAATCTTAAACCTTTCACGTTCTGCAGAAGGCCAAAAAGTGAGTTGCCAAGGTGTAGTGAAAAAGATAAAATTAGATTGATACCCGACATAGAGCGTCAGCCTAACAAAGCATCGGTACTGGAGGAATATGGCTGGTGGGATTTTGCACAGCAGACATGCCTGCCCCAGCCTGAAGCAGTCAGTGCCTTAAAGTTACCATATTGCCATATTAAGGTATCTGTTTCTAAAAGCGTAACTTATGAAGCATACTAGATGGACTCTGGAAACTGAAAATGCAACTTTTGACTAGAATGGTCTCAATTTCAATCATAAACACAAAAACAGAATTTTTAGCACTTTCGGTCAGCTGAAACTAACACTACCGTTACAAACCTTCACAAGACATACAGCAAAACAATGAACCAAGCAAGCCCTCTTTTAGCTACGATCGTCACGTCCAAACAGAAGCTTGTCCAAATAATCCAACAAATTCTCGCTCTACTACATGTCTCTGAATCATGCTGCTATCTGACCGTCTTCAAATCCTTTACCCACTATTCTCCCGCATTGCGCTGACAACTTTATACTGACACGAACATTTATCAAATGATCTCCATTCCCACAGCTCTCTGAGCCATCAAAATACACTGTGGATCATATTCGCGGGAATTGAGAGAGTCGATATGCATTCGGTGAAGAAATGGAGCAGGCAAAACAGAGGACGTGGTGATCAATGTCTTTCACCATTTGTCAAGACGCAATGCGTAGCTGATGTTCCGATGAACGTTCTACTCACCAAATATTGATAATTGATAAAAGCAGTTCAAGTTTTGGATGATTGAATTTTGATAATTTACTGAGTTGTGATATTTGATTGATTGAGTGATGTGGTTCTGGCAACGAAGAACAAGTTACGATATAATACGAAGCAATAAACATCATCTCCCCTGGTAATAAAAAAAGAATGCTCCGTGGAAGGTCCCAAATTATGCCGATGAAAAAAAAAAACAATAAAAGTATAGGAAATTCTTAATCTCGCTGCATTATATTATTCATATAAATAATATCATATAAAATCTTGTCCCCAACATATAAAATATATAAATAATACTATATTTAAATATTAAAAACTTTATATATATAAATAATACATATTAATGTGCAAAAGAATGAATATTAAATTAAATTTTTTTCTATTATCTTATAGTTTTTCTCTTTTTATAAGTTAAATCATCGTGACTCACCCAAATTGTCCTTCCTCAGTTTCAATATATACATATATTTGTCTCTCTTTTTCTGAAGTTATTGATATAATATTTCTAAAATATCAATGCATTTTGGTGACTAATTATAATTCACTGTATGTAAACTTTGTGAAGGTTTTGAACTCTTATTTTCCCCACTTCCTAAAATTAATATTTTTATTTTCAATAAATATATTTTTTTATTTCAAAACATCTTAACACCTTAAATTAATTATCTTCTCCTCTTCTTACTGTTTTTATTTATATATTTTCATATTTAATAAATTATTTATTTAATTATAATTATAATTTATTTTTACTATTATTATTTATTATTAACAATTATATATTTAGTCATTTTGGAATTTTATTGTAAAAAATACATTTATACATTATTTTTATGAAATAATTAATATTACTGTAAAAGTTTTTTATATTTTACTCTTACGACAGTTTTTCATCTCTATTATTTGTGCCCATACTAAAACTCTTGTTTCTTAGTATGTTTGCCATTTAATTTTATATTTCTATTTTTATTTTTCAAAGCTGATTTCTTAAATATTCTAATTAATATGGAAAGTTGGAAAATCTTAACATTAAATATGGGTCTCGGAAAAACTACATTTTCGGTTCAGTGTTGAATTTGACATCATAATATTTAGACTGAAAATACGACTGCTTGGTTAATTTAATTTTATTACTTATTTGGCTTCAATAAAAATAGTGCAAAATGGCATTTGTTTATGGTTCATACAATTATTTTCAAATAAGTAATGTTACTTTATGGAAAATAAATGTTAGGAATAAATGTGACTTTGAAGGGCTACCTTTTAACAAGTACAAATTTCATAAATTTGTTGATTGTACCTTTGAAATCCCAACGATAATTTATTTATAAAAGATATAATCTCTTTCAATATATATATATATATATATTCATCTAATTATAAACAATATTTAAATACCGAGTTATTATGAGTGATTGTGAAGTGTCAAATCGGTTGCATTTTAATATTAACTAACAAAATTAAACATCAGTCTAATTAACCATCAAGACTATAAATTTCTTCAAATTATTATTTATAAACTTGAATACATCTAATTCTATATGTCAATTTATAATTGGTTTGGTGAGTTTAACAATAAATATATTTTAGACAATTTAAGCCAATGTTAACAAGTTAATAACTTACCGTAGGAATTTGACTAAATGGTACAAATTGTTGGCTCTATCTAGTATAATTAGTTGTCCCTCTTGCATACCAAAATGGTGGACATGGTGATAACAATATTTTATATACTTGAAATATTATTTTATTTTTATTTTAAACTTTATTTTTGATTTTTA